>OZ038386.1:63368667-63923667 GCA_964036045.1 Eutreptiella sp. 'Long Island Sound 2002'
TTGCGATCTTTCATTTTGACTGTCCAAAGTGAAATCGGGCTACAGTGCACGACATTTCGATCTAAGACCAATCTTTGAATGATTCTAGAAGCCGCATCTTGCTATTTAATTGGAAAACCGCCGTCATTTTGTTTTAGCACCGCTTTTCGATTTCACGGTTCTCAGCGCACGCAGACGCCTTTTTGAGCTCAAAAATGAAAACAACACTCCCGAATTGACCAAAATTGCCTGTATTTTTGTCAAAATCCGATACAATGGGCCCGAGTTATGAATATGTCAAATGTATGCTATTTGCACCCTGTGTCGCTAATCTTGCCCAATGCACCCTCCCTGTCCTTGCGCTGCTAGCTTAAACATAAGGCAAAGGAGTGTTTTTGCCTTTGTTTGTCACCGCCCGGCTCCATTTCCGACATGGAAAGGCGACCCGAAAATGGCTAGAAATGTAATAAGGCTTTTCTTTTGATGGTGCTTCGCACCAGCAAAGGAAAAGCCAGACCAAGGACGAAACCCAAAGGATTCATTTAATCCTACTTTTCCACATCCTCCACAACATATCATGTATCATTGCTTCATTGAAATTTCCTCAAAATGCTCATCGTTCTTTGTTATAAATAGTTGATCATGCACATGCATATCGTGCAATCTGACTTCCACGTTCGACACATTCCCTTCAGAGGCATCACAGCCCGCACACCGCCCTTCCCCATCTCGTGGAGCCCCCCTCCGCTTGTTCACCTCCCCCCCCATGGGGGGCTTTTAATTGGGGGGCCGGGGAATGGGGCCTCGCCCCCCTCTAAAAGCAGTCCTGATGCCATTATATACGATCCGCGCGCCGAAATGAAACATATCCCAAAAGTGTACGATGCAGCCCCTCTAAATGACCGCCTCAATGAGCTCATTCGCGCTGTCATACTCGTTTCGATCAATCATGGCTGCTTTGCAAAGTTAGGACCTTTCCAAGGTTTTAACTTCTTTACCAACATCCACTAATTCCATATAGGCTAGGGATGCGATTTAAAGGTGCACTAGCAAAGTTGAGGTGCCGAACAACACTATATATAAGCCACAGGCCCCAAATCTCAGGAAATCTATTTGACATATTCTTTATTTGCTGTGCACACGTGCATTTTGCAGTCGCCGGCCTTTGCGATCTTTCATTTTGACTGTCCAAAGTGAAATCGGGCTACAATGCACGAAGTTTCGATCTAAGACCAGATTTATCAATGATTCTAAAAGCCTCGTCTTGCTGTTCTATTGAGAAACCGCCGTCATTTCATTTTAGCACCGCTTTTGGATTCGACGGTTTTCAGCGCAATCAGCCGCCTACCTAGACTCAAAAATGAAAAGAACACCCCCAAATTGACCAAAAATGCCCTTAATTTCGTCAAAATCCAATACTATAGTCCCGAGTTATGAATATGTCAATTGTATGCTATATGCACCCTGTGTCGCTAATCTTGCTGAATGCACCCTCCCTGTCCTTGCGCTTCTAGCTTAAACATAAGGCAAAGGAGTGTTTTTGCTTTTGTTTATCACCGCCCGGCTCCGTTTCCGACATAGAAAAGTGACCCGAAAATGGCTAAGAACGTAATAAGGCTTTTCTTTTGATGGTGCTTCGCACCACCAAAGGAAAAGCCAGACCAAGCACGAAAGACGAAGGGTTCATTTAACCTTACTTTTCCACACCCTCCACAACATATCCTGGATCATTGCTTCATTGAAATTTCCTTAACATGCTCATCGTTCTTTATTATAAATACCTGATCATGCCCGTGCATATCGTGCAATCTGAAGTCGTCGTCCGACGTATACCCTTCAGAGGCGATCGCAGCCCGCACAATGCCCTTCCTCATCTCGTGGAGCCCCCCTCCGCTTGTTCAAATCCCCCCCGCAGGGGGCTGGCTTCTGTGGGGGTCGGGGTGTTGGGGGCCCCTGACCCCGCGCCAGAAGCAGTGACCAACTACTACGTTACGCCACCCCCCCCCCCTGGAAGACAGCCCTTCTCAAAACCCTGCAATGCAGCCCCTTAAAATGATCGCAATGGAATTCTAAGAACGCGACTTTTATTCTTTTTGGCCGACGATGGTCGTTTTGGTGAATTAGGGTCGTTTTAAGCAGTTTTTCGGGCAGTCTCCGAAAATTTGGGGCTGAATTCCGTATTGGCTTTTGCTTGCGAAGTTACATCATGTTGTAGCGCCTTAAAATGACCGGCTCGGGCCAAAACGTCAGAAAAGCAACCTAATTGGCCAAATCAGGTGCCTTTTTGATGATTTACCGTCAATTTTGTGCGTTTTTTGGCAGTTTTCTGCCATTTTTTCCGCCATATTTGGCATGTATACTTGCTGCCCATCTAGCAAGCCTTTTTTGCCAATGGTGCAACCATATTGTGCAAGAGGCACGAAGCAGCACCCGCTAGGCTTCGTTTTTGTGGGGCTTGGCCCACAAAAACGGAGCCTAGCGGCCGGCGCTGGCGCCGTTGCTCCCGTGTTTTCATGGTTTTCTCCTTCTCCGCCTTTGAATGGTCTTTTTGCCTTTGTGCTCCTTGTCCTCCCCGTTCTCATCTGAGCACCCGTGCGACCCCACCTCGTGCAATTTCCCCCCGCTTGTTCAAATCCCCCCCGCAGGGGGCTGGCTTCTGTGGGGGTCGGGGTGTTGGGGGCCCCTGACCCCGCGCCAGAAGCAGTGACCAACTACTACGTTACGCCACCCCCCCCCCCTGGAAGACAGCCCTTCTCAAAACCCTGCAATGCAGCCCCTTAAAATGATCGCAATCGAATTCTAAGAACGCGACTTTTCTTCTTTTTGGCCGATGATGGTGGTTTTTGTGAATTAGGACCGTTTTAAGCAGTTCTTCGGGCAGTCTCCGAAAATTTGGGGCTGAATTTGGTATTGGCTTCTGCTTGCGAAGTTGCACCATGTTGTAGCCCCTTAAAATAACCGGCTTGGGGCAAAATTTTTCAAAAATCAACCTCATTGGCCAAAAATGGTGCCATTCGGATGATTTACGGCCAACTTTGTGCATTTTTTGGCAGTTTTTTGCCATAGTTTTGCCATATTTGGCATGTATACTTGCTGCCCATCCGACAAGGCTTTTTGACCCATGGGGCAACCATAGTGGGCAACAAGCATTAGGCAGAATCCGCTAGGCTCTGTTTTTGTGGGGCTTGGCCCACAAAAACGGAGCCTAGCGGCCGGCGCTTGCGCCGTTGAACCCGTTTTTTTCGAGTTTTTCTTCTTCTCCGCTTCTGCATGGTTCTTTTTGCCTTTGTGTTCTTTGTCTTCCGTTGTCATGCAGACCGTTGCCGTGCGACCCCGCCTCGTGCAACTTTCCCCAGCTTGTTCAAATCCCCCCCGCAGGGGGCTGGCTTCTGTGGGGGTCGGGGTGTTGGGGGCCCCTGACCCCGCGCCAGAAGCAGTGACCAACTACTACGTTACGCGACCCCCCCCCCCTGGAAGACAGGCCTTCTCAAAACCCCGCAATGCAGCCCCTTAAAATGATTGCAATGGAATTCTAAGAACGCGACTTTTCTTCTTTTTGGCGGATGTTGGTCGTTTTGGTGAATTAGGACTGTTTTAAGCAGCTTTTCGGGCAGTCTCCGAAAATTTGGGGCTGAATTACGTATTGGCTCTTGCTTGCGAAGTTACATCATGTTGTAGCCCCTTAAAATGACCAGCTCGGGCCAAAACGTCAGAAAAGCAACCTAATTGGCCAAGTGAGGTGCCTTTTTGATGATTTACGGTGAATTTTGTGCGTTTTTAGGCAGTTTTTGCCAATTTTTTCGCCATATTTGGCATGTATACTTGCTGCCCATCTGGCAAACCTTTTCTGCCAACGGGGCAACCATATTGTGCAAGAGGCAAGAGGCAGCACCCGCTAGGCTTCGTTTTTGTGGGGCTTGGCCCACAAAAACGGAGCCTAGCGGCCGGCGCTGGCGCCGTTGCTCCCGTGTTTTCATGGTTTTCTCCTTCTCCGCCTTTGAATGGTCTTTTTGCCTTTGTGCTCCTGGTCCTCCCCGTTCTCATCTGAGCATCCGTGCGACCCCACCTCGTGCATCTTTCCCCCGCTTGTTCACCCCCCCCCCCATGGGGGGCTTTTAATTGGGGGGCCGGGGAATGGGGCCCCGCCCCCCTCTAAAAGCAGTCCTTATGCCATTATATACGATCCGCGCGCCGAAACGAAACATACCTCAAAAGTGTACAATGCAGCCCCTCTAAATGACCGCCTCGGAGAGCTGATTCACGCCGTCATATTTGTTTCGATCAATCATGGCTGTTTTGCAAAGTTAGGACATTTACAAATTTTTCACTTCTTTACCAGCATCCACTAATTCCATACAAGCTAGGGATGCGATTTATAGGTGCAGTAGCAAAGTTGAGGTGCCGAACAACACTATATATAAGCCTCAGGCCCCAAATCTCAAGAAATCTATTTGACATATTATTTATTTGCTGTGCACGCGTGCATTTGGAAGTCGCCGGCATTAGCGATCTTTCATTTTGAACGTCCAAAGTGAAATCGGGCTACAATGCACGAAATTTCGATCTAACACCAGTTTTATAAATGATTCTAAAAGCCTCGTCCTGCTGTTTAATTGAGAAACCGCCATCATTTTTTTAGCACCGCTTTTCGATTCGACGGTTTTCAGCGCACTCAGCCGCCTTCTGAAGCTCAAAAATGAAAAGAACACCCCCAAAATGACCAAAATTTCCCTTAATTTCGTCAAAATCCGATACAATAGGCCCGAGTTATGAATATGTCAATTGTGTGCTATTTGCACCCTGTGTCGCTAATCTTGCCCAATGCACCCTCTCTGTCCTTGCGCTGCTAGCTTAAACATAACGCAAAGGAGTGTTTTTGCGTTTGTTTGTCACCGCCCGGCTCCATTTCCGACATAGAAAGGTCACCCGAAAATGGCTAAAAATCTAATAAGGCTTTTCTTTTGATGGTGCTTCGCACCAGCAAAGGAAAAGCCAGACGAAGCACGAAAGACGAAGGATTCATTTAACCTTACTTTTCCACACCCTCCACAACATATGATGTATCGTTGCTTCATTGAAATTTCTTCAACATGCTCATCGTTCTTTGTTATAAATACCTGATCATGCACGTGTATATCGTGCAATCTGAATTCGTCGTCCGACAGATACCCTTCAGAGGCGATCGTAGCCCGCACACTGCCCTTCCCCATCTCGTGGAGCCCCCCTCCGCTTGTTCACCTCCCCCCCCATGGGGGGCTTTTAATTGGGGGGCCGGGGAACAGGGCCCCGCCTCCCTCTAAAAGCAGTCCTTATGCCATTATATACGATCCGCGCGCCGAAATGAAACATATCCCAAAAGTGTACGATGCAGCCCCTCTAAATGACCACCTCGAAGAGCTGATTCGCACCGTCATATTCGTTTTGATCAATCATGGCTTCTCGCCAAGTTAGGATGTTTACAAGGTTTTCACTTCTTTACCAGCACCCACGAATTCCATATAAGCTAGGGATGCGATTTAAAGGTGCAGTAGCAAAGTTGAGGTGCCGAACAACACTATATATAAGCCACAGGCCCCAAAACTCAAGAAATCTATTTGACATATTATTTATTTGCTGTGCATGCGTGCATTTTGCAGTCGCCGGCATTTGCGATCTTTCGTTTTGACTGTCCAAGGTGAAATCGGGCTACAATGCACGAAATTTCGATCTAAGACCAAATTGATAACTGATTCTAAAAGCCTCGTCTTGCTGTTTAATTGAGAAACCGCCGTCATTTTGTTACAGCACCGCTTTTCGATTTGACAGTTTTCAGCGCACTCAGCCGCCTTTCTAAGCTCACAAATGAAAAAAACACCCCCAAATTGACCAAAATTGCCCTTAATTTCGTCAAAATCCGATACAATAGGCCCGAGATATGAATATGTCAATTGTATGCTATTTGCACCCTGTGTCGCTAATCTTGCCCAATGCACCCTCCCTGTCCTTGCGCTGCTAGCTTAAACATAAGGCAAAGGAGTGTTTTTGCGTTTGTTTGTCACCGCCCGGCTCCATTTCCGACATAGAAAGGTCACCCGAAAATGGCTAAAAACGTAATAAGGCTTTTCTTTTGATGGTGCTTCGCACCAGCAAAGGAAAAGCCGGACCAAGCACGAAAGACGAAGGATTCATTTGACTTTACTTTTCCACACCCTCCACAACATATCATGTTTCATTGCTTCATTGAAATTTCCTCAACATGCTCATGGTTCTTTGTTATAAATACCTGATCATGCATGTGCATATCGTGCAATCCGAATTCATTGTCCGACAGATACCCTTCAGAGGCGATCGCAGCCCGCACACTGCCCTTCCCCATCTCGTGGAGCCCCCCTCCGCTTGTTCACCTCCCCCCCCATGGGGGGCTTTTAATTGGGGGGCCGGGGAATGGGGCCCCGCCCCCCTCTAAAAGCAGTCCTTATGCCATTATATACAATCCGCGCGCCGAAACGAAACATACCTCAAAAGTGTCGATGCAGCCCCTCTAAATGACCGCCTCGGAGAGCTGATTGGCGCTGTCATATTTTTTTTGATGAATCATGGCTGTTTTACAAAGTTAGGACCTTTACCAGGTTTGAATTTCTTTACCAGCATCCACTAATTCCATATAAGCTAGGGATGCGATTTAAAGGTGCACTAGCAAAGTTGAGGTGCCGAACAACACTATCAAGAAGCCACAGGCCCCAAAACGCAAGAAATCTATTTGCTATATTATTTATTTGCTGTGCACGCGTGCATTTCGCAGTCGCCGGCATTTGCGATCTTTCATTTTGACTGTCCAAAGTGAAATCGGGCTACAGTGCACGACATTTCGATCTAAGACCAATCGTATAAATGATTCTAGAAGCCGCATCTTGCTGTTTAATTGGAAAACCGCCGTCATTTTGTTTTAGCACCGCTTTTCGATTTCACGGTTCTCAGCGCACGCAGACGCCTTTTTGAGCTCAAAAGTGAAAACAACACTCCCAAATTGACCAAAATTGCCTGTATTTTTGTCAAAATCCGATACAATGGGCCCGAGTTATGAATATGTCAAATGTATGCTATTTGCACCCTGTGTCGCTAATCTTGCCCAATGCACCCTCCCTGTCCTTGCGCTGCTAGCTTAAACATAAGGCAAAGGAGTGTTTTTGCCTTTGTTTGTCACCGCCCGGCTCCATTTCCGACATGGAAAGGCGACCCGAAAATGGCTAGAAATGTAATAAGGCTTTTCTTTTAATGGTGCTTCGCACCAGCAAAGGAAAAGCCAGACCAAGGACGAAACACAAAGGATTCATTTAATCCTACTTTTCCACATCCTCCACAACATATCATGTATCATTGCTTCATTGAAATTTCCTCAAAATGCTCATCGTTCTTTGTTATAAATAGTTGATCATGCACATGCATATCGTGCAATCTGACTTCCACGTCCGACACATTCCCTTCAGAGGCATCACAGCCCGCACACCGCCCTTCCCCATCTCGTGGAGCCCCCCTCCGCTTGTTAAATCGATTTTTCAGGTTCAAAAAAGCGTAATCCAATTTTTCGAATTTCGGAAGAAATGATGGCTTGCGGTATTCGTCAAATGAAATTGTCAATATAATACACAACTTATGTTCGCGCACCGCCGTTGCCCTACTGTAATGGTATCATGCGGCACTTGTAATTTTTATGGCCCCGGTTCAAATCCCAACAGGCACGTTTTGGCGCCGCCTTAAAACTATCACTGCACAGCACCACCCTTTTCATCAGCGCAACATGAAATGTAAGTACAGGCTCGCATGAGTGCTTTGTTCACCTTCGATCAATCCTTCCAATATTTCACATATCTCCAAATGCAACAAAATTGCAACTTTTATTGCCAACCCACCGGTAAACAAAAATTACTCTCAATGGGGTTCGAACCTGGAACTACAAAACAAACGACGTGGCGGGTAACAGATAAGGTACGATCTGATGACATTGTGCGGACATTGCCAATTTTGTAGAAATTATTACCACTGTCCCTTTAAAATGACTGATCATGAGCCACAAATGCCACACTTGAAAATTGTTCCAAATAGGTTGGAATGGCATGTAACAGCATTTTTGGAACCCTGCGGGCCCGCTGGCGAGAGTTTCCATTTTTGGTTTTTGTGCTGGGCTTATCTCACAACCCCACCACCCTAGGGGTTTTGGGACAAAAACTCCTTATGGAAGGACAAAGTTCCAACTTCGACTTTGGGTCATAGGGAGTGCAAAACACTCTTGTTCCCCATTAAGTGTGCAACGTAGACGAAGATATACAGCCCCAAGTGGTTTGGGACTCATGGGCAAATGCGCTAAATTGAATGACACCAACATGTGTGGGTGTGGTTTTGAAAATGGCAGAGCACATCACAACTGCAAATCACATGTTGGCAATCACGGCCCTCAGTTGTACATAGGTAGGCCCTCCACTGACCTATGCATCATGCATTCACCACATGTAGGACCTCATGGGAAGAAAGTACAAGGCAAAGAGCAGACACAAATTAATGCAACTGATTCATAAAATCAACACACTGTTGTCACCCAGCTGCACCGTGTTCCTTCCTTTTTTCTGCAGCCACCATCAGGGCACAATGGTTAAACTTTAAGCACGACAAAGCAGCCGCAGTCTGGTCTTTGCAGTGCCGAAACCTCCTGCGGATCCTCCCCAAGTAGGCATGACCTGCCTCCATGGTCTGCTCATCCGCCAAACCCAAAACCCCATTTGTGTTCATAAAATGGAGGCCTTGTATTACTGCCATGCGCGCTCGTCGTCAGAAAGCTGTCGGCACAAAATGCGTACGAACGTGTCCCTGCAGCCGACACAGCAATAGGGGTGGACAAGGGCTGTGAGGACCTTGCGGCAGATTGCGGCGGTGCGCTTCAGCCCGGGGCCGGCTCCCACCTTGGTGAAACTCCCTTTTTGGAGGGTTTTTTAGAGGTAGGAATGGTGATTAGGGGTGGATTCCTACCTAATAGCCATGGACAGGTACGGGACAGCTGGCGATGGCCGCCGGCGGCTGCGGAAGGGGCAGTTTTAGTGCAAATCGAATGTAAAATCATAGTGCCGCAACAAGATCCAAGTTTTTTTTTTGATAAGATGATAGAACTATTAATTCTATGACGATTCCATGCTTTAGATCTTTGGATCCTGTTGCAGCACTGCTCATGCCAAAAAAGTGCCGTTCGGTCCATGGCGACATGGTAGAGTCGACGCAATGGCGTTTGCCGCCGGCCGAGCTACCATTGCAGCCACCCCCTCGTCATTACAAGTATGGTAGGACACCACAATGGTGCTACCTTGGTGATTGCAAGACTAGGGGCAAGGCATGGTGGGGCACAATCAAGCAAGAGAAGTTTGAGAAGAAGACCTTTGAAAGCCATTGTCAACAAGTTGCAACTAGGACGCGCTCAAGGCTCAAAAGGCAACTACGAGTGAGGTCTACACCCAAACTTTAAAAGTGTGATTACTTGCATTGTGGTCATTACATCTTTGATTTACAATTGAGGCTAACAATTGTCACCATGTTGCAATCGTGGTACATGTTCGTGTTGGTTGCCCCCAAAAAATGCTTGTGCATGTTTGCAAGGTTGTAGTGTTGCCTTGTGCCGCTTTGTTTTCAAGGTTTGACCATGGTATTCAACTTTGTATACTAATACCGCCAAAAAGTGGATCCCCATGGATTTCAAAACTAAAGGCACCACAAGTTGAGGGATCAAAGGGCATTTAGGATTTGGGTTGTTTCGTCAAGTACGGTGCACCCATTGGTGTTTTGGGTTGCCGGTGACCCAAAAATTATTACCGATCCAAGTACGGGTCTACTTTTGAGGTGCCGACACTTGCTTTTCAACCTCTTTTAGGTTGCAAAAGTCTTTGGGGGACTTGAAGGTAATGGAGGACCGTTGCAACATGATGTTGAAGGAAGCAAGTATCAAAAACCTTGAGTTGAGGATGTATGAAAAGAGGTTGAACAATGTGAAGATTGAGATGGAGAAGACGAGGCGCCGAGTGGTTGCACTTCGGGCCGTTGATTATAAGAGGAAGAAGGAACTTAACGAAAAAAACCTTAGGTTAAGGATGTCCCACTCGCGAGTTTTGCAAGTTGTCGATAGTAGGGTAAAATGGAGGGCAAGGTCTGCTCGGCCCAGTCGCTCAGGTCGGGCCCGCGCCATCCCGCGCCGGCTCCTTGATTGATGCTTTGTGCGAATACGGAACAGCTTAAGTAAGTCCAACATTGTGTTGCTTAGCATTTTGAATGGCGAAGCTGCTCCAATGACTTATTGCTTGCCTTTGTGTAGTGCTATCGTGTGGCCTTGCCCCAACCCTACCCCTAGCAGTGGCAGACAGAGCTGGCTGAGAACTACCAACCGGGTGTAGGCTAGAAACGACACATCCAAGGGCGGGCCACGGCAAAAAACCATTGAAGTGCGTTTACTACATCCATATGTGCCCAAACAACCCCCCCCCCTCCCCCAAATTGGTGTTTCAACTTTCCTAACAAGCCTTGTCCACCCCTAACAGCAACAGCCGTGAGGCACAAAGCGACCATCCTCCATCAGCCTGTCGCCTGATGGGGGCACAAAAGCACCTTGGATCACAGGAAAAAGGGGTTTTTCTACTGTGGCATGGCAGTACAAGCAACCAACACGAGTTTCTGAACTATACTACCCAGCATCCCGAAAAACGGTCTATCGCAGTCGATTCAATGCATGAGGGTGTGCCTTTTCGTAAAGGTTTTCGAATGATCCCGAAAAATGCGATTTTCAGCGGCTACTATTCGAGTTGACTGAATGTCCGCATGGTGGGGTTGTGATTTGTGATCGCCCACTGCCAGGTGGTGGGGCGAGTGAGGGCGAACCGTAGCGACCAATTGTGGAACCATTTTCACTTTGTTTCTTTCTTACTTTGTCACGTAAATTTGTGTTAGTTGGTTGACTACTTTGCATTTGTCAGTATTTTCCACTATCATTCTCTAGAGATGTCCCCGCAGCTGATAGCGCTAGTTTTATTCAGTGTGCTCTCCGTCACACTGGGACAAACCGAGTTGCACGGTAGTGGTACTACGAATCCCAGCAAGTTGATATGGAAAGCTATGAGTATTTTGGAGGAAGAGACCAAGGCACCCACTCGAATGACCTACAGAGCAATTGGCTCCGGAGGTACTGCTGTGCTTTACCTGAGGCAAGTAACTGTTTGCGCAAGTCTAAAGTCCGTTGCATGTAGTTTTGTGCAGGTCTCAAACACTATCAGGTCCTGGTTCAGTGGCAACCGTTACTGTCCGGAAATGTTCGTGAAGGGAAAAAAAGTTGGAGTGCCACAACCAGCTGCAGTCGTCTTTTGCCTGTTCCCATCTGTTCAAAACACTTGGGCTTGGTCTCGGGGCTTGGCTGGAAACTAGGTAGTTTCCAAGTGGAGGCTTTTTTTGTCACTGGGGTCTTTGGGAGTATTCGTGGCTTAGCATTGTTCTGCTAATGCGGACCGGGCAGTGCCATCGAAAATGGACCCCGATTTCTCGAGTCTGGGCCCTTTCCATTTGCCCCCAAAACTGAGTGTGCTGTTTGGTCCAGTTGGGAGTTCTCTTCCACGAGGAGTGGCCTCAGTCCCGAGCCACAGTGTTTTGAACAGACGGGAACAGGCAAAAGACAACTGCAGCTGGTTGCGAACTTGTTTTCCGTTGACGAATTTTTGCGCCGGTTGGCAGGCGTGCAAGTAGTCGTGCCAGCGTTAAAATATCACGCATAGAAGAGAACCTACTAACCTGCCTCTCCCAACACACCTGCTTTCGAGAGAGACTAAGTTCAACTACGAAATCTGGATCTATCACCCACGATACTTCTTTTTCGCCTTTCCCCTGCTGACGTGTTCTTCGTGTGCTGCTTCGTTGCAGGTGGACAAGCAGAGTTTGTAGCAGGAGTCAATGATTTTGGTGCTGGAGACATTCCTCTGGGTGCCACCGATTTTGAGACGATGACTGTGACGAATGGCAAAACTGTTCTTCACATTCCGTTCGTTATTGGCGCCGTGTCATTCTTCCACAGCGTTCCCAATATGCCTAACCTGAAGCTCAGCGGCTGCGTATTGGCAGGAATTTACCAGGGTACCATCACCGCATGGGATGACCCTGCCATCAAAGCTCTGAACCCTGGTTTCAACCCGCCTTCAGGTATCCTTTCAGTCTACCTGTGCTGGTACTCGGCAGTCGGCGCAAATGTTCAGGCCTATCCAATACCAGTGTATCCAGTGGTGTGCACCCACACCCAATTCGTCACAACACATGCCGTAATGTAATACAAGAACACCCACTTCACATGTAAAACAATATCGTTGAAAAATGGAACAGCCGTTGCTGCCGTGTTCCTGAGTGGCAGTTATTTGTGTGGTTACAAGTGTTTTGTGTGGTCCACCACGTGCACGCCCATGGAGACACTCTGCTCCCCAGAAAGTAGCATGGCTGAGAGCGCTAAGGGTAGACAGGCAGCTGCGGATCACGAATTCAACGGATCATAAAGATCCACCAGACAGCTGCAACTCAAACCACGTCTGCGGTGGAAGGGGCCCAATTTTTGGGGGGCGAAAAGGCCTTCACATGACCCGGGCCGATTGGCCAGCCGCACATTTAGTTAGCTAGATATGCTGATATGAGACCCTGCCCAGTTTCATCCAGTGAGCACCTGGTCTGGGAAGTCGGAGGTTTCCAGTGCTGAATTTTTGGACTGGTGTTTGCCTGCCTGCAGTGCAAACGCACGCGCAGACACCCAGTTGTACCTTCCTTAAGCAACAAGTGCCATTTGCTAAGTCCCAACCCGCCATCTTCCCCAATCGTGTCACCTCCGTCCCCCACTTCTTCCTGCTCCAGTGCACGGGTTGGTGGGTTTCCTTGCGTTTCCTCGGAACAGAGGAAGGATTTTCGCAGAGGTGCAACGGGGGTTTTATTTGGCACACAAAACCCACAAACTTTGTGGGTGTGAGCCATTGGGCAAGCTCCGGTGCTGGAGTAGAGGCATAAGGCATTGCTGGATGACGGGGCGGGCCACTGGGCGCTGGGACGCTCTTCAGTATGGCGGAATAGCAGAGTTGTAGGAAGTGGTCAGAGCTGTTCAGGCGATGTGGGCTTTGTGACCGTGCACCGGGGGTGAGGGGGTTTCAGTGTATCAAGATTCGTGTGGGGGAGATGCCGCAAGCAGATGCTACCCGATCGGGCCCAACTGGGCTACCCAATTCAACATGCTGCGTACGCACAGACACATGCACTCGCTGCAGGACAAAAGATTCACGCTGCCCGCCGAGAGCATGGTTCCAGCTCAACGTCCGCTATGTCTGCCTACTTGAGTGCAGCATCGGCGGCAGCGGGCTGTTCAAACGCATGGACAATCGGCGTTGGAAAAGGTGGTGATGGCAAGGCCCCCACTTGGCCGGCAGGTACACGTTTCCCTGCCATCCTGCCTCTTTGTACCTGCTGCTGTTTGGGTCCAACCATGTCCAAGTGATGGTCAGATTAGTGGCCTTTTCAACCCATGAGTTGCTTGTAGGGTCTGGTATCAGGGAGTGCAGTATGACCCGAAGTGGGTGGGAGTGGAAACACCGAAGTGAGCAATGCGGCATTGCACGCGTCGTGCAGAAGTCTTCTTGCACAGGCAGAAGGCATGGTGATGTGCTCAGGGCAGGTAGTTGCGATTGTGCGCCAGTCGCTGGCAACTGCCCCCTTTTGTGTGTGAGGGGCGGCTGGTCATGGTCATGACAGGCTGCCCACTTTCGTAGTTTGCGGATCGGCCCATTGGGACACCACTCTGTCCAAAGCTACACGGTGCAGGACGCTGGGCGCTTGACGTGGATTTTGTCGTCACAGAAATGGCATTACCACATCAACCGGGGTCCCTCGCAAAAGGGGGAGAGGGGTTTGGTCAGAAGGGTCTTACTCTGATGAATGAAGCAAAGGATTCTTTCGACGGGAGCTGGAGGGTCCGGGATGTGGCCGTTCTCTTTACCCACTGGTTGCATTCCATGATATTTGTGTTGCAGCGCTTGCCGCCAAACAAGGCTCTGATGGGATGGCTGGGTATTTGGATTCACAACCCTATGCGATTGCCTATGTTGATTCGGGACATGGCGTGGCTTTGGGTCTTCATGAAGTGCATATCAGCAACAAGGATGGCCAATATTTGACCTCGACCACAGTATGCCAGCGAGGCTCCTCTCTGTGTGTGGAGTTAGACATGAGATTTGCGCAAAGCGCGCATGCCGGGGCCGGATCAGGCCCTTGCTTAGTGGCTGGTTGATACTATACCGGGGGGGGGGTCTGTGTAGAATGGTCGTCACCACATGACCATGGCTTAGGTGTAGGGTTGTGATCAGGGACATGTGCATTACATTCATTACTTTACACATTGTCTCCTTATCACAGCGAAAGGCGCCTATGGACATGTTTCACTGACGAGCTTTTCTCTGTGCTGTCGCGTGCTGACGTGCTTGCTTTGCCTCTCAGCTACCCGCGCAGCAATCCCAAGGGGGGTCTGAGGCTGGGTGGGTGGGTTTGTCTGGGTTTTCCTCGATCTTGGGAAAAATGCACATGCCCCCCCAGGGGGGGGTGTCCGGTTTGTTGGGTGGGTGGGTGGGTTGCTGAGCTTGGTAGACCGCCAATGTTGTTCATGGGCCAAGGCACATTGTGACACATGGGGGTGCTGTTTTTGTGGCAGAATTTGTTTGTGCATCAACAAAAAAATTTTCTTTTCAGTTTGTAAATGGTCCTTGAGCTAAACCTGTCAGGGAGTGTCAGTGACCCAGTGGTTATAGCAAAGGTCTCACATATTACGGGTGTGGGTTCAAACCCCGTTGTGCACACTACAGTCACCTGCTATGGAGTGGTCCACCTGAATTTGTTTCATCCAAAATTGCTCTGTGACCCCCCCCTCAGGGTATCCGGCAGGTGGGTGGGTGGGTCAATTTACCCCCCCCCCCAGTATCACTAAGCAAAGGCCTGATCCGGTGGCCGGATACAAATGCGTGAGAAGCAGTGTTGAAAGCAGTTGCGTGTATGCTCCCGGCTGGCTGGATGCGGGTGGTGCATGTTGTTTCGCTTGGTGCTGATGGAGTATACATGCTTCTGTGGCGTTGTCGGTGTGTTTTGGGGTGCCCCCCCCCCCCCTGCACCCCTCCCCCCATCTTGCCCCCTATGGTATCGGCATGAGAGCAGAGCCTATGTGTTTCCCTACGCTAAGATTGCCCAGGATCGGGTGGTCTCTGAGCATCCAATGGTCAATTGCCCCCCCTCCCCCCCAATCACCTCAAACAGGTTTGTTAGACCATAGGCGGGCCCAAGCCCCATAAACCCCCCCTTTTGGGCACCCAGTTACGTACTCAGATGCGTACCCAGATGCTTACCCAGTTACGTACCCAGATGCGTACCCAGGTGCTCACCCAGGTGCGTACCCGGATGCGCACCCAGTGGTCAATCGTGCAGCACTCCCTGAGGTATGAAATTGCAACCCTTTTTCAACCAGCCCATCCCACACCGTCTGGGCAAGCCCCACATAACTCAAAACTGAAAAATGGCAAGGTGATTCCTGATTTGGAGCTTAAAAAAAAGGGGCGCTCAAGTTTTGAAGCCGCAAAGATGACACCCAGCCTGGGTGGGGGCGTCTGAGGGGTCAAATTCCCTGAGAGGGCGTTCTTCGGTCCCGAAATGATGCTTGGCACTCAATCGGTTTTTTGGCAGCCTCAGGTGCCCTGTGGCACTAAATTGAAATGCCCCCTACCCCTGCAGAGCTTCCATGAAAAATCCTGCAACATCGTTGGGTATGCACTGGTTTTGTGGTATTTGCTGGAACAGCTCTGAAACATCCCACTGCTGCACTGCCTTCCTGGACCATCAGCACCCGGGTGTGTCATCTTTGGAGCCAGAAACATCTCAGCAGCACTGCAAAAGGCCTATTGTTGGGACACATTCGGTCACATCTCAGTCCAATGTTCACCAACCATCATCAACGCTGGGCTTGTGGCTTGCCTTCATGGCACCTCATGGCACCTGCCCATTGCAGTAAGCAATAATGTGTTCGCCGGGGCCAACCGCCACTTCCAACGCGTCCGGGTGCAAAAAGTGACGCGCAAAAATGTGTGCGCCGGGGCCGGCGGCCTTTTCCAACCTGTCCGGGCGCAAAAAGTGACGTCCAAAAATGTGTTCGCCAGGGCAAGCGGCCACTTCCAACGCGTCCGGGAGAGATCCGCAAATGCTGTGCTCGGTTTCAGATGGAGAAGAGAGATCATCCCCCTGAGATTGTGTCTCCAGCTTTACTACCGGGTGATAAAAACCCTGAATTGATGATGTGCTACTTTTTTACTGATGACCACCCGCTTCTCAGCATTTCACATTTTGCTAGGTCGAGCTTCCGTGGGCCTGTGCATCAGGAGGCCTGTGTGGGGTGGATGCAATGATATGGTGCACTGTGTTCCTGCAGAAATCTTGGAGAAACCGCAGATACAGTGATTGCACACTCCCTTTGTTTGTTTGTGCATGTGTATCCTCTTGGGAATGTGTCCATTGCTCTTGCCCAACCAAAGAATGCGCGCATCTGTCTTGGGATTGGATTTGGGAAGGTTGAGCTTCAAGGGGTAGCTCCTGCGTCCTTCTTTTTCAGGGTGACATTGCTGGTGCCGCCAGTGTCCTTCAATTGCCCGCAAGCGATGCCTCATGGGCAAACGTCAATCCCATCTATGCGGCTGGACCCAGGACATGGCCCATGGTAGGTATGGTGATGCTGCCAATAGTGTTTGGGGTCCCCCGTTCCTGATTCCTCCTGTTTTGATTTGATAATACCATCATCACATTCCCAGAAGAATGTCCATGGTGACACCCCAGGTCAAAGCTAGACCGTTTGGAAGTTTTTGTTCATCAGATAAAAAGCACATAATTTGTTTTGTTGTGTTTTTCAGTTCTACTTGGTTGTTGTTGCAGGTGGTCATGGTGGTTGGAATATTGGAAAATGCTCGGGCTAAGACGGTTGAAATTTCATCACATTGAAATTTCATCACGCACACATTATTATTCATCACCTTAAAGTTTTTGAATGCGCAATGACTGAAAGTGAAGGCTACCAGCTGGGAAATGAAGCGGGGGCAGCTGCAGCTGTTGTGAAAAGGGGACAATTTTCCTGTTTTCACCGACCACATTGGCCCTTCCCAACCGTTCTGTGTTCCACACAGAAGGCATGTTGTGTCCAGGACCGTGGCACGTTGGGCGATTTGTGTGCCAAGACAGTCATTGTTGGGATGTTATCCATGCGGTGCGCCGATATGTGGCGTTGTTGGTCCCTGTCGAACCAGTCTAGAGATTTCCTCTCCAAAAATAACCTTGAAGACAGGTTGTTAGACCAACGGCGCCATGTAACCCGCCCCCCCTTTTGGGGGTCATTCACGTTGCATACCCCAAGGTATGGTATCAATGTCCAACCAATCAAATGGTGCTCTTGTTGCCCGTTCCCAATATGGAATGGGCCATTGTATGAAATGGGGGTCGTCCCCGCTTTGGGCGCCCATAAGACGGCAAGGGTTAGGTGGCATGGGGGCGGTTGCCAACCAGGACCCGACCTCAAGGGGGGGGGGGGGGGGGGCTCTTCCCCCCTCCCTCCCTCTTTCCTTCAAAAAAACAAAAAGTAAAAGCCTTTACGCACAATGTGCTAGGTCGTGTAAGGGGGCATGGGGCCTTTGGCACTTGCCCGCGGCTCAACAGGTGGGAGTCCAGGCACATCAAGCAAAGGCAACCCACCACACATGGACGCCCGAAGGCCCAACCAGTTTATTTTCATTTGTTTGTGAGTTACGTTTTGCTTTTGGGTGATTTGCGCTTCTGCTGCATTGCCCGCGAAAGTGACACCAGTAGTGCTGTGTTGTATTGTAGGTTCATTTGATGGTGTATGTTGTAATTCGTGTAATCACCTCGAAGAGAGGTTGTTAGATCAAGCGCAGGCGCGGGCGTCATATACCCCCCTTTTTTGGGGTCATTCGCGTAGCATACCCCAAGGCATATTTGATGTCCAACCCCTTGTAAAATCATTATTTTGCCCAATACGACCATCCCCCAATGGATTTTTTGATTCTCAGGCCTCTATCCCCTAAAACTGGATAACATTTTTTTGAGGGGGGGAGGGGATGGGGGGGGGGGGGTGGTGGGGCAAAAGTTTTCGCTGAGAAAGCAATGGGAGACACATTTGTGTCACACCCACCCTTGGTCGAATGGTAACGCACTCAGCCGCAGAATTTTCGGTGGGCTGTTCGAATCCTGGTCAGTGGATGCTGGCGGCGGCGCCCTGCCGTATTGACCGCCCCAGGGTTTGAACCGCCCAACAAAAAGTCTGCGGCCACCTGCATTACCATTCGGCCACTGCCAGTTCTGAGACCAATTGTTCTCCCCCACTGCTTGGACCCGTCTCTGCCACTGACAAAAAACCCAAAGTGTGTGTTTCTGTCTAATTGACTGCTGGCCTGTCTAACTGACTGTCAGCCTCTCTTCGAGGTGCACTGCCGAAGGCAATAGAATTTTTTTTTTTTGCGGTAAATGCGTGTAACAAAAAAATCGTCTAGTCGTGTTTTTTTCTTTTGCGGTAAGTCGTGTAAGCCCGTCACACACATTTACCGCAAAGAAAAAATAACACGACGTGACGATTTTTTTGTTTCACGCATTTACCGCAAAAAAAATTACACGACTTACCGCAAAAAAAAATTACACGGTGTGACGATTTTTTCCTTTCTCGTTTACTGCAAAAATAAAAAAAATTACACGACCTTACCACAAAGAAACAATTACCAATTTTACTAAAAATGCATGCCTGTAGGCAATGTGCCCACCTCTGGGCCACCTCTGATTCTGCCCCTCGCTCTGAAGCAGTGGGGACCCCCAGGCGGAAGGGTTTATGTAGCCACCCAGCCCACTAGTGGGCCACTTCTGATTCTGCCCCCCGCTCTGAAGCGGTGGGGACCCCCCAGGTGGCAGCCACCTTGCCCACTTGTGGGCCACCTCTAATTCTGCCCCCCGCTCTGACGCGGTGGGGACCCCCCAGGCGGCAGGGGTTATGTAGCCACCTTGCCCACTTGTGGGCCACTTCTGATTCTGCCCCCCGATTACGTGGGAGGTATTTGTAGCCTTTCTCCGCATCCACCGCGTGACAGCAGATGGTTTACTTGTGCAAACTATTGCACGTTTGCGATGTGTGAGGGTGTGTTGCTGTGGCTCCTCGTGGAAGAACCGAATTTTAAGGTACCCTCTCAATACTCTTGGGAGATTGTTGCCCAGCGCCCTTTTAAGTTGGGCCGTATTGAGCGCAAGGTGACTGCATGTGCGGAGCCATCAACAAAGGTTCGCACCCGTCAGTCCGAAAAATTTGCATCCCAAAAGAAAAAGGCACTTCCAAAACGCCGCAGGAAGGTGGTGGCCGGTAGTGATACCGATAGCGACACTAATATCTCCACGCTTGCTCTAAACGCACCCTGTGCTGATGAGTCTACGTCTACTACTGTTGCTGCATCCGAGAACTTGGCATTGCCTTAATGTCTTTCGGCCACCTTATGTGTGTGGCCAATGTCACAAGACCGTGTACCTGTGGTGCATGCATTGTGAGGGGTGTGGCTTTTGCCTACACACTTTGGAGTGTCCAGTTCGTGGAAGGGCCTACCCCAACACGGACAAGTGGCTTTCTCAAAAGTGGTGGCAGGAGGTAGACGTTGAGGAGGTTTTGACCGCCACCCTCCCCAACGAGCCCGTGTCCGGTGACGAGGAGTTGGACGTCCTTTCTAATCCTCTATTGGCCTCTCCCCCAGGTAAGGAGGTGAAGAAAAAAGAGGTCCAGTCATCCGATTCAAAGGTGGACCTCTTTGTGCCTCCCCCTGCGGCCCCTGTGCCGCAGAAGAAGGCGAAGGGAAAGAAGGCCTTGCCCAGGGCACCCCCCCGTCGACCCTCCCACTCCCCAAAGGCGTACTTGGAGCACCATCCTGAGCGAAACAACCCCCTTGGGGGTGGGAGATTGGTTGACCGACAAGGATATCGTGTGTTGGTTGAACCAAGAGGTTGCCACAATGAAATCGATGAACCACGTGCGTGGAGTCTAGCGCTTCTATATATCAAGAGACTCTCCAAGTACATGCACAGAGTTGAAAGAATGGCCAACATGAGGTCTTCGCGAACCACCAAGCACCGAGCCTTGGGATTCCAAATGGACGGTTGGTTTTGTGGTTTTCAAAGCTTGAACATTGCGAAGCTGGTGGTGGAGCACCGGGGTACTTTTTCCGAAGTGCCCCTCGTCCCAATGGGTGCCGGTTTTGTGGACTATGTGCTCAGCATTGTTAATGCTGATCGTGCTGTGCGGGTCGTTCAAGCGCCCGCTGATGATGTGGAGGGTGTGACCGAGCTTTCTGGCCCTCATGAGTCCCCTCCCAGCACCCAAGTTGAAGGTGCACTTTCGGCTAAGGAGGAGAGTGTTTAGGCCACCCCCACCCCACTCGAAGGCAAGGAGGCCTCCGCCGAGCAGAGCGTGGAAAGCCTGGAGGCCAGCCCGCAACCTTCCATGGCCACTCCCACAGAGGAGGAGGACACCCGTCCCAAGGTCCTCATCCGTGGAGAGTGGTGCAATGTGCCGGATGGCTACCCAGCAGATGCATCTGGCCAGCTGGAGCGTGACCAGCTTTTCATCGATGACGTGTCCAAGCAGCTAGTGGTAGAGTTGCGCGCCGCTTGTCAGTTTAACCCCAATCCTGGTGCAAAGCCCAAGTCCGGTGACACAAAAACGGCCTTGATCTACGAGCGTGCATTGTGCAACTACTTGTAGCGGGTGCATGTTTTGTGGGCTGTATTTTCCTCCGCCGTTTGGTGTACCAACGGTGGAGCGTATAAGATTGCTATTATATTGGCCCCATGCCAGTGCCTTGGTGGCCTATAATGGTGGCACTAGCGTTGGCCATGGCCTTGTCAGGACTCTTTTTCTTGAGCCTGATTTTGTTCCCTGTGCAGGCACACTGGATGTTGGCCATGGCCGTGTCAGGACTCTTTTCTTGGGCATGATTTTGAGTCTAGTGCCAATGACAACATGTGACACTATGTTATATTGGCCGTCTACAGAGAAGAGACTACAACACCGCCACATTGAGCCGGGGCAGAGCTCGAGGGCGGGATCTTCAATGAGCAACAAACAACATTTGTATAGTGCCTCGTCTTGGTCGATCTGGCGCTCAGAGCACTGTTACACGCCGCCATAGGTTTCGTTTAGCTGAGTTCACCACATTACCACCGGCGCCCAAAAAACCCTTTGTTCCATAGAACCATTTTGGGGTCTATAGAGCCCCCCTTTGGATTGCTGCACGGCGAGCTGAGGGGCAACGAGGAGCACGCTAGTACGCGACAGCGACAACACAAAGAAAAGCACAACGGTGTGTCATGTCCATAGCTCGAAACTATGGTCATGCGGTGACAACCATTCTACACAGTGTGGCAGTACACCGAGGTCGTCGCTAAGCTATCACTGTGGACCCGCAATCTGTTCCTCCGCTTGTGGGAAAGGCATCAAGAGAGTTGGGGAACCCGTTCATGAAGCCGCCATGACAAAGCACCAACTGCTAACTTCATGACTTTGGGGGTTGGCATGCAGGGCCATTTTGCCCCACCCACGGGCAGATATCTCAACTTGCCCTCTAACTGGCCCTCCCATGGTCACCAACCTCGGAGCGAAGCCACAATCATGGTGAATAAGGATGCATCAAATGGTGAAAAATGTAAGTCGTGTACAAAAAAATTGTCTAGTTGTGTAATTTTTTTTTTGCGGTAAATGCGTGTAATTTTTTTTTTTGCGGTAAGTCGTGTGAATTATAAAAAAAAATTGAATTTTTTTTTTGCGGGAAGGGCGGGTAATTTTTTTTTTTGCAGTAAGTCGTGTGAATTATAAAAAAAATTGAAAAATTGAAAGAAATGCAACCTTTGCAATACATGCGCAGTATGTACAGCTGCCGGTTCCGTACGGCACCCCATAGCGACCTTAACGATGGGACGCCGAGCCCACAAAGCACATAGTACTCTGCGTGGCCACCAACAGATCAACGTGCACGGAACTTTTTGTTTCCGTGTATATTTCCTAGACAGTGTTCGCCAATTACCCTTACCATGCGGCGCGCAATAAGCACTCCCGATAAACGCCTCCCCCAATGAGTTTTTGGTTGGGACTCGGGATGGATATAATTTTGGCGCCACTCGGGGGGTCCGGGTCGGGGGGGGGGGGGGGGTTGTGACTCGTCACAAAAATATAAAGGGCCTCAGTGGGAAAGTGCAAAACCCAAAAATATTGTGGCCAAAAAAGGTAGAATGTCTCCTGTGCCTGCGTGCAAATTTACCGTGACTGTGTCTAATTTTGCCACAAATTTCTTGTGACTGCCGGTATTTGTACAGTGTGTGTGTGTCTTGTGTTGTTGCAGGCCCTGTTGTTCCTTTTTGCCACAGTGGGCCCCAAGTGGGCGCATAGTGGCAGTGGTAGCGATAGTGACAGTGATAATGACAGGTCAAGTGGTGGTAGCTGCAGCGAGCAAGACAATGTTGTCATTGTGAGTGAATGACATTGAATGGCATTGAATGACATTGGCAATGTTGCATCCACAGTGCTCTGTGCCCGTCACGTGTGTTGCATCACCCCCACTTCCCCCATGTACATGTACGAGCCGAGGGCTGCCCAAAATAGCCGGTTTTAGGTCTTTTTTTTGTGACCAGATATCATGACCTGTTTTGTGACCAAGGGGGGGGGGTAGGGGGGGGTCCAGGCCCGACCCCCCCCCCCCATTTGAAAAACCTATTTTTTGAGGTGGGGGTTGGGTAAAAAAAAGTTGACAAATTAACCCCCCTTTTTTGGGCCAGAAATGACGAATTTTTTGGTGGTTTTTTTTCATTTTTAGCCGAAAAACTGTTTCCGGGCCCCGA
Source organism: Eutreptiella sp. 'Long Island Sound 2002' (assembly GCA_964036045.1). Lineage (NCBI taxonomy): Eukaryota > Euglenozoa > Euglenophyceae > Eutreptiales > Eutreptiaceae > Eutreptiella > Eutreptiella sp. 'Long Island Sound 2002'. The sequence continues at coordinate 63,391,615 of OZ038386.1, forward strand.
CTCCATAGGGTTTGTGTGGAGCAGGGTGGGACAAGCATTTGATGCAGCTTGTGCAGTTTTCAGCCATTTTTCCAATGTCGGTGTTTTTGGCCATCTTAGTGACTCTGTGGTACCCACTCTGAGCAGTGCAACTGGGGACAGAAAATGCGTAGTAGGATACAAAAGGACGTTTTTTTGCAGCCCAGGAAGTCATATGGCGTGAGTAGTGTTTTGTTTTGCATGTGCAACCACTGGAAATGGCCTACATGTGTTGGGTGACAAATGCACCTTTTCCGCTGCCCCTTGAAGGTCCTCAGGGCCATTTGGGTTGTTGTTGCCATTTGGTGACAATGGGAGTACGTATAAAGCTGTGTGGAGCCATGTTGCACCAATTGGGCCCTCCCAGTGGGGCGTATTGGCCCTCACATGCACCGTTTTGGGGTTGTTTGCACTGTATTATGCAAAAGTTGGTTGGCCTATAGCTGCCACTGTGCGTTGATTCAGACCCTAGTCCCATTCCATCTTTTGCTTCTACATTGAGCCTCTAACCAATGATGGGTTTTTTGGGTGCTATCTCCAAGTTTTCCAGATCAGCCCCCCTGTAGGACCCCATGGGTAGAGAAAGGACTTGGCCGTTTTCACGGCGGCATGGGTTGGCCGAAAAATGGCGATTTCTGGGCGACGTCTTGACAACACCCAGGGACCCGCGGCGGCATGGGTTGGCCGAAAAATGGCGATTTCTGGGCGACGTCTTGACAACACCCAGGGACCCGTAGGCTGTTGTTGGGTGATCATTTGGTGAAAATGGGAGTACGTATGAAGCTATGGGGAGCCATGTAGCTGTGATTGTTTTTCTACCAAATTCATCTTCTTATTAGGTCCTCTGCCTCCCCTGTGCACATACAACCTCGACCAACAAGCCTGTTCCACAAAAGAAATGGCACTGATCCACGGCTGTACTGCACGGTCTCTGTCAACAACGTCAGTCTGACAGCCAGCAGGACGTCTGACCTGGCTTGAAAATGCTGCTTGTAGTTGTACCCAATTCGCATATTCACATGACTTCCCCTTTTTTGCCATTGTAGGGTATTCTTTCACAACCTTGCTCCTCCTTTTATTCACCCGGCACAAAGTCCTACTGGGGAGAGCCCAAAGCAACTATCAAATTAACTGCTGTCAGCTATGCCGCATGCTGTCAATTACCCTCCAACCGCAATCAGCCAGTGGGGGGTAAGCAGGCACCGATGAACCCCGATATGTTTACTGCAATTTGTCATCACCAGACAAACTCTTGATTCTCAGAGAAAGCGGCAGACTCGGCGCACAGGGGTTGGGGCGGGGGACAATGGCATATGGTGCCCCCACATTCTAAAAGAAACAAGGTAGGTGCCCATGCGTGCCAGAATTTTTAAGGCCTCTTCTCAATGTTTCGTGCTTCATATTGCAGCATTCAGCTATTTCTACGTGGTAAAAGATCAATCAGCCACCGGTAATACAGGGGCTTTGCTGAAGGGGTTCTTGGAGTATATGCTTTCAGACAAGGTGAAGGGCATGCTGCCGCGCTTTGGGTTTTCAGCCATTCCTGACACAGCCAGACAACAGGCCAAAACGGCCGTTGAAAGCATCACATTGGGTGGCGGAGTTACTCCATGGACATTCGAGTATGCGGACATCACGCGCAAAATTGACGGAGCTGGTCCCCATGTATTCAGTGCCAAGCGGCGGACTTACGAGGAGTACCAGTTGGGAGTGCATGATATGCAGCTTGCAGATATGATGGACCATTTCAAAATGCTACAGGACAAAGTCAAGGAACTGGAGGAGAAGGTTGTGATACCATCCTTCTTTGCCTCGGTCTTGTGATTTGGAGATTTTTGGAGGTCTCCTGCTGGGGCTCAGCACAGCAAACGGAGGCTGCTTTTCTTGTGCCGCCAAAAACTTATGGGACAACAGCACCAGTGCAGCGTGGTAAGGGGGTCGCCTACTCAGATACCTTAACCCCCAGCGTTTAACAAATGAGCAACTCCCCACCCCCCACCCCACCCCAATAAGTGATCAGGCTAAGTTGCCTTCGGTGCATACAGTGCCAATTTTCATTAGTGACTGTTTACTTTGTTCCTTGTCTGTACAGCTCTCTGTGTACCAGTGCACCCTTCAAATTTGGCTGTGCACTGCTGCTACATCACAGGATTCCTGGTTCAAGGACCCAGCTCCCCCCCCCCCCCTCCCCGTCCTGATCCAACTCCCAAATTAATTAGGTCTCCCCCCCCCCCCCCCGCTCCAATCTTCATTCAAAATAAAGAGGGGGTTCTGGGCAACCTTTTTCAACTGAAGCTTTAAAATGTTATTAAAAAATTCTGTTCACTGCTGGAGAGCACGCTTGGCAGAGGCACACTAGGACTCAACATTCCGTACAAGCCTTGACACAAGGTGCACCAAAGGGCACACTTTCGCTTTTTAAACGGCTTCTACCAGGCCCAGGATGGTGCCACTTTGCTAAGAATTTGGGACCACCTCTTCCCAACCTGGGGACCCCAAGACGGCAGGGTTACGAAGCCATTTTGAATTCTCTCCGCTTTGGAGACCCGGTTGTGTAGCCATTTCATGCCCCGATGACTGCTGTCCACAGGTTTTTGTGAGTCAATGTGTGGCCTATGTGTAGTCGCAGTGTTTACAAGCACAGGGGTAGGCCTGTTCACAAATACTTTCAAAAACAGACGCTCAGAAAAAGGACCCTCCCGCGTTGCACAGCGCATGTGCTTCGTATGCACCCCGCACATGTAATCCATTGGGAGCTTGTCAAATTTGTATATAGTTTTTGAATGAGAAACCTTCTACCGCACCTAGCAACGCACAAGCATGCTTTTGACCATGTTTCTACCTCTCCTTGGCTTCATGTTGACTAGTACTCTCACCTCCCGTGCAACCTCCAGGTATCTCCAGCAACCAAATTACAGCCACTAAATTGCTCAAAAAGCAGACCTACTTTATCCGACCAATATATAAATTCCATCACATTGAAAGATTGATGTTGATAATGAGAAGAAGCAGGGCTACATTCAAAAGCACAAGGATTGGAGTACACATTGTGGACTGAAAACAAGTGGACCTTCAACCACTGCACCACTCTCATCTTGACCAGTGGTCCTTTTTGTTGCTTGGCCCCTTGGAAGTCTGGGGTGGCAAAGTCAAGCAAGCAGGCAGGAGCACCCTGCTACTATTCCTGATTTAGCAATTAGTGCCCATGGACACTTGTTTACATGACGGTTGTGGCGGTGCCTTTCAGGCAGCCAAGTGGTACGCTGCTCCAAAGAAGAAAATAGGACGTCAAGTGGAGAAAATGTTAGTTTGGTAATTTGAGCTCTTTTGTTGGTGTACCAGCAGCCGCCACTGCCGCAACAGCTGTAGCTCTACTCCCAACCCAACAAAATAGGCTGCGTCCAGTTGAGAACAGATTCCCATCGAGAACGATGTGAGACCCCCTGCAACCGTGGCCCTCTGGCCTCCGATCCCTATTTTCCCCTGATATGGCAGGGGTAATTTCATTTTCCCCCGATACGGCAGGGGTTACGTTGCTATTTCAGTTTCCCCGAAGGCATCCACTGTCAGTGCTTCGTGGATGTGCTCCCCTGGCACCCCCACTTCTGCCCCCCCCCCCCCCCCCCAGGCCCCAGGATACAAGGGGGGGGGGCGGCTTTCGTGGGGGGATAATTTCGTCTTTAAGGAAGGTGGCGTACCCTGTGGGTTTCGCAGTGTAGTGCAGGTGTTGCGGCTTGGGAATTCCCAAGGGTGGCGAACCCCCCCCCCCCCCCACAAAAATCCCCCTCCCTCTGTCGGGTTCCTGTAGTGTGGACCCGACACAGAGCAGTGAAACAGGGAAAGTCCAGGGGCTCCGTTGGCACAACCTACCAAGGGAAAGGAAAGGGAAATAGAGAGGGAAAGATAGGCCAAGGAGGGAGGAAGGACACAGGGTGGTGAGAGGCTGATTGGGCACTGACGCCTATCGGAGGGAAAGGGTCAAAGGGAAGGGCAGTTAAGTGGCGATCGGCCAGCAGATGCCGCCGGCTGCAGACCAAAACACACACAGGTGTCATGCTACCCCCCCTCCCCCCCTGTAGTGCAGACCAGCCAGGTATAGACCTGCTGGGCCAGGATTCCTGTGTCTTCGATCTGCTGAGGGCGTCGCTCCTGTTTCTGATTGTCCCCAGGTTCCACAGGCTGGCTCGCTAGGGAGGAGGTGGGGTGGGGGGTTTGGTGCCAGGGGTGGGGGGTGTTCCCTGCAACCTACCCTCCCCCCAAATTAAAAAATGAAGTTTCCACCAACACCTTCACTGAGCTCACCTGAAAGAGATCATGCCCCTTCTGAAGAGGAACTCTGACCCCCCTCCCCCCTTGGGGGCGTTGGAATGCACATACACCACATTTTGGTCAAAAATTGGGCCCACGTGATCAAAAGTGAACAGGGACCGCCGGGGAAAACTGCATGGGGAGGCCATGACCACCCACTGCGGGCCCACTAGCAGCCTTGCAACCGCCCCCAACTGGACCCAAAAGGGGTTAAATTGGGTGAAGAATTTTCATGAATTGCTCAGGCCCCAATGGGCCGGTTTCGGACTTGACATTTGAAATGTGACAATTTTCTTTGGAGTGCAAAGTGCAGAGCATGGAGTGCAAAGTGTAAAATGTACAGCACATAGTACCAACTCGAGCTGTGGATGGCTGATGGCTACATCCCCTGCAGGCATCAGTGACATATACCCCATTTTTTTGATGGGTATTTGCATAGCACATCCCAGCAGGTTGAATCCGAAATCTGCATCTGAAATGAATCTAAAACTCTATTTTGTTCTCAAGTTCCGGTCACCCAACCATGGGACCCTTCTAGATCCTAACAGGGTTGTGGTAGCGGGTGGCCACAGTGCATCCTGATGAAAAGTTGAAAGTGATTGTGAGGGTTGGCATGTTTCTTGCTCACAGGTAAAGACATTGGAGTCTACTCCTTCCACTTCCGGTCAGGCACCAGCCAGTGGTTCTGGTGCAACGGCTTCTTTCAACGTCAATTTCTACAACAATCAGCCAAATGGCTGCCCATCATCATAATGGGCTCTGCATTTTCAAGGTGCAGCTGTGAAGTGCAATATGAGGTGTATATATGTGCATTTTACATGCATTTGCAGTGGATCAGCTAGCAATTTTTGTATGGTGCTGTATTGGGATTTTTGTCAGATCAGTTGCAAGGGCAACCATGGGTCAGGGTGATCTAATGTAAGGAAAATTTTCTGCGAAAATATGTTTGTATTTCTTTCTCTCTATATACATCTGCGTGGCACATGTAGGATGCTGGACCATGTCCAGTATCTTCTTGAAGGGTTTGCACCTGCTGGCACACAGTGAAAGATATGGGCATTGAACGCAGTGCCCTCAATGCGCTTCACTGAGTATCATAATTGAAGGATTATGATTTACATATGCATGACACCTGGGCGCAAAGGGATGGGTTTGTGCAATGAGGCCCACTATGTTGAGCAGCAGCATAAGCATGGTGTCCCATTGTTCAAGGTTCCAGTTTCTGACTGAAACAGAAACTAATCCCTGTACAATTGTAAAATGATGTGTCATGACCAGTGTTGCATCCTGCATTTGTTATTGTTCCAGGGCATGTGGGGATTTTACCAAGGGAATTTTTTGTTGTAGGTGATCACTTTCAAAACACATGTTCGATCAAGCGCAGGCGTGGGCGCCATATCCCATAGTTTCCCCCTGAGTCATTCGCGTAGCATACCCCAAGGTATGATATCGGATGTCTAACCCTGTGTAGAATCATCATTACGAGAGATAAAATTATCCTCCAATTCATTTTTCGATTTCGACACCTCTTTCCCCCTGCCTGTACCTGGGTACAACATTTTTTGCAGGGGGGGGGGTCTGTCGAAAATTTTGGTTGGCCTCTCGCTGCCACTGTGTGTCCATTCGGGCCTAGGTATCATTGCACGTTTTTTCTTCAATATTCATTCATTCATTCATTCATTATGTGGCGGCTGATACCCCTGCCTGGGGAAGTCCACATGAGACCTTTGTTCATCCGCATGAGACCTTTGTTCAAGGTGGGTCCCAGGACTTGAACCAGCAACCTTCGTTCAAGAGAACAGGGCAAAAACGACTGGACCAGGTGGCCTACAGCCTGATGTTCCATTTTTTTTCGGATTATTTCAACATGGATATGGATGAAGGATGAGAGAGCCCCCCCCCCCCCCCGCCCCAAGGGGGGAGTGTGGGTGGGTGGGTTACCCGGTCCTCAGGCAGCCCCAAAATGACCCCCCCCCCCCCCCTGTTGGCAAGCAAAGGTCTGGTCCGCGTACGGAATTTCTAACCAACGATGGGGTCTCTGTTGCTATGGGATCCCACCAGTCAGGATTTGGGATTTTTTGGGGCCATTATGGGTAGGCGGAAACATCGCAATTTTTAGGTGACCTCCAACAACCCCCAGGGACTGCTGGGCCACTGTGCCCCCCCCCCCCCCCCGATATTTTGTCGTTTTTGTGTTTGGCCCACCGGAATGGGTTTTGGACGGTGCCTTGACTCGCACAGACCTTTGTGTGGTGGCGGGCTGCCCAGTGGAGCAGTAACGTCGGCGGTTGTTGCGAAATGACACCGCTCAGGAATGTGTCAAGGGGTTTTGAAGCCCAAGAAGGCAAGCGCACGCCCACTCACTGGATGCAGGCACACTCGCATCCAGAGGGATTGCCGCACCACGTAGACATGCATGCCCGGGGGCGCACACCCCCAGTGCAAACCACCAGTGATGCGCAGCAACGGTGCAGAAATGCTTGAAGAATTGAAGTCTGTTGTCGGATGTGTGCTAATGCCGCAGTTGGCTATTGACCCTGCAAACGCTGTAAGGAAGGCCGTGCACACGGATCCTTCCCGCATGTGCTGTTGTTCACTTATTGGCGGAGACGGAGGGTGATGCCAGTCACAGAGATTTAGGGTTTGATTGGGATTTGAAATCAACCGACATTCATCAATTCGATGATGTTTTGCAAAACCTAAATGATGACAACTCGTCAATCTGGCAGCTGGTGGAGGAACATAAATTCTACATCTAAAGACAGGCGGAAGGGGAACGGCGGGGCAGCCGCATACCTGGAACCCATGGGGGCGGAGGGCGGCAAGGACTGGGGTTTGTGCAGGCCTTTCTGGGCTGAATACCAAACTGTTCGGAGGTTCCGGACATTTTTTTATTGGCATGTGACAGGCGTCTGGCGACGACTGGCAAGGGGGTGGTCCTGCGTCTGCCGACGTTTGGAAGCAGAGTGGTCTTCAACAAGGGTTTTTGGTTCTTTCAACCACCGCATGAGTCAGCATCGTGGCAGCAGTCGGCGATTGATTGCCAGCAGTTGAAATGCGGTGCTGGCAGCAACAGCAATCAACAGTAAATCAACGCCGGTTGGTGGTCACTGACGCCGGTTGGCGACAGCGGTGAAGCGTCGACGCTTCCTGGTCGCTGCTTTCTTTAGAATCCCATGTCACAAAGTCCTGCAGTTCTGAGTTTTCAACTTTGGAGACCGCGGCCCGAGCCCGGCCGCCCCCTGTTTGATTACTTCGCCATGTTGAGCGGTGTTAGGGCCATTGCCCCAATCACTGTTCAGCACCAGAACAGACCAACGGTGTTCGATGCGAGCCAAGCCGCTTCTAGACATTGGCGTCGTTTTGTCGCGGTGTGGGCACTTTACTGTTGCTCTGGGGGGCTTTTAGATCACTGTAACCCAACACTGGGCCACTTCTAGAGATAACCCCCCCAGCCCCCTCCATCCCCCCACCCACTCTCAGAATCGAAGAAAGTTGGTTCATTTGGCCGCAGTCGCCACACAGCGCTGTGCGAGCTGCATTATAATCACCTGGGATCGCTGCAGACCTTCTGCATTATACAACCAAATGTAGTCTTTAAACGTAGCATTGTGAGGAGGAAAGTCGGCAACTAACGTTTGTCTTGCCCCAATCTCTCTCCTCCTGCGTGTTGTCAGGCATCAGCCCGTCACAATGAAATCGTGCGGGGGCCTGTCCCCCCCCCCCCCCCCTCCCTTGTGCGGCTAGTGTTCCTCTCAACCCTCCCCACCTTCGACACCGTTTGCGAACCGCCCATCACCAGCGGTCCACAGGCCACTGTTGTTTCGCTGCCCCCCACAGCAGTCCTGCCACTTACAAAGGAGAGTGTATCGTAACAGGGGTACTGTATTTTCAATTGAGGTGGAGCCCTCACCTTCGTCGAAACGCGCCCCGCAGAGGCAAATCCCTTTGGCGTGGGGAGTCATTACTACCGACTCTCACCTGACCAACCGAGTAACAACAAAAGGTCCCCAAACGGAAGGGGTTTATCCTGCCTAACTTACCTTTGTTTGTTTGCTTGTCCCTCGTCCTACTGCCAGCATGGCCTTCACACGCCACAACGGTTTTTCGTAGGGTTTGCGCAGCGCCATTTTGGAGATCGGTCCCAAGGGGCCGTGGCCTGAGGGAATACGAATGCTGCCCAGTGGTTGCGCGGGGCGAAGGGGCAAGTTCAGGGCAGCTACTGACTACGTGAACCATCAAGGTTGACTCACTGTATGAGCATGCATCACGACATATTTGCAAAGTCCTTGCAGATAAAGAGAATTACCAGTGAACGGACACCTCTTACTTCCCATTGAAATGTGGATGTCCATGCACAGACTGAGGGCCGCATTCGTATATGCAGTTATCAGTTGCTGCCGTGCCCACCTCATAAACATAAAAAAATAAACGCCCCCGTTTTTGCTGCATTTTTTTTTGCCCTGGTGTTTTCATGTGAAGCTCAAGAGGAAGTTCCATAAAATGGAGTCCCACTTTGCCAATTAACCCAGCACTACTGATGGCTTTCATGTTGTTTCTAATGTTTGATCATTGAAGTAGAAGTTATCTGGAATGGCGAAAGGTGTTGCTGGTGCAAGATCTCAACCAACGCAGAACCAGGACAATAAAGAGGTACCCCCCCCCCCCCCCCATGTCCAGCCCCCCCCCTTGTCCATCCCCCCCCCCCGGGGGGGGAACCGTCACTACCTAGTTCCAAAAAAAACGTGCCGCCGCCATATTTCACAAGATTGTGCCACTGTGACACCTGGTTGTCTCAGATTATGTCCACCTCCTTCGTTCTGTCCCATTGCACCCCTCAGACCTCTGAAAATGTTCCCTCAAGGCACTGTGGTGCGCTATGTCTGTTCCACCGGTGAACCTGTGCTTGCTACTGTGCAAGGCCCTTCTCCGCGTGGTGAACAGTATAGAACTATCACGTACAAACGTGGTGCCGCTGAGGTTGTGCATGACCGCGCTTCCCTGAAACGCTTGACAGCAGTGCAGACCACCTCACCGCCCCCACGTCCAGCGGAGACACCTGTGCAACCGGCAGAGGTGTTGCCCCCCAAGGGTGTACGGCAGTTGCAGTCCACTCTGCACGCCTTCTTTCAACCACGCGTTCAGCTCCCTGAGGACCCGGAGGGCACCGATGCCATTCCACTGGCCGGCAACTCCCCCCCGCGAGAACGCCCCCCCTCCCCCTCTGATGGGTGTGCCTCTGATGGGTCCGCCTCAGATGGGCCTCAGTCTGTGCATTCTGCTGGCAGTGACAGTGTACATAGCCTGTCAGAAGGTCAGGTAATCAACAGTGATGGGGAGGTGGTTGAGGAGGGAGATTGCCCTACCACTGATGAGGACAGCGAACTGGACAGTGACAGTGAAGTGGTTTGGGCAAAGTCTGCACGGGGAACTTGGGGGTTGGGGCACACCTTTGGGGACAAGTTGTATTTCACCCGGAACATCCCGGAGGGAAAGTGGATCCCCAAAAACCTGGAGGCACCAACAGTTGCCAAACCTGCGCTGAAACCTGTAGCCAAACGTGGAAAGCAGGCTACAGCAAAGCCTGCTGCAGCCAGTGCATCGATCCCTGTGGCTGATGGGCAACACGTGCAGTTGTTCAAGACTATGTGGGACCGTAAGAGGAAGTTTTACACTGTCCCTATACAGAACAAGGGGCATGCACAGGAGTGATGAATGGATGCTGTGCAATGAGAATTCTGCTTGTTTGTATTGTCTGCATGGCACCATCAGCACCATGCAGAGTATGCGGCGGTAAGTGGTTGACTGGGACGGGTGTCCACCCCCCCCGGGGGGGGGGGAACCGTCATTTGGTGACAGTTCCCCCCGGGGTGGGGGGGAACCGTGTACCCTGGGGGGGGGCTGGACATGGGGGGGGCGGGGTAGGAAAGCCTGCTACCGAAAACGCACTGCACACTAGAGTACTCCCGGCAAATCGCAGTGCATTACGAAATCTTGTAGGATAGTAACAGTGCACTACAAAAGCCTCCAATACATAAAACAATGGACGAAAGTTTCCGGGTTCTTCCAGGGACACCACAGGCCCCGAGTTTCGTCCAAATCCCTGTAAGATGTGTACACAGTGCCCGCACAGCGCAGATACTTGTTCTCTGTCGCAACTGTACCGCATTTCGGGGAGGCCAGGGACATCGTGCCACCGCCCCAGCCCCCTTATCTAACCACATGCATGTCAGGGACAGGGTCAGGGGATGGTGACAGTGATAGTGACAGTACAGAGGAGTACAGCAGGCCAAAACGCCAACACTAAAAGGGCTGCACGGGTCAATGCATATTGCATGGCTTGGTATGCGGCTTGCAAGGCACTGAGAGTATGTAGCACCCCAGGGTGCACGGTGCATGATACCTTGGACATGCAGTGCGTTCGTGTTGAGTTGATTTCAATGAAGTCTCCCAGTTTGCAGTTTGTTGCGTTGCAAGAATTGCCGAAAGTGGGCCGTTCACCACAGCCACCAACACAGCTGGTGGTGTAGCTGATACTTCAGTGCTTGGTGAAGGATTCATTGCCCTCCCTCGTCTGACCACCCCTCCATGCCCTTTAGTGTGGATTGGTGGCTACAACTAGGGATATGCAGGCACTGTTCACACTATCCGCAATGTTTATAGGCGTGGCTGTGATCCCTCAAGAGATTCGTAGCCACTGAGGGGGCGCACCGCATGCTCTGCCTGCGCTGCGCTGTGTGGAAAGTAGGCTATTTTGGACCTGTTTCCCTTGATGCTGTAGCGGTTCCTGAGCCATTGCTTCCAAATGGCCAAATATGGTGATACATTTTCATAGTGCTTGTAGGACATCTTACTTACCACCTCATCTTCTTCGACCCACTTTCTCATTCTTCATGGATCTCGGTATTGGGAACAGGGTGTTCTGCACTCGCTCCAATGGTGTGCGCGTTCCCGCCGGAGTGGTTGAAAGTGCACTAGAAGGATTCGTTCACTTGGAATATTATCAAGATGTGGTGGAGGTGAACGGGCACTCCAAGATTGACTCTATCTCCTTCGCCATCCCAAGTTCCTATTCACCATGTCATGTTCACCCAGCCCTTGATCTCCATCTGGTGGGTGGTTTTTGGGGTGGTTATGGGAAAGCCATCTCACTATTGGGTGCTGTGCAAAAACACTCCCCAAGTCCACATTGTAGCGACAACCAAGGGATATCTAGCCACTGATCTGCACTCTTCATGGGTGCCCCCCCCAAAAAAAATTTGGGGCTCAATTGATTAGTGACAAAAACACCATTAAAGCCCCCCCTCAACTTTTTAGGTGCATGACCGCCCGTCATTTTTGACTCCAACACTAGGTGTGTCTCCACCATGGCCAACCATATTCCTAGGCATTGTCACATTGAAGGAAGAGTGTTACAATTTTGTGGCATGGTTTTTCGCATAAATTTGTGGAGTGGTTTTTCACATTTTTTGAGGGGTGTTACACATTTTTGGAAGGGTCCTGCACATTTTTGAAGGGGTGAAAGACTTCAAGAACATGTCGATAGATAAAAAGAGCGCCCAACCAAAAGGGCAAATATGAACAGGTCGGGTACTTGTTGGAATGCGATGGGGGATGGGTTCTACGGTGGTGACTTGGGGGGTTGCCTTCATTTTTTTATGGCTGTGTGGATGGAATCTTAATGTTGTAAGCGGCTCACATTGAAAAGAGGGGCAGCCGAGTTAGTGTATTATCCCCCTAGCAATTGTAAATTGTGAGTCATAGCAGATTGTGGTTAGGTTCCAGCCACCTGCCCCCCCCCCCCCCCAAGTTGAAAGTTTGTGAAGCCTACCATACGCAAAGCCAGTTTTCACACTCCTATTGTCCCCAGGATGCTAGCCTTCTCTTTTTTCGCTGTCCTGTCAAACCCGTCACTGTGCCACATGGCAACACACATGCACTAGGTCTAGGAACTAGGTCTACAAGTAATGCCAGACAGCCCGCTGAGCAATGCTCCATAGACTGCTCTCGCGATGCCCACAAGGCTACCTCAACCGATAGCCACGAGTAGCTTCATAACTGCTGAAACCTAGTGCAACCTAGGCTTGAATTGTCAAAACTCTGACGCTATTTGCGATTTTCTGAGTACACACGAAACACACACCTGACGGTCTAGGACCTCAGCGACCGTATGGCCGAATGAGTGCTGGTTTTTACCGACAGAAACTGAGTAGGCCTGTGGTACAATATGCAGACATGAATTTATTATAGGGCTCTGGCTTCCTCACATGACGCCTGCAACCGAATACGAAGGGTCATGCTTTGCCCCAGGTAACATATAAGCTATACAATGTCTGTCCATAGTGATATGCCGCCTATACGTAGCATCTCAATGACATTCAAACTGTTGCAGTGGAATCATGATTGCGTCTTTCAAAATCAGTGAGCCGTAGTTGTAAAGGACCTGGGATATTGAGAAGATGGATATTGAGAAGATGGAATTAATTACCAAGCTTCCTGGTGAAGTCTCATGCTTTTACCCAATTGTCGCTCGGTCTCCGCATGGCGGTTCGGGGGGGGGGGGGGGGGGGCAAATTTGAGGTAAGGCACTAGCACTCTAGCACTCATGGAGATTTGAGTCCTCAATTTCATTGGATTGGGGGCACCGCAGGGGACCCCAAGTTGGAAGCTAGTGGGGAGACAAAGCAATTGGCCCTTGAACCTAACCCCTTCACTGCCTCTTAGTGGTGGTTATCTTTAGTTTGCTGATACCGGGAGTTTGCTCGGCTTTGTGAAAAATTTATTTGATTGGCAGTGTAGGAGAGTTGACAGAGCAATATTCTGTCACTTCAGATGTGGTGCCCTTAAGCCGAACGTGGATTAGCAATTCATGGAGGGTTCCGTTTAGTCCATGGGGGGGGGGCACCTGTTCGTATACTTGACCCCAACAGCCCCCCCCCTTCCCCCCCCTTCCCCCCCTCCCCCTCCAAGCCTTTGGCTACCACATAGGTCCTGATGATTGTTGACTGTAATGGGCGCCAAAGGCGCCGGAAAATTTTTTTGTCGAATGTTGGATCTACAAATTTTTTTTAACTCTATGTGGATACACTCAAAATGCTCAGAATTTAATGGAGAATTCAAAAATAATGGTGAAACATTAAAAAAACTTGACCCCCCCCCCCCCAGAGGAGTTGTGGTTGGAGAACCTGTATTTCCAAGGAGTTCTTGACCTGGATTTCCCACCCAAGCAGGTGCATGCCCGCGGCAGTGCGGAAGTTTGCTCGTCATAGCAGAGGGAGAGGAGTTCTTGTTAGATAACTTGTACGTACCTTGGAGTTGGAAAACTTGCATTTCCTAGGAGTTCTTGGATAGGCTGCCAGGGGAGGACGCCATGGGCAAAAGTTGCATTCTGGATTCCCACCCAAGAAGGCGGATGCCCGCGGCAGTGCGGATGCCCGCAGCAGTACGGATGCCTGCTTGTCAGAGCAGAAGGTTCAAAGGCGAGCGGCCAATAGGCGCCACCACAAGCTAACAGAGCCAGCCACCACGGCCTGGTGCCAAACCCCCCTGATTTCATGCATGACGTGGATGCCCCATCACCAGGGGCTTGCAGGCGCCCGAGGGGCGCGACGATTCCACCCAAGTAGGTGGATGCCCGCGGCAGTGCGGATGCCAGCAGCATTGCGGATGCCTGCTTGTCATAGTAGAGGGAGAGTAGTTCTTGTTGGAGAACCTGTGTTTCCTAGGAGTTCTTGACCTGGATTTTCCACCGAGGCAGGTGGATACCCGGGGCAATGCGGAAGTCTGCTCGTCATAGCAGAGGGAGAGGAGTTCTTGTTGGAGAACCTGTGTTTCCCTGAGTTCTTGACCTGGATTTCCCACCTAGGCAGGTGGATGCCCGTGGCAATGCGGAAGTCTGCTCGTCATAGCAGAGGGAGAGGAGTTCTTGTTGGAGAACCTGTATTTCCCAGGAGTTCTTGATGTGGATTTTCCACCCAGGTAGGTGGATGCCCGTGGCAATGCGGAAGTCTGCTCGTCATAGCAGAGGGAGAGGAGTTCTTGTTGGAGAACCTGTGTTTCCCAAGAGTTCTTGACGTGGATTTTCCATCCAGGCAGGTGGATGCCCACGGCAATGCGGAAGTCTGCTCGTCATAGCAGAGGGAGAGGAGTTCTTGTTGGAGAACCTGTATTTCCCAGGAGTTCTTGACCTGGATTTCCCACCTAGGCAAGTAGATGCCCGGGGCAATGCGGAAGTCTGCTCGTCATAGCAGAGGGAGAGGAGTTCTTGTTGGAGAACCTGTATTTCCCAAGAGTTCTTGACGTGGATTTCCCACCCAAGTAGGTGGATGCCCGGGGCAATGCGGAAGTCTGCTCGTCATAGCCGAGGGAGAGGAGTTCTTGTTGGAGAACCTGTATTTCCCTGAGTTCTTGACCTGGATGTTCCACCCAAGCAAGTGGACACGCGTGGCAATGCGGAAGTCTGCTCGTCATAGCAGAGGGAGAGGAGTTCTTGTTAGAGAACCTGTATTTCCCAGGAGTTCTTGACCTCGATTTCCCACCTAGGTAAGTAGATGCCCGTGGCAATGCGGAAGTCTGCTCGTCATAGCAGAGGGAGAGGAGTTCTTGTTGGAGAACCTGTATTTCCCAGGAGTTCTTGACGTGGATTTCCCACCCAAGTAGGTGGATGCCCGGGGCAATGCGGAAGTCTTCTCGTCATAGCCGAGGGAGAGGAGTTCTTGTTGGAGAACCTGTATTTCCCTGAGTTCTTGACCTGGATGTTCCACCCAAGCAAGTGGACACGCGTGGCAATGCGGAAGTCTGCTCGTCATAGCAGAGGGAGAGGAGTTCTTGTTGGAGAACCTGTGTTTCCCAAGAGTTCTTGACGTGGATTTTCCATCCAGGCAGGTGGATGCCCACGGCAATGCGGAAGTCTGCTCGTCATAGCAGAGGGAGAGGAGTTCTTGTTGGAGAACCTGTATTTCCCAGGAGTTCTTGACCTGGATTTCCCACCTAGGCAAGTAGATGCCCGGGGCAATGCGGAAGTCTGCTCGTCATAGCAGAGGTAGAGGAGTTCTTGTTGGAGAACCTGTATTTCCCAAGAGTTCTTGACCTGGATTTCCCACCCAAGTAGGTGGATGCCCGGGGCAATGCGGAAGTCTGCTCGTCATAGCCGGGGGAGAGGAGTTCTTGTTGGAGAACCTGTATTTCCCTGAGTTCTTGACCTCGATGTTTTCACCCAAGCAAGTGGACACGCGTGGCAATGCGGAAGTCTGCTCGTCATAGCAGAGGGAGAGGAGTTCTTGACAGAGAACCTGTATTTCCCAGGAGTTCTTGACCTGGATTTCCCACCTAGGTAAGTAGATGCCCGTGGCAATGCGGAAGTCTGCTCGTCATAGCAGAGGGAGAGGAGTTCTTGTTGGAGAACCTGTATTTCCCAGGAGTTCTTGACGTGGATTTCCCACCCAAGTAGGTGGATGCCCGGGGCAATGCGGAAGTGTGCTCATCATAGCCGAGGGAGAGGAGTTCTTGTTGGAGAACCTGTATTCCCTGAGTTCTTGACCTGGATGTTCCACCCAAGCAGGTGGATGCCCGTGGCAATGCGGAAGTCTGCTCGTCATAGCAGAGGGAGAGGAGTTCTTGTTGGAGAACCTGTATTTCCCTGAGTTCTTGACCTGGATGTTCCACCCACGCAGGTGGATCCCCGTGGCAATGCGGGAGTCTTCTCGTCATAGCAGAGGGAGAGGAGTTCTTGTTGGCGGACCTGTATTTCCCATGAGTTCTTGACCTGCATTTTCCACCCAAGCAGGTGGATGCCCGGGGCAATGCGGAAGTCTGCTCGTCATAGCAGAGGGACAGGAGTTCCTGTTGGAGAACCTGTGTTTCCCTCAGTTCTTGACCCGGATTTCCCACCTAGGCAGGTGGATGCCCGCGGCAGTGCGGAAGTCTGCTCGTCATAGCAGAGGGAGAGGAGTTCTTGTTGGAGAACGTGTATTTCCCTGAGTTCTTGACGTGGATTTCCCACCTAGGCAGGTGGATGCCCGTGGCAATGCGGAACCCTGCTCATCATAGCAGAGGGAGAGGAGTTCTTGTTGGAGAACCTGTATTTCCCAGGAGTTCTTGACCTGGATTTCCCACCTAGGCAGGTGGATGCCCGTGGCAATGCGGAAGTCTGCTCGTCATAGCAGAGGGAGAGGAGTTCTTGTTGGAGAACCTGTATTTCCCAAGAGTTCCTGACGTGGATTTCCCACCTAGGCAGGTGGATGCCCGTGGCAATGCGGAAGTCTGCTCTTCATAGCAGAGGGAGAGGAGTTCTTGTTGGAGAACCTGTGTTTCCCAGGAGTTCTTGACCTGGGTTTCCCACCCAAGCAGGTGGATGCCAGTGGCAATGCGGAAGTCTGCTCGTCATAGCAGAGGGAGAGGAGTTCTTGTTGGAGAACCTGTGTTCCCCTGAGTTCTTGACCCGGATTTCCCACGTAGGCATCCGGATGCCCGCGGCAGTGCGGAAGTCTGCTCGTCATAGCAGAGGGAGAGGAGTTCTTGTTGGAGAACCTGTATTTCCCAGGAGTTCTTGACGTGGATTTCCCACCCAAGTAGGTGGATGCCCGGGGCAATGCGGAGTCTGCTCATCATAGCCGAGGGAGAGGAGTTCTTGTTGGAGAACCTGTATTCCCTGAGTTCTTGACCTGGATGTTCCACCCAAGCAGGTGGATGCCCGTGGCAATGCGGAAGTCTGCTCGTCATAGCAGAGGGAGAGGAGTTCTTGTTGGAGAACCTTTATTTCCCTGAGTTCTTGACCTGGATGTTCCACCCACGCAGGTGGATCCCCGTGGCAATGCGGGAGTCTTCTCGTCATAGCAGAGGGAGAGGAGTTCTTGTTGGAGAACCCGTGTTTCTTAGGAGTTCTTGACCTGGATTTCCCACCTAGGTAGGTGGATGCGCGTGGCAATGCGGAAGTCTGCTCGTCATAACAGAGGGAGAGGAGTTCTTGTTGGAGGACCTGTATTTCCCATGAGTTCTTGACCTGCATTTTCCACCCAAGCAGGTGGATGCCCGGGGCAATGCGGAAGTCTGCTCGTCATAGCACAGGGAGAGGAGTTCTTGTTGGAGAACCTGTGTTTCCCTCAGTTCTTGACCCGGATTTCCCACCTAGGCTGGTGGATGCCCGCGGTAGTGCGGAAGTCTGCTCGTCATAGCAGAGGGAGAGGAGTTCTTGTTGGAGAACCTGTATTTCCCAGGAGTTCTTGACGTGGATTTTCCACCCAAGCAGGTGGATGCCCGTGTCAATGCGGAAGTCTGCTCGTCATAGCAGAGGGACAGGAGTTCCTGTTCGAGAACCTGTGTTTCCCTCAGTTCTTGACCCGGATTTCCCACCTAGGCAGGTGGATGCCCGCGGCAGTGCGGAAGTCTGCTCGTCATAGCAGAGGGAGAGGAGTTCTTGTTGGAGAACGTGTATTTCCCTGAGTTCTTGACGTGGATTTTCCACCTAGGCAGGTGGATGCCCGTGGCAATGCGGAAGTCTGCTCGTCATAGCAGAGGGAGAGGAGTTCTTGTTGGAGAACCTGTATTTCCCAAGAGTTCCTGACGTGGATTTCCCACCTAGGTAGGAGGATGCCCGTGGCAATGCGGAAGTCTGCTCGTCATAGCAGAGGGAGAGGAGTTCTTGTTGGAGAACCTGTGTTTCCCTGAGTTCCTGACCCGGATTTCCCACGTAGGCAGGTGGATGCCCGCGGCAGTGCGGAAGTCTGCTCGTCATAGCAGAGGGAGAGGAGTTCTTGTTGGAGAACCTGTATTTCCCAGTACTTCTTGACCTGGATTTTCCACCCTAGCAGGTGGATGCCCTTGGCAATGCGGAAGTCTGCTCGTCATAGCAGAGGGAGAGGAGTTCTTGTTGGAGAACCTGTGTTTTCCTGAGTTCTTGACCTGGATTTCCCACCTAGGCAGGTGGATCCCCGTGGCAATGCGGAAGTCCGCTCGTCATAGCAGAGGGAGAGGAGTTCTTGTTGGAGAACCTGTGTTTCCCTGAGTTCTTGACCCGGATTTCCCACGTAGGCAGGTGGATGCCCGCGGCAGTGCGGAAGTCTGCTCGTCATAGCAGAGGGAGAGGAGTTCTTGTTGGAGAACGTGTGTTTCCCAGGAGTTCTTGACGTGGATTTCCCACCCAGGCAGGTGGATGCCCGTGGCAATGCGGAAGTCTGCTCGTCATAGCAGAGGGAGAGGAGTTCTTGTTGGAGAACCTGTGTTTTCCTGAGTTCTTGACCTGGATTTCCCACCCAGGCAGGTGGATCCCCGCGGCAGTGCGGAAGTCTGCTCGTCATAGCAAAGGGAGAGGAGTTCTTGTTGGAGAACGTGTGCTTCCCAGGAGTCCTTGACCTGGATTTTCCATCCAAGCAGGTGGATGCCCGTGGCAATGCGGAAGTCTGCTCGTCATAGCAGAGGGAGAGGAGTTCTTGTTGGAGAACCTGTGTTTTCCCGAGTTCTTGACCCGGATTTCCCACCTAGGCAGGTGGATGCCCGCGGCAGTGCCGAAGTCTATTCCGGAGAACCTGTATTTCGCAGGAGTATTTGACCTGGATTTTCCATCTAAGCAGGTGGATGCCCGTGGCAATGCGGAAGTCTGCTAGTCATAGCAGAGGGAGAGGAGTTCTTGTTCGAGAACCTGTATTTCCCCGAGTTCTTGACTTGGATTTCCCACTCAGGCAGGTGGATGCCCGGGGCAATGCGGAAGTCTCCTCGTCATAGCAGAGGGAGTGGAGTTCTTGTTGGCGAACCTGTGTTTCCCAGGAGTTCTTGACGTGGATTTCCCACCTAGGCAGGTGGATTTCCGCGGCTATGCGGAAGTTTGCTCGTCATAGCAGAGGGAGAGGAGTTCTTGTTGGAGAACCTGTATTTCCCAGGAGTTCTTGACCCGGATTTCCCACGTAGGCATCCGGATGCCCGCGGCAGTGCGGAAGTCTGCTCGTCATAGCAGAGGGAGAGGAGTTCTTGTTGGAGAACCTGTATTTCCCAGGAGTTCTTGACCTGGATTTCCCACCTAGGTAAGTAGATGCCCGGGGCAATGCGGAAGTCTGCTCGTCATAGCCGAGGGAGAGGAGTTCTTGTTGGAGAACCTGTATTTCCCAGGAGTTCTTGACGTGGATTTCCCACCCAAGTAGGTGGATGCCCGGGGCAATGCGGAGTCTGCTCATCATAGCCGAGGGAGAGGAGTTCTTGTTGGAGAACCTGTATTCCCTGAGTTCTTGACCTGGATGTTCCACCCAAGCAGGTGGATGCCCGTGGCAATGCGGAAGTCTGCTCGTCATAGCAGAGGGAGAGGAGTTCTTGTTGGAGAACCTTTATTTCCCTGAGTTCTTGACCTGGATGTTCCACCCACGCAGGTGGATCCCCGTGGCAATGCGGGAGTCTTCTCGTCATAGCAGAGGGAGAGGAGTTCTTGTTGGAGAACCCGTGTTTCTTAGGAGTTCTTGACCTGGATTTCCCACCTAGGTAGGTGGATGCGCGTGGCAATGCGGAAGTCTGCTCGTCATAACAGAGGGAGAGGAGTTCTTGTTGGAGGACCTGTATTTCCCATGAGTTCTTGACCTGCATTTTCCACCCAAGCAGGTGGATGCCCGGGGCGATGCGGAAGTCTGCTCGTCATAGCACAGGGAGAGGAGTTCTTGTTGGAGAACCTGTGTTTCCCTCAGTTCTTGACCCGGATTTCCCACCTAGGCTGGTGGATGCCCGCGGTAGTGCGGAAGTCTGCTCGTCATAGCAGAGGGAGAGGAGTTCTTGTTGGAGAACCTGTATTTCCCAGTAGTTCTTGACGTGGATTTTCCACCCAAGCAGGTGGATGCCCGTGTCAATGCGGAAGTCTGCTCGTCATAGCAGAGGGACAGGAGTTCCTGTTCGAGAACCTGTGTTTCCCTCAGTTCTTGACCCGGATTTCCCACCTAGGCAGGTGGATGCCCGCGGCAGTGCGGAAGTCTGCTCGTCATAGCAGAGGGAGAGGAGTTCTTGTTGGAGAACGTGTATTTCCCTGAGTTCTTGACGTGGATTTTCCACCTAGGCAGGTGGATGCCCGTGGCAATGCGGAAGTCTGCTCGTCATAGCAGAGGGAGAGGAGTTCTTGTTGGAGAACCTGTATTTCCCAAGAGTTCCTGACGTGGATTTCCCACCTAGGTAGGAGGATGCCCGTGGCAATGCGGAAGTCTGCTCGTCATAGCAGAGGGAGAGGAGTTCTTGTTGGAGAACCTGTGTTTCCCTGAGTTCCTGACCCGGATTTCCCACGTAGGCAGGTGGATGCCCGCGGCAGTGCGGAAGTCTGCTCGTCATAGCAGAGGGAGAGGAGTTCTTGTTGGAGAACCTGTATTTCCCAGTACTTCTTGACCTGGATTTTCCACCCTAGCAGGTGGATGCCCTTGGCAATGCGGAAGTCTGCTCGTCATAGCAGAGGGAGAGGAGTTCTTGTTGGAGAACCTGTGTTTTCCTGAGTTCTTGACCTGGATTTCCCACCTAGGCAGGTGGATCCCCGTGGCAATGCGGAAGTCCGCTCGTCATAGCAGAGGGAGAGGAGTTCTTGTTGGAGAACCTGTGTTTCCCTGAGTTCTTGACCCGGATTTCCCACGTAGGCAGGTGGATGCCCGCGGCAGTGCGGAAGTCTGCTCGTCATAGCAGAGGGAGAGGAGTTCTTGTTGGAGAACGTGTGTTTCCCAGGAGTTCTTGACGTGGATTTCCCACCCAGGCAGGTGGATGCCCGTGGCAATGCGGAAGTCTGCTCGTCATAGCAGAGGGAGAGGAGTTCTTGTTGGAGAACCTGTGTTTTCCTGAGTTCTTGACCTGGATTTCCCACCCAGGCAGGTGGATCCCCGCGGCAGTGCGGAAGTCTGCTCGTCATAGCAAAGGGAGAGGAGTTCTTGTTGGAGAACGTGTGCTTCCCAGGAGTCCTTGACCTGGATTTTCCATCCAAGCAGGTGGATGCCCGTGGCAATGCGGAAGTCTGCTCGTCATAGCAGAGGGAGAGGAGTTCTTGTTGGAGAACCTGTGTTTTCCTGAGTTCTTGACCCGGATTTCCCACCTAGGCAGGTGGATGCCCGCGGCAGTGCCGAAGTCTATTCCGGAGAACCTGTATTTCGCAGGAGTATTTGACCTGGATTTTCCATCTAAGCAGGTGGATGCCCGTGGCAATGCGGAAGTCTGCTAGTCATAGCAGAGGGAGAGGAGTTCTTGTTCGAGAACCTGTATTTCCCCGAGTTCTTGACTTGGATTTCCCACTCAGGCAGGTGGATGCCCGGGGCAATGCGGAAGTCTCCTCGTCATAGCAGAGGGAGTGGAGTTCTTGTTGGCGAACCTGTGTTTCCCAGGAGTTCTTGACGTGGATTTCCCACCTAGGCAGGTGGATTTCCGCGGCTATGCGGAAGTTTGCTCGTCATAGCAGAGGGAGAGGAGTTCTTGTTGGAGAACCTGTATTTCCCAGGAGTTCTTGACCCGGATTTCCCACCCAAGCAGGTGGATGCCCGTGGCAATGCGGAAGTCTGCTCGTCATAGCATAGGGAGAGGAGTTCTTGTTGGAGAACCTGTGTTTCCCTGAGTTCTTTACGTGGATTTCCCACCTAGGCAGGTGGATGCCCGTGGCAATGCGGAAGTCTGCTCGTCATAGCAGAGGGAGAGGAGTTCTTGTTGGAGAACCTGTGTTTCCCAGGAGTTCTTGACCTGGACTTCCCACCCAAGCACGTGGATCCCCGTGGCAATGCGGAAGTCTGCTCGTCATAGCAGAGGGAGAGGAGTTCTTGTTGGAGAACCTGTGTTTTCCTGAGTTCTTGACCCGGATTTCCCACGTAGGCAGGTGGATGCCCGCGGCAGTGCGGAAGCCTGCTCGTCATAGCAGAGGGAGAGGAGTTCTTGTTGGAGAACGTGTGTTTCCCAGGAGTTCTTGACGTGGATTTCCCACCCAGGCAGGTGGATGCCCGCGGCAATGCGGAAGTCTTCTCGTTTAGCGGAGGGAGAGGAGTTCTTGTTGGAGAACCTGTATTTCCCAGGAGTTCTTGACCTAGATTTCCCACCTAGGCAAGTAGATGCCCGTGGCAATGCGGAAGTCTGCTCGTCATAGCCGAGGGAGAGGAGTTCTTGTTGGAGAACCTCTATTTCCCAGGAGTTCTTGACGTGGATTTCCCACCCAAGTAGGTGGATGCCCGGGGCAATGCGGAAGTCTGCTCATCATAGCCGAGGGAGAGGAGTTCTTGTTGGAGAACCTGTATTTCCCTGAGTTCTTGACCTGGATGTTCCACCCAAGCAGGTGGATGCCCGTGGCAATGCGGAAGTCTGCTCGTCATAGCAGAGGGAGAGGAGTTCTTGTTGGAGAACCTGTATTTCCCTGAGTTCTTGACTTGGATGTTCCACCCAGGCAGGTGGATGCCCGTGGCAATGCGGAAGTCTGCTCGTCATAGCAGAGGAAGAGGAGTTCTTGTTGGAGAACCCGTGTTTCTTAGGAGTTCTTGACCTGGATTTCCCACCTAGGTAGGTGGATGCGCGTGGCAATGCGGAAGTCTGCTCATCATAGCAGAGGGAGAGGAGTTCTTGTTGGAGGACCTGTATTTCCCATGAGTTCTTGACCTCGATTTTCCACCCAAGCAGGTGGATGCCCGGGGCAATGCGGAAGTCTGCTCGTCATAGCAGAGGGAGAGGAGTTCTTGTTGGAGAACCTGTGTTTCCCTCAGTTCTTGACCCGGATTTCCCACCTAGGCTGGTGGATGCCCGCGGTAGTGCGGAAGTCTGCTCGTCATAGCAGAGGGAGAGGAGTTCTTGTTGGAGAACGTGTGTTTCCCAGGAGTTCTTGACGTGGATTTTTCAACCAAGCAGGTGGATGCCCGTGTCAATGCGGAAGTCTGCTCGTCATAGCAGAGGGAGAGGAGTTCCTGTTGGAGAACCTGTGTTTCCCTCAGTTCTTGACACGGATTTCCCACCTAGGCAGGTGGATGCCCGCGGCAGTGCGGAAGTGTGCTCGTCATAGCAGAGGGAGAGGAGTTCTTGTTGGAGAACGTGTATTTCTCTGAGTTCTTGACGTGGATTTCCCACCTAGGCAGGTGGATGCCCGTGGCAATGCGGAAGCCTGCTCATCATAGCAGAGGGAGAGGAGTTCTTGTTGGAGAACCTGGATTTCCCAGGAGTTCTTGACCTGGATTTCCCACCTAGGCAGGTGGATGCCCGTGGCAATGCGGAAGTCTGCTCGTCATAGCAGAGGGAGAGGAGTTCTTGTTGGAGAACTTGTGTTTCCCTGAGTTCTTGACCTGGATTTCCCACTCAGGCAGGTGGATGCCCGCGGCAGTGCGGACGTCTGCTCGTCATAGCAGAGGGAGAGGAGTTCTTGTTGGAGAACGTGTATTTCCCTAAGTTCTTGACGTGGATTTCCCACCTAGGTAGGTGGATGCCCGTGGCAATGCGGAAGTCTGCTCGTCATAGCAGAGGGAGAGGAGTTCTTGTTGGAGAACCTGTATTTCCCAAGAGTTCTTGACGTGGATTTCCCACCTAGGCAGGTGGATGCCCGTGGCAATGCGCAAGCCTGCTCATCATAGCAGAGGGAGAGCAGTTCTTGTTGGAGAACCTGTATTTCCCAGGAGTTCTTGACCTGGATTTCCCACCTAGGCAGGTGGATGCCCGTGGCAATGCGGAAGTGTGCTCGTCATAGCAGAGGGAGAGGAGTTCTTGTTGGAGAACCTGTATTTCCCTAAGTTCTTGACGTGGATTTCCCACCTAGGTAGGTGGATGCCCGTGGCAATGCGGAAGTCTGCTCGTCATAGCAGAGGGAGAGGAGTTCTTGTTGGAGAACCTGTATTTCCCAGGAGTTCTTGACCTGGATTTCCCACCTAGGTAGGTGGATGCCCGTGGCAATGCGGAAGTCTGCTCGTCATAGCAGAGGGAGAGGAGTTCTTGTTGGAGAACTTGTGTTTCCCTGAGTTCTTGACCCGGATTTCCCACCTAGGCAAGTGGATGCCCGTGGCAATGCGCAAGCCTGCTCATCATAGCAGAGGGAGAGCAGTTCTTGTTGGAGAACCTGTATTTCCCAGGAGTTCTTGACCTGGATTTCCCACCTAGGCAGGTGGATGCCCGTGGCAATGCGGAAGTGTGCTCGTCATAGCAGAGGGAGAGGAGTTCTTGTTGGAGAACCTGTGTTTCCCAACAGTTCTTGACGTGGATTTCCCACCTAGGCAGGTGGATGCCCGTGGCAATGCGGAAGTCTGCTCGTCATAGCAGAGGGAGAGGAGTTCTTGTTGGAGAACTTGTGTTTCCCTGAGTTCTTGAACTGGATTTCCCACCTAGGCAGGTGGATGCCCGTGGCAATGCGGAAGTCTGCTCGTCATAGCAGAGGGAGAGGAGTTCTTGTTGGAGAACCCGTATTTTCCAGGAGTTCTTGACCTGGGTTTCTCACCCAAGCAGGTGGATGCCCGTGGCAATGCGGAAGTCTGCTCGTCATAGCACAGGGAGAGGAGTTCTTGTTGGAGAACCAGTGTTTCCCTGAGTTCTTGACCCGGATTTCCCACGTAGGCAAGTGGATGCCTGCGGCAGTGCGGAAGTCTGCTCGTCATAGCAAAGGGAGAGGAGTTCTTGTTGGAGAACGTCTGTTTCCCAGGAGTTCTTGACCTGGATTTCCCACCCAAGCAGGTGGATGCCCGTGGCAATGCGGAAGTCTGCTCATCATAGCAGAGGGAGAGGAGTTTTTGTTGGAGGACCTGTATTTCCCTTACTTCTTGATGTGGACTTTCCACCCAAGCAGGTGGATGCCCCTGGCAATGCGGAAGTCTGCTCGTCATAGCAGAGGGAGAGGAGTTCTTGTTGGACAACCTGTGTTTCCCTCAGTTCTTGACCCGGATTTCCCACCTAGGCAGGTGGATGCCCGCGGCAATGCGGAAGCCTGCTCGTCATAGCAGAGGGAGAGGAGTTCTTGTTGGAGAACCTGTATTTTCCATGAGTTCTTGACCTGGATTTCCCACTTAGGCAGGTGGATGCCCGTGGCAATGCAGAAGTCTGCTTGTCATAGCAGAGGGAGAGGAGTTCTTGTTGGAGAACCTGTGTTTCCCTGAGTTCTTGACCCGGATTTCCCACGTAGGCAGGTGGATGCCCGCGGCCGTGCGGAAGTCTGCTCGTCATAGCAGAGGGAGAGGAGTTCTTGTTGGAGAACGTGTGTTTCCCAAGAGTTCTTGACGTGGATTTCCCACCCAAGCAGGTGGATGCCCGTGGCAATGCGGAAGTCTGCTCGTCATAGCAGAGGGACGGGAGTTTATGTTGGAGAACCTGTGTTTCCCTCAGTTCTTGACCTGGATTTCCCACCTAGGCAGGTGGATGCCCGCGGCAGTACGGAAGTCTGCTTGTCACAGCAGAGGGAGAGGAGTTCTTGTTGGAGAACCTGTATTTCCCAGTACTTCTTGACCTGGATTTCCCACCCAAGCAGGTGGATGCCCGTGGCAATGCGGAAGTCTGCTCGTCATAGCAGAGGGAGAGGAGTTCTTGTTGGAGAACCTGTGTTTCCCAGGAGTTCTTGACCCGGATTTCCCACCCAAGCAGGTGGATGCCCGTGGCAATGCGGAAGTCTGCTCGTCATAGCAGAGGGACGGGAGTTTATGTTGGAGAACCTGTGTTTCCCTCAGTTCTTGACCCGGATTTCCCACCTAGGCAGGTGGATGCCCGCAGCAGTACGGAAGTCTGCTCGTCATAGCGAAGGGAGAGGAGTTCTTGTTGGAGAACCTGTATTTCCCAGTACTTCTTGACCTGGATTTTCCACCCTAGCAGGTGGATGCCCTTGGCAATGCGGAAGTCTGCTCGTCATAGCAGAGGGAGAGGAGTTCTTGTTGGAGAACCTGTGTTTTCCTGAGTTCTTGACGTGGATTTCCCACCTAGGCAGGTGGATCCCCGTGGCAATGCGGAAGTCTGCTCGTCATAGCAGAGGGAGAGGAGTTCTTGTTGGAGAACCTGTGTTTCCCTGAGTTCTTGGCCCGGATTTCCCACGTAGGCAGGTGGATGCCCGCGGCAGTGCGGAAGTCTGCTCGTCATAGCAGAGGGAGAGGAGTTCTTGTTGGAGAACGTGTGTTTCCCAGGAATTCTTGATCTGGATTTCCCACCCGGGCAGGTGGATGCCCGTGGCAATGCGGAAGTCCGCTCGTCATAGCAGAGGGAGAGGAGTTCTTGTTGGAGAACCTGTGATTTCCTGAGTTCTTGACCTCGATTTCCCACCCAAGCAGGTGGATCCCCGCGGCAGTGCGGAAGTCTGCTCGTCGTAGCAAAGGGAGAGGAGTTCTTGTTGGAGAACGTGTGTTTCCCAGGAGTCGTTGACCTGGATTTTCCATCCAAGCAGGTGGATGCCCGTGGCAATGCGGAAGTCTGCTCGTCATAGCAGAGGGAGAGGAGTTCTTGTTGGAGAACCTGTATTTCCCCGAGTTCTTGACTTGGATTTCCCACCTAGGTAGGTGGATGCCCGGGGCAATGCGGAAGTCTCCTCGTCATAGCAGAGGGAGAGGAGTTCTTGTTGGAGAACGTGTGTTTCCCAGGAGTTCTTGACGTGGATTTCCCACCCAGGCAGGTGGATGCCCGCGGCTATGCGGAAGTCTGCTCGTCATAGCAGAGGGAGAGGAGTTCTTGTTGGAGAACCTGTATTTCCCAGGAGTTCTTGACCCGGATTTCCCACCCAAGCAGGTGGATGCCCGTGGCAATGCGGAAGTCTGCTCGTCATAGCATAGGGAGAGGAGTTCTTGTTGGAGAACCTGTGTTTCCCTGAGTTCTTTGGGTGGATTCCCACCTAGGCAGGTGGATGCCCGTGGCAATGCGGAAGTCTGCTCGTCATAGCAGAGGGAGAGGAGTTCTTGTTGGAGAACCTGTGTTTCCCAGTACTTCTTGACCTGGATTTCCCACCCAAGCAGGTGGATGCCCGTGGCAATGCGGAAGTCTGCTCGTCATAGTAGAGGGAGAGGAGTTCTTGTTGGAGAACCTGTGTTTCCCTGAGTTCTTGACCCGGATTTCCCACGTAGGCAGGTGGTTGCCCGCGGCAGTGCGGAAGCCTGCTCGTCATAGCAGAGGGAGAGGAGTTCTTGTTGGAGAACGTGTGTTTCCTAGGAGTTCTTGACGTGGATTTCCCACCCAGGCAGGTGGATGCCCGCGGCAATGCGGAAGTCTGCTCGTCATAGTAGAGGGAGAGGAGTTCTTGTTGGAGAACCTGTGTTTCCCAGGAGTTCTTGACGTGGATTTCCCACCTAGGCAGGTGGATGCCCGTGGTAATGCGGAAGTCTGCTCAACATAGCAGAGGGAGAGGAGTTCTTGTTGGAGAACCTGTGTTTCCCTGAGTTCTTGACCTAGATTTCCCACCTAGGTAGGAGGATGCCCGTGGCAATGCGGAAGTCTGCTCGTCATAGCAGAGGGAGAGGAGTTCTTGTTGGAGAACCTGTATTTCCCAGGAGTTCTTGACTTGGATTTCCCACCCAAGCAGGTGGATGCCCGTGGCAATGCGGAAGTCTGCTCGTCATAGCAGAGGGAGAGGAGTTCTTGTTGGAGAACCTGTATTTCCCAGGAGTTCTTGACCTAGATTTCCCACCTAGGTAGGAGGATGCCCGTGGCAATGCGGAAGTCTGCTCGTCATAGCAGAGCGAGAGGAGTTCTTGTTGGAGAACCTGTGTTTCCCAGGAGTTCTTGACCTGGATTTCCCACCCAAGGAGGTGGATGCCCGTGGCAATGCGGAAGTCTGCTCGTCATAGCAGAGGGAGAGGAGTTCTTGTTGGAGAACGTGTGTTTCCCAGGAGTTCTTGACGTGGATTTCCCACCCAGGCAGGTGGATGCCCGCGGCTATGCGGAAGTCTGCTCGTCATAGCAGAGGGAGAGGAGTTCTTGTTGGAGAACCTGTATTTCCCAGGAGTTCTTGACCCGGATTTCCCACCCAAGCAGGTGGATGCCCGTGGCAATGCGGAAGTCTGCTCGTCATAGCATAGGGAGAGGAGTTCTTGTTGGAGAACCTGTGTTTCCCTGAGTTTTTTGGGTGGATTCCCACCTAGGCAGGTGGATGCCCATGGCAATGCGGAAGTCTGCTCGTCATAGCAGAGGGAGAGGAGTTCTTGTTGGAGAACCTGTGTTTCCCAGTACTTCTTGACCTGGATTTCCCACCCAAGCAGGTGGATGCCCGTGGCAATGCGGAAGTCTGCTCGTCATAGTAGAGGGAGAGGAGTTCTTGTTGGAGAACCTGTGTTTCCCAGGAGTTCTTGACCCGGATTTCCCACGTAGGCAGGTGGTTGCCCGCGGCAGTGCGGAAGCCTGCTCATCATAGCAGAGGGAGAGGAGTTCTTGTTGGAGAACGTGTGTTTCCTAGGAGTTCTTGACGTGGATTTCCCACTTAGGCAGGTGGATGCCCGCGGCAATGCGGAAGTCTGCTCGTCATAGTAGAGGGAGAGGAGTTCTTGTTGGAGAACCTGTGTTTCCCAGGAGTTCTTGACGTGGATTTCCCACCTAGGCAGGTGGATGCCCGTGGTAATGCGGAAGTCTGCTCAACATAGCAGAGGGAGAGGAGTTCTTGTTGGAGAACCTGTGTTTCCCTGAGTTCTTGACCTAAATTTCCCACCTAGGTAGGAGGATGCCCGTGGCAATGCGGAAGTCTGCTCGTCATAGCAGAGGGAGAGGAGTTCTTGTTGGAGAACCTGTATTTCCCAGGAGTTCTTGACTTGGATTTCCCACCCAAGCAGGTGGATGCCCGTGGCAATGCGGAAGTCTGCTCGTCATAGCAGAGGGAGAGGAGTTCTTGTTGGAGAACCTGTGTTTCCCAGGAGTTCTTGACCTGGATTTCCCACCCAAGGAGGTGGATGCCCGTGGCAATGCGGAAGTCTGCTCGTCATAGCAGAGGGAGAGGAGTTCTTGCCGGAGAACGTGTGTTTCCCTGAGTTCTTGACCTGGATTTCCCACCTAGGCAGGTGGATGCCCGTGGCAATGCGGAAGTCTGCTCGTCATAGCAGAGGGAGAGGAGTTCTTGTTGGAGAACCTGTATTTCCCAGGAGTTCTTGACCTGGATTTCCCACCCAAGCAGGTGGATGCCCGTGGCAATGCGGAAGTCTGCTCGTCATAGCAGAGGGAGAGGAGTTCTTGTTGGAGAACCTGTGTTTCCCAGGAGTTCTTGACCTGGATTTCCCACCCAAGGAGGTGGATGCCCATGGCAATGCTGAAGTCTGCTCGTCATAGCAAAGGGAGAGGAGTTCTTGTTGGAGAACGTGTGTTTCCCTAAGTTCTTGACCTGGATTTCCCACCTAGGCAGGTGCATGCCCGCGGCAGTGCGGAAGTCTGCTCGTCATAGCAGAGGGAGAGGAGTTCTTGTTGGAGAACCTGTGTTTCCCTGAGTTCTTGACCTGGATTTTCCACCCAAGCAGGTGGATGCCCGTGGCAATGCGGAAGTCTGCTCGTCATAGCAGAGGGAGAGGAGTTCTTGTTGGAGAACCTGTGTTTCCCTGAGTTCTTGACCCGGATTTCCCATGTAGGCAGGTGGATGCCCGCGGCAATGAGGAACTCTCGTCATCGCAGAGGGAGAGGATTTTTTGTTGGAGAACGTGTGTTTCCCAGGAGTTCTTGACGTGGATTTCCCACCCAGGCAGGTGGATGCCCGCGGCAATGCAGAAGTCTGCTCGTCATAGTAGAGGGAGAGGAGTTCTTGTTGGAGAACCTGTGTTTCCCAGGAGTTCTTGACGTGGATTTCCCACCTAGGCAGGTGGATGCCCGTGGCAATGCGGAAGTCTGCTCGTCATAGCAGAGGGAGAGGAGTTCTTGTTGGAGAACCTGTGTTTCCCTGAGTTCTTGACCTGGATTTCCCACCTACGTAGGAGGATGCCCGTGGCAATGCGGAAGTCTGCTCGTCATAGCAGAGGGAGAGGAGTTCTTGTTGGAGAACCTGTGTTTCCCAAGAGTTCTTGACCTGGATTTCCCACCCAAGCAGGTGGATGCCTGTGGCAATGCGGAAGTCTGCTCGTCATAGCAGAGGGAGAGGAGTTCTTGTTGGAGAACCTGTGTTTCCCTGAGTTCTTGACCCGGATTTCTCACGTAGGCAGGTGGATGCCCGCGGCAGTGCGGAAGTCTGCTCGTCATAGCAGAGGGAGAGGAGTTCTTGTTGGAGAACGTGTGTTTCCCAGGAGTTCTTGACGTGGATTTCCCACCCAGGCAGGTGGATGCCCGTGGCAATGCGGAAGTCTGCTCATCATAGTAGAGGGAGAGGAGTTCTTGTTGGAGGACCTGTATTTCCCTTACTTCTTGATGTGCATTTTCCACCCAAGCAGGTCGATGCCCGTGGCAATGCGGAAGTCTGCTCGTCATAGCAGAGGGACGGGAGTTTATGTTGGAGAACCTGTGTTTCCCTCAGCTCTTGACCCGGATTTCCCACCTAGGCAGGTGGATGCCCGCGGTAGTGCGGAAGTCTGCTCGTCATAGCAGAGGGAGAGGAGTTCTTGTTGGAGAACCTGTATTTCCCAGTACTTCTTGACCTGGATTTCCCACCCAGGCAGGTGGATGCCCGTGGCAATGCGGAAGTTTGCTCGTCATAGCAGAGGGAGAGGAGTTCTTGTTGGAGAACCTGTGTTTGCCTGAGTTCTTGACCTGGATTTCCCACGTAGGCAGGTGGATCCCCGCGTCACTGCGGAAGTCTGCTCGTCATAGCAGAGGGAGAGGAGTTCTGGTTGGAGAACCTGCATTTCCCCGAGTTCTTGACGTGGATTTCCCACCCAAGCAGGTGGATGCCCGTGGCAATGCGGAAGTCTCCTCGTCATAGCAGAGGGAGAGGAGTTCTTGTTGGAGAACCTGTATTTCCTAGGAGTTCTTGACCCGGATTTCCCACCCAAGCAGGTGGATGCCCGTGGCAATGCGGAAGCTTGCTCGTCATAGCAGAGGGAGAGGAGTTGTTTTTGGAGATCTTGTGTTTCCCTGAGTTCTTTACGTGGATTTCCCACCTAGGCAGGTGGATGCCCGTGGCAATGCGGAAGTCTGCTCGTCATAGCAGAGGGAGAGGAGTTCTTGTTGGAGAACCTGTATTTCCCTGAGTTCTTGACCTGGATTTCCCACCTAGGTAGGAGGATGCCCGTGGCAATGCGGAAGTCTGCTCGTCATAGCAGAGGGAGAGGAGTTCTTGTTGGAGGACCTGTATTTCCCATGAGTTCTTGACCTGGATTTTCCACCCAAGGAGGTGGATGCCCGTGGCAATGCGGAAGTCTGCTCGTCATAGCAGAGTGAGAGAGGAGTTCTTGTTGGAGAACATGTGTTTCCTTGAGTTCTTGACCTGGATTTACCACCTAGGCAGGTGGATGCCCGGGGCAATGCGGAACTTTGCTCGTCATAGCAGAGGGAGAGGAGTTCTTGTTGGAGAACCTGTATTTCCCAGGAGTTCTTGACCTGGATTTCCCACCTAGGCAGGTGGATGCCCGCGGCAGTGCGGAAGTCTGCTCATCATAGCAGAGGGAGAGGAGTTCTTGTTGGAGAACCTGTATTTCCCTGAGTTCTTGACGTGGATTTCCCACCCAAGCAGGTGGATGCCCGGGGCAATGCGGAAGTTTGCTCGTCATAGCAGAGGGAGAGGAGTTCTTGTTGGAGAACCTGTATTTCCCTGAGTTCTTGGCGTGGATTTCCCACCTAGGCAGGTGGATGCCCGTGGCAATGCGGAAGTCTGCTCGTCATAGCAGAGGGAGAGGAGTTCTTGTTGGAGAACCTGTATTTCCAAGGAGTTCTTGACCTAGATTTCCCACCTAGGCAGGTGGATGCCCGTGGCAATGCAGAAGTCTGCTCGTCATAGCAGAGGGAGAGGAGTTCTTGTTGGAGAACCTGTGTTTCCCAGGAGTTCTTGACGTGGATTTCCCACCTAGGCAGGTGGATGCCCGTTTCAATGCGGAAGTCTGCTCGTCATAGCAGAGGGAGAGGAGTTCTTGTTGGAGGACCTGTGTTTCCCAGGAGTTCTTGACCTGGATTTCCCACCTAGGCAGGTGCATGCCCGTGGCCATGCGGAAGTCTGCTCGTCATAGCAGAGGGAGAGGAGTTCTTGTTGGAGAACGTGTGTTTCCCAGGAGTTCTTGACCTGGATTTCCCACATAGGCAGGTGGATGCCCGTGGCAATGCGGAAGTCTGCTCGTCATAGCAGAGGGAGAGGAGTTCTTGTTGGAGAACCTGTGTTTTCCTGAGTTCTTGACCCGGATTTCCCACGTAGGCAGGTAGATGCCCGCGGCAATGCGGAAGTCTGCTCGTCATAGCAGAGGGAGAGGAGTTCTTGTTGGAGAACCTGTGTTTCCCAGGAGTTCTTGACGTGGATTTCCCACCCAGGCAGGTGGATGCCCGTGGCAATGCGGAAGTGTGCTCATCATAGCAGAGGGAGAGGAGTTCTTGTTGGAGAACCTCTGCTTCCCTGAGTTCTTGACCCGGATTTCTCACCTAGGCAGGTGGATGCCCGTGGCCATGCGGAAGTCTGCTCGTCATAGCAGAGGGAGAGGAGTTCTTGTTGGAGAACCTGTGTTTCCCTGAGTTCTTGACCCGGATTTCCCACCTAGGCAGGTGGATGCCCGTGGCAATGCGGAAGTCTGCTCGTCATAGCAAAGGGAGAGGAGTTCTTGTTGGAGAACCCGTGTTTCCCTGAGTTCTTGACCCGGATTTCCCACCTAGGCAGGTGGATGCCCGCGGCAGTGCGGAAGTCTGTTCTGGAGAACCTGTATTTCGCAAGAGTACTTGACCTGGATTTTCCATCCAAGCAGGTGGATGCCCGTGGCAATGCGGAAGTCTGCTCGTCATAGCAGAGGGAGAGGAGTTCTTGTTGGAGAACCTCTATTTCCCTGAGTTCTTGCCGTGGATTTTTCACCCAAGCAGGTGGATGCCCGTGGCAATGCGGAAGTCTGCTCGTCATAGCAGAGGGAGAGGAGTTCTTGTTGGAGAACCTCTATTTCCCTGAGTTCTTGCCGTGGATTTTTCACCCAAGCAGGTGGATTCCCGTGGCAATGCGGAAGTCTGCTCGTCATAGCAGAGGGAGAGGAGTTCTTGTTGGAGAACCTGTGTTTCCCTGAGTTCTTGACCCGGATTTCCCACCTAGGCAGGTGGATGCCCGCGGCAGTGCGGAAGTCTGCTCGTCATAGCAGAGGGAGAGGAGTTCTTGTTGGAGAAGCTGTGTTTGCCAGGTTTTCTTGACGTGGATTTTTCACCCAAGCAGGTCGATGCCCGTGGCAATGCGGAAGTCTGCTCGTCATAGCAGAGGGACAGGAGTTCTTGTTGGAGAACCTGTGTTTCCCTCAGTTCTTGACCCGAATTTCCCACCTAGGCAGGTGGATGCCCGCGGCAATGCGGAAGTCTGCTCGTCATAGCAGAGGGAGAGGAGTTCTTGTTGGAGAACCTGTGTTTTCCTGAGTTCTTGACCTGGATTTCCCACCTAGGCAGGTGGATGCCCCTAGCAATGCGGAAGTCTGCTCGTCATAGCAGAGGGAGAGGAGTTCTTGTTGGAGAACCTGTGTTTCCCAGTAGTTCTTGACGTGGATTTTCCACCCAAGCAGGTGGATGCCCGTGGCAATGCGGAAGTCTGCTCGTCATAGCAGAGGGAGAGGAGTTCTTGTTGGAGAACCTGTGTTTCCCTGAGTTCTTGACCCGGATTTCCCACCTAGGCAGGTGGATGCCCGCGGCAGTGCGGAAGTCTGCTCGTCATAGCAGAGGGAGAGGAGTTCTTGTTGGAGAACCTGTGTTTGCCAGTAGTTCTTGACCTGGAATTTCCACCCTAGCAGGTGGATGCCCGTGGCAATGCGGAAGTCTGCTCGTCATAGCAGAGGGAGAGGAGTTCTTATTGGAGAACCTGTGTTTTCCTGAGTTCTTGACCTGGATTTCCCACCTAGGCAGGTGGATCCCCGCGGCAGTGCGGAAGTCTATTCTGGAGAACTTGTATTTCGCAAGAGTACTTGACCTGGATTTTCCATCCAAGCAGGTGGATGCCCGTGGCAATGCGGAAGTCTGCTCGTCATAGCAGAGGGAGAGGAGTTCTTGTTGGAGAACCTGTGTTTTCCTGAGTTCTTGACCTGGATTTCCCACCCAGTCAGGTGGATGCCCCTAGCAATGCGGAAGTCTGCTCGTCATAGCAGAGGGAGAGGAGTTCTTGTTGGAGAACCTCTATTTCCCTGAGTTCTTGCCGTGGATTTTTCACCCAAACAGGTGGATGCCCGTGGCAATGCGGAAGTCTGCTCGTCATAGCAGAGGGAGAGGAGTTCTTGTTGGAGAACCTGTGTTTCCCTAAGTTCTTGACCCGGATTTCCCACCTAGGCAGGTGGATGCCCGCGGCAGTGCGGATGTCTGCTCGTCATAGCAGAGGGAGAGGAGTTCTTGTTGGAGAACCTGTGTTTGCCAGGAGTTCTTGACGTGGCTTTTCCACCCAAGCAGGTCGATGCCCGTGGCAATGCGGAAGTCTGCTCGTCATAGCAGAGGGACAGGAGTTCTTGTTGGAGAACCTGTGTTTCCCTCAGTTCTTGACCCGGATTTCCCACCTAGGCAGGTGGATGCCCGCGGCAATGCGGAAGTCTGCTCGTCATAGCAGAGGGAGAGGAGTTCTTGTTGGAGAACCTGTGTTTTCCTGAGTTCTTGACCTGGAATTCCCATCCAGGCAGGTGGATGCCCCTAGCAATGCGGAAGTCTGCTCGTCATAGCAGAGGGAGAGGAGTTCTTGTTGGAGAACCTGTATTTCCCAGTAGTTCTTGACGTGGATTTTTCACCCAAGCAGGTGGATGCCCGTGGCAATGCGGAAGTCTGCTCGTCATAGCAGAGGGAGAGGAGTTCTTGTTGGAGAACCTGTGTTTCCCTGAGTTCTTGACCCGGATTTCCCACCTAGGCAGGTGGATGCCCGCGGCAGTGCGGAAGTCTGCTCGTCATAGCAAAGGGAGAGGATTTCTTGTTGGAGAACGTGTGTTTCCCAAGATTCTTGACGTGGATTTCCCTCCCAGGCAGGTGGATGCCCGTGGCAATGCGGAAGTCTGCTCGTCATAGCAGAGGGAGAGGAGTTCTTGTTGGAGAACCTGTATTTCCCAGTAGTTCTTGACCTGGATTTTCCACCCTAGCAGGTGGATGCCCGTGGCAATGCGGAAGTCTGCTCGTCATAGCAGAGGGAGAGGAGTTCTTATTGGAGAACCTGTGTTTTCCTGAGTTCTTGACCTGGGTTTCCCACCTAGGCAGGTGGATGCCCGCGGCAGTGCGGAAGTCTGCTCGTCATAGCAAAGGGAGAGGATTTCTTGTTGGAGAACGTGTGTTTCCCAAGATTCTTGACGTGGATTTCCCACCCAGGCAGGTGGATGCCCGTGGCAATGCGGAAGTCTGCTCGTCATAGCGGAGGGAGAGGAGTTCTTGTTGGAGAACCTGTGTTTTCCTGAGTTCTTGACCTGGATTCCCACCCAGGCAGGTGGATGCTCGTGGCAATGCGGAAGTCTGCTCGTCATAGCAGAGGGAGAGGAGTTCTTGTTGGAGGACCTGTATTTCCCAGTAGTTCTTGACCTGGATTTTCCACCCTAGCAGGTGGATGCCCGTGGCAATGCGGAAGTCTGCTCGTCATAGCAGAGGGAGAGGAGTTCTTATTGGAGAACCTGTGTTTTCGTGAGTTCTTGACGTGGGTTTTTCACCTAGGCAGGTGGATGCCCGCGGCAGTGCGGAAGTCTGCTCGTCATAGCAAAGGGAGAGGATTTCTTGTTGGAGAACGTGTGTTTCCCAAGACTCTTGACGTGGATTTCCCACCCAGGCAGGTGGATGCCCGTGGCAATGCGGAAGTCTGCTCGTCATAGCGGAGGGAGAGGAGTTCTTGTTGGAGAACCTGTGTTTTCCTGAGTTCTTGACCCGGATTTCCCACCTAGGCAGGTGGATGCCCGCGGCAGTGCGGAAGTCTGCTCGTCATAGCAAAGGGAGAGGATTTCTTGTTGGAGAACGTGTGTTTCCCAAGATTCTTGACGTGGATTTCCCTCCCAGGCAGGTGGATGCCCGTGGCAATGCGGAAGTGTGCTCGTCATAGCAGAGGGAGAGGAGTTCTTGTTGGAGAACCTGTATTTCCCAGTAGTTCTTGACCTGGATTTCCCACCCTAGCAGGTGGATGCCCTTGGCAATGCGGAAGTCTGCTCGTCATAGCAGAGGGAGAGGAGTTCTTATTGGAGAACCTGTGTTTTCCTGAGTTCTTGACCTGGGTTTCCCACCTAGGCAGGTGGATGCCCGCGGCAGTGCGGAAGTCTGCTCGTCATAGCAAAGGGAGAGGATTTCTTGTTGGAGAACGTGTGTTTCCCAAGATTCTTGACGTGGATTTTCCATCCAAGCAAGTGGATGCCCGCGGCAGTGCGGAAGTCTGCTCGTCATAGCAGAGGGAGAGGAGTTCTTGTTGGAGAACCTGTGTTTTCCTGAGTTCTTGACCTGGATTCCCACCCAGGCAGGTGGATGCTCGTGGCAATGCGGAAGTCTGCTCGTCATAGCAGAGGGAGAGGAGTTCTTGTTGGAGGACCTGTATTTCCCAGTAGTTCTTGACGTGGATTTTCCCCTTTAGCACGTCGATGCCCGTGGCAATGCGGAGGTCTGCTCGTCATAGCAGAGGGAGAGGAGTTCTTGTTGGAGAACCTCTGCTTCCCTGAGTTCTTGACATGGATTTCCCACCTAGGCAGGTGGATGCCCGTGGCAATGCGGAAGTGTGCTCGTCATAGTCGAGGGAGAGGAGTTCTTGTTGGAGAACCTGTGTTTTCCTGAGTTCTTGACCTGGATTTCCCACCTAGGCAGGTTGATCCCCGCGGCACTGCGGAAGTCTGCTCGTCATAGCAGAGGGAGAGGAGTTCTTGTTGGAGAACCTGTGTTTCATAGGAGTTCTTGACGTGGATTTTCCATCCAAGCAGGTGGATGCCCGTGGCAATGCGGAAGTCTGCTCGTCATAGCAGAGGGAGAGGAGTTCTTGTTGGAGAACCTGTATTTCCCAGTAGTTCTTGACCTGGATTTTCCACCCAAGCAGGTGGATGCCCGTGGCAATGCGGAAGTCTGCTCGTCATAGCAGAGGGAGAGGAGTTCTTGTTGGAGAACCTGTATTTCCCAGTAGTTCTTGACGTGGATTTTCCACCCAAGCACGTGGATGCCCGTGGCAATGCGGAAGTCTGCTCGTCATAGCAGAGGGAGAGGAGTTCTTGTTG
Organism: Eutreptiella sp. 'Long Island Sound 2002'; assembly: GCA_964036045.1. Lineage (NCBI taxonomy): Eukaryota > Euglenozoa > Euglenophyceae > Eutreptiales > Eutreptiaceae > Eutreptiella > Eutreptiella sp. 'Long Island Sound 2002'. Next base: position 63,429,039 of record OZ038386.1, read on the forward strand.
GAGAACCTCTGTTTCCCTGAGTTCTTGACCCGGATTTCCCACCTAGGCAGGTGGATGCCCGTGGCAATGCGGAAGTTTGCTCGTCATAGCAGAGGGAGAGGAGTTCTTGTTGGAGAACCTGTGTTTCCCTGAGTTCTTGACCCGCATTTCCCACCTAGGCAGGTGAATGCCCGCGGCAGTGCGGAAGTCTGCTCGTCATAGCAGAGGGAGAGGAGTTCTTGTTGGAGAACCTGTGTTTGCCAGGAGTTCTTGACGTGGATTTTCCACCCAAGCAGGTCGATGCCCGTGGCAATGCGGAAGTCTGCTCGTCATAGCAAAGGGACACGAGTTCTTGTTGGAGAACCTGTGTTTCCCTCAGTTCTTGACCCGGATTTCCCACCTAGGCAGGTGGATGCCCGCGGCAATGCGGAAGTTTGCTCGTCATAGCAGAGGGAGAGGAGTTCTTGTTGGAGAACCTGTGTTTCCCTGAGTTCTTGACCTGGATTTCCCATCCAGGCAGGTGGATGCCCCTAGCAATGCGGAAGTCTGCTCGTCATAGCAGAGGGAGAGGAGTTCTTGTTGGAGAACCTGTATTTCCCAGTAGTTCTTGACGTTGATTTTCCACCCAAGCAGGTGGATGCCCGTGGCAATGCGGAAGTCTGCTCGTCATAGCAGAGGGAGAGGAGTTCTTGTTGGAGAACCTGTGTTTGCCAGTAGTTCTTGACCTGGATTTTCCACCCTAGCAGGTGGATGCCCCTGGCAATGCGAAAGTCTGCTCGTCATAGCAGAGGGAGAGGAGTTCTTATTGGAGAACCTGTGTTTTCCTCAGTTCTTGACCTGGATTTCCCACCTAGGCAGGTGGATCCCCGCGGCACTGCGGAAGTCTGCTCGTCATAGCAAAGGGAGAGGATTTCTTGTTGGAGAACGTGTGTTTCCCAAGATTCTTGACGTGGATTTCCCAGCCAGGCAGGTGGATGCCCGTGGCAATGCGGAGGTCTGCTCGTCATAGCGGAGGGAGAGGAGTTCTTGTTGGAGAACCTGTATTTTCCAGGAGTTCTTGACCCGGATTTCCCACCTAGGCAGGTGGATGCCCGCGGCAGTGCGGAAGTCTGCTCGTCATAGCAGAGGGAGAGGAGTTCTTGTTGGAAAACCTGTGTTTGCCAGTAGTTCTTGACCTGGATTTTCCACCCTAGCAGGTGGATGCCCCTGGCAATGCGAAAGTCTGCTCGTCATAGCAGAGGGAGAGGAGTTCTTATTGGAGAACCTGTGTTTTCCTCAGTTCTTGACCTGGATTTCCCACCTAGGCAGGTGGATCCCCGCGGCACTGCGGAAGTCTGCTCGTCATAGCAAAGGGAGAGGATTTCTTGTTGGAGAACGTGTGTTTCCCAAGATTCTTGACGTGGATTTCCCACCCAGGCAGGTGGATGCCCGTGGCAATGCGGAGGTCTGCTCGTCATAGCGGAGGGAGAGGAGTTCTTGTTGGAGAACCTGTATTTTCCAGGAGTTCTTGACCCGGATTTCCCACCTAGGCAGGTGGATGCCCGCGGCAGTGCGGAAGTCTGCTCTGGAGAACCTGTATTTCGCAGGAGTTCTTGACCTGGATTTTTCATCCAAGCAGGTGGATGCCCGTGGCAATGCGGAAGTCTGCTCGTCATAGCAATGGGAGAGGAGTTCTTGTTGGAGAACCTGTATTTCCCAGTAGTTCTTGACGTGGATTTTCCACCCTAGCAGGTCGATGCCCGTGGCAATGCGGAAGTCTGCTCGTCATAGCAGAGGGAGAGGAGGTCTTGTTGGAGAACCTCTGTTTCCCTGAGTTCTTGACCTGGATTCCCACCCAGGCAGGTGGATGCCTGTGGCAATGCGGAAGTCTGCTCGTCATAGCAGAGGGAGAGGAGTTCTTGTTGGAGGACCTGTATTTCCCAGTAGTTCTTGACGTGGATTTTCCACCCTAGCAGGTCGATGCCCGTGGCAATGCGGAAGTCTGCTCGTCATAGCAGAGGGAGAGGAGTTCTTGTTGGAGAACCTCTGTTTCCCTGAGTTCTTGACCTGGATTTCCCACCTAGGCAGGTGGATGCCCGTGGCAATGCGGAAGTCTGCTCGTCATAGTCGAGGGAGAGGAGTTCTTGTTGGAGAACCTGTGTTTCCTAGGAGTTCTTGACCTGGATTTCCCATCCAAGCAGGTGGATGCCCGTGGCAATGCGGAAGTCTGCTCGTCATAGCAGAGGGAGAGGAGTTCTTGTTGGAGAACCTGTGTTTCCTAGGAGTTCTTGACGTGGATTTTCCACCCAAGCAGGTCGATGCCCGTGGCAATGCGGAAGTCTGCTCGTCATAGCGGAGGGAGAGGAGTTCTTGTTGGAGAACCTGTATTTCCCAGTAGTTCTTGACGTGGATTTTCCACCCAAGCAGCTGGATGCCCGTGGCAATGCGGAAGTCTGCTCGTCGTAGCAGAGGGAGAGGAGTTCTTGTTGGAGAACCTCTATTTCCCTGAGTCTCCCTGAGTTCTTGACCCGGATTTCCCACCTAGGCAGGTGGATGCCCGCGGCAGTGCGGAAGTCTGTTCTGGAGAACCTGTATTTCGCAGGAGTTTTTGACCTGGATTTTCCATCCAAGCAGGTGGATGCCCGTGGCAATGTGGAAGTCTGCTCGTCATAGCAGAGGGAGAGGAGTTCTTGTTGGAGAACCTGTATTTCCCAGTAGTTCTTGACGTGGATTTTCCACCCAAGCAGCTGGATGCCCGTGGCAATGCGGAAGTCTGCTCGTCGTAGCAGAGGGAGAGGAGTTCTTGTTGGAGAACCTCTATTTCCCTGAGTTCTTGCCGTGGATTTTTCACCCAAGCAGGTGGATGCCCGTGGCAATGCGGAAGTCTGCTCGTCATAGCAGAGGGAGAGGAGTTCTTGTTGGAGAACCTGTATTTCCCAGTAGTTCTTGACGTGGATTTTCCACCCAAGCAGGTGGATGCCCGTGGCAATGCGGAAGTCTGCTCGTCATAGCCGAGGGAGAGGAGTTCTTGTTGGAGAACCTCTATTTCCCTGAGTTCTTGCCGTGGATTTTTCACCCAAGCAGGTGGATGCCCGTGGCAATGCGGAAGTCTGCTCGTCATAGCAGAGGGAGAGGAGTTCTTGTTGGAGAACCTGTGTTTCCCTGAGTTCTTGACCCGGATTTCCCACCTAGGCAGGTGGATGCCCGCGGCAGTGCGGAAGTCTGCTCGTCATAGCAGAGGGAGAGGAGTTCTTGTTGGAGAACCTGTGTTTGCCAGGAGTTCTTGACGTGGATTTTCCACCCAAGCAGGTCGATGCCCGTGGCAATGCGGAAGTCTGCTCGTCATAGCAGAGGGACAGGAGTTCTTGTTGGAGAACCTGTGTTTCCCTCAATTCTTGACCCGGATTTCCCACCTAGGCAGGTGGATGCCCGCAGCAATGCGGAAGTCTGCTCGTCATAGCAGAGGGAGAGGAGTTCTTGTTGGAGAACCTGTATTTCCCAGTAGTTCTTGACGTGGATTTTCCACCCAAGCAGGTGGATGCCCGTGGCAATGCGGAAGTCTGCTCGTCATAGCAGAGGGAGAGGAGTTCTTGTTGGAGAACCTGTGTTTCCCTGAGTTCTTGACCCGGATTTCCCACCTAGGCAGGTGGATGCCCGCGGCAGTGCGGAAGTCTGCTCGTCATAGCAGAGGGAGAGGAGTTCTTGTTGGAGAACCTGTGTTTGCCAGTAGTTCTTGACCTGGATTTTCCACCCTAGCAGGTGGATGCCCCTGGCAATGCGGAAGTCTGCTCGTCATAGCAGAGGGAGAGGAGTTCTTATTGGAGAACCTGTGTTTTCCTGAGTTCTTGACCTGGATTTCCCACCTAGGCAGGTGGATCCCCGCGGCACTGCGGAAGTCTGCTCGTCATAGCAAAGGGAGAGGATTTCTTGTTGGAGAACGTGTGTTTCCCAAGATTCTTGACGTGGATTTCCCACCCAGGCAGGTGGATGCCCGTGGCAATGCGGAAGTCTGCTTGTCATAGCGGAGGGAGAGGAGTTCTTGTTGGAGAACCTGTATTTTCCAGGAGTTCTTGACGCGGATTTCCCACCTAGGCAGGTGGATGCCCGCGGCAGTGCGGAAGTCTGCTCTGGAGAACCTGTATTTCGCAGGAGTTCTTGACCTGGATTTTTCATCCAAGCAGGTGGATGCCCGTGGCAATGCGGAAGTCTGCTCGTCATAGCAATGGGAGAGGAGTTCTTGTTGGAGAACCTGTATTTCCCAGTAGTTCTTGACGTGGATTTTCCACCCTAGCAGGTCGATGCCCGTGGCAATGCGGAAGTCTGCTCGTCATAGCAGAGGGAGAGGAGTTCTTGTTGGAGAACCTCTGTTTCCCTGAGTTCTTGACCTGGATTCCCACCCAGGCAGGTGGATGCCTGTGGCAATGCGGAAGTCTGCTCGTCATAGCAGAGGGAGAGGAGTTCTTGTTGGAGGACCTGTATTTCCCAGTAGTTCTTGACGTGGATTTTCCACCCTAGCAGGTCGATGCCCGTGGCAATGCGGAAGTCTGCTCGTCATAGCAGAGGGAGAGGAGTTCTTGTTGGAGAACCTCTGTTTCCCTGAGTTCTTGACCTGGATTTCCCACCTAGGCAGGTGGATGCCCGTGGCAATGCGGAAGTCTGCTCGTCATAGTCGAGGGAGAGGAGTTCTTGTTGGAGAACCTGTGTTTCCTAGGAGTTCTTGACCTGGATTTCCCATCCAAGCAGGTGGATGCCCGTGGCAATGCGGAAGTCTGCTCGTCATAGCAGAGGGAGAGGAGTTCTTGTTGGAGAACCTGTGTTTCCTAGGAGTTCTTGACGTGGATTTTCCACCCAAGCAGGTCGATGCCCGTGGCAATGCGGAAGTCTGCTCGTCATAGCGGAGGGAGAGGAGTTCTTGTTGGAGAACCTGTGTTTCCCTCAGTTCTTGACCCGGATTTCCCACCTAGGCAGGTGGATGCCCGCGGCAGTGCGGAAGTCTGTTCTGGAGAACCTGTATTTCGCAGGAGTTTTTGACCTGGATTTTCCATCCAAGCAGGTGGATGCCCGTGGCAATGTGGAAGTCTGCTCGTCATAGCAGAGGGAGAGGAGTTCTTGTTGGAGAACCTGTATTTCCCAGTAGTTCTTGACGTGGATTTTTCACCCAAGCAGGTGGATGCCCGTGGCAATGCGGAAGTCTGCTCGTCATAGCAGAGGGACAAGAGTTCTTGTTGGAGAACCTGTGTTTCCCTCAGTTCTTGACCCGGATTTCCCACCTAGGCAGGTGGATGCCCGCAGCAATGCGGAAGTCTGCTCGTCATAGCAGAGGGAGAGGAGTTCTTCTTGGAGAACCTGTATTTCCCAGTAGTTCTTGACGTGGATTTTCCACCCAAGCAGGTGGATGCCCGTGGCAATGCGGAAGTCTGCTCGTCATAGCAGAGGGAGAGGAGTTCTTGTTGGAGAACCTGTGTTTCCCTGAGTTCTTGACCCGGATTTCCCACCTAGGCAGGTGGATGCCCGCGGCAGTGCGGAAGTCTGCTCGTCATAGCAGTGGGAGAGGAGTTCTTGTTGGACAACCTGTGTTTGCCAGTAGTTCTTGACCTGGATTTTCCACCCTAGCAGGTGGATGCCCCTCGCAATGCGGAAGTCTGCTCGTCATAGCAGAGGGAGAGGAGTTCTTATTGGAGAACCTGTGTTTTCCTGAGTTCTTGACGGGGATTTCCCACCTAGGCAGGTGGATCCCCGCGGCACTGCGGAAGTCTGCTCGTCATAGCAAAGGGAGAGGATTTCTTGTTGGAGAACGTGTGTTTCCCAAGATTCTTGACGTGGATTTCCCACCCAGGCAGGTGGATGCCCGTGGCAATGCGGAAGTCTGCTCGTCATAGCGGAGGGAGAGGAGTTCTTGTTGGAGAACCTGTATTTTCCAGGAGTTCTTGACGCGGATTTCCCACCTAGGCAGGTGGATGCCCGCGGCAGTGCGGAAGTCTGCTCTGGAGAACCTGTATTTCGCAGGAGTTCTTGACCTGGATTTTTCATCCAAGCAGGTGGATGCCCGTGGCAATGCGGAAGTCTGCTCGTCATAGCAATGGGAGAGGAGTTCTTGTTGGAGAACCTGTATTTCCCAGTAGTTCTTGACGTGGATTTTCCACCCTAGCAGGTCGATGCCCGTGGCAATGCGGAAGTCTGCTCGTCATAGCAGAGGGAGAGGAGTTCTTGTTGGAGAACCTCTGTTTCCCTGAGTTCTTGACCTGGATTCCCACCCAGGCAGGTGGATGCCTGTGGCAATGCGGAAGTCTGCTCGTCATAGCAGAGGGAGAGGAGTTCTTGTTGGAGGACCTGTATTTCCCAGTAGTTCTTGACGTGGATTTTCCACCCTAGCAGGTCGATGCCCGTGGCAATGCGGAAGTCTGCTCGTCATAGCAGAGGGAGAGGAGTTCTTGTTGGAGAACCTCTGTTTCCCTGAGTTCTTGACCTGGATTTCCCACCTAGGCAGGTGGATGCCCGTGGCAATGCGGAAGTCTGCTCGTCATAGTCGAGGGAGAGGAGTTCTTGTTGGAGAACCTGTGTTTCCTAGGAGTTCTTGACCTGGATTTCCCATCCAAGCAGGTGGATGCCCGTGGCAATGCGGAAGTCTGCTCGTCATAGCAGAGGGAGAGGAGTTCTTGTTGGAGAACCTGTGTTTCCTGGGAGTTCTTGACGTGGATTTTCCACCCAAGCATGTCGATGCCCGTGGCAATGCGGAAGTCTGCTCGTCATAGCGGAGGGAGAGGAGTTCTTGTTGGAGAACCTGTGTTTCCCTGAGTTCTTGACCCGGATTTCCCACCTAGGCAGGTGGATGCCCGCGGCAGTGCGGAAGTCTGTTCTGGAGAACCTGTATTTCGCAGGAGTTTTTGACCTGGATTTTCCATCCAAGCAGGTGGATGCCCGTGGCAATGTGGAAGTCTGCTCGTCATAGCAGAGGGAGAGGAGTTCTTGTTGGAGAACCTGTATTTCCCAGTAGTTCTTGACGTGGATTTTCCACCCAAGCAGCTGGATGCCCGTGGCAATGCGGAAGTCTGCTCGTCGTAGCAGAGGGAGAGGAGTTCTTGTTGGAGAACCTCTATTTCCCTGAGTTCTTGCCGTGGATTTTTCACCCAAGCAGGTGGATGCCCGTGGCAATGCGGAAGTCTGCTCGTCATAGCAGAGGGAGAGGAGTTCTTGTTGGAGAACCTGTATGTCCCAGTAGTTCTTGACGTGGATTTTCCACCCAAGCAGGTGGATGCCCGTGGCAATGCGGAAGTCTGCTCGTCATAGCCGAGGGAGAGGAGTTCTTGTTGGAGAACCTCTATTTCCCTGAGTTCTTGCCGTGGATTTTTCACCCAAGCAGGTGGATGCCCGTGGCAATGCGGAAGTCTGCTCGTCATCGCAGAGGGAGAGGAGTTCTTGTTGGAGAACCTGTGTTTCCCTGAGTTCTTGACCCGGATTTCCCACCTAGGCAGGTGGATGCCCGCGGCAGTGCGGAAGTCTGCTCGTCATAGCAGAAGGAGAGGAGTTCTTGCTGGAGAACCTGTGTTTGCCAGGAGTTCTTGACGTGGATTTTCCACCCAAGCAGGTCGATGCCCGTGGCAATGCGGAAGTCTGCTCGTCATAGCAGAGGGACAGGAGTTCTTGTTGGAGAACCTGTGTTTCCCTCAGTTCTTGACCCGGATTTCCCACCTAGGCAGGTGGATGCCCGCAGCAATGCGGAAGTCTGCTCGTCATAGCAGAGGGAGAGGAGTTCTTGTTGGAGAACCTGTGTTTCCCAGTAGTTCTTGACGTGGATTTTCCACCCAAGCAGGTGGATGCCCGTGGCAATGCGGAAGTCTGCTCGTCATAGCAGAGGGAGAGGAGTTCTTGTTGGAGAACCTGTGTTTCCCTGAGGTATTGACCCGGATTTCCCACCTAGGCAGGTGGATGCCCGCGGCAGTGCGGAAGTCTGCTCGTCATAGCAGAGGGAGAGGAGTTCTTGTTGGACAACCTGTGTTTGCCAGTAGTTCTTGACCTGGATTTTCCACCCTAGCACGTGGATGCCCCTCGCAATGCGGAAGTCTGCTCGTCATAGCAGAGGGAGAGGAGTTCTTATTGGAGAACCTGTGTTTTCCTGAGTTCTTGACCTGGATTTCCCACCTAGGCAGGTGGATCCCCGCGGCACTGCGGAAGTCTGCTCGTCATAGCAAAGGGAGAGGATTTCTTGTTGGAGAACGTGTGTTTCCCAAGATTCTTGACGTGGATTTCCCACCCAGGCAGGTGGATGCCCGTGGCAATGCGGAAGTCTGCTCGTCATAGCGGAGGGAGAGGAGTTCTTGTTGGAGAACCTGTATTTTCCAGGAGTTCTTGACGCGGATTTCCCACCTAGGCAGGTGGATGCCCGCGGCAGTGCGGAAGTCTGCTCTGGAGAACCTGTATTTCGCAGGAGTTCTTGACCTGGATTTTTCATCCAAGCAGGTGGATGCCCGTGGCAATGCGGAAGTCTGCTCGTCATAGCAATGGGAGAGGAGTTCTTGTTGGAGAACCTGTATTTCCCAGTAGTTCTTGACGTGGATTTTCCACCCTAGCAGGTCGATGCCCGTGGCAATGCGGAAGTCTGCTCGTCATAGCAGAGGGAGAGGAGTTCTTGTTGGAGAACCTCTGTTTCCCTGAGTTCTTGACCTGGATTCCCACCCAGGCAGGTGGATGCCCGTGGCAATGCGGAAGTCTGCTCGTCATAGCAGAGGGAGAGGAGTTCTTGTTGGAGGACCTGTATTTCCCAGTAGTTCTTGACGTGGATTTTCCACCCTAGCAGGTCGATGCCCGTGGCAATGCGGAAGTCTGCTCGTCATAGCAGAGGGAGAGGAGTTCTTGTTGGAGAACCTCTGTTTCCCTGAGTTCTTGACCTGGATTTCCCACCTAGGCAGGTGGATGCCCGTGGCAATGCGGAAGTCTGCTCGTCATAGTCGAGGGAGAGGAGTTCTTGTTGGAGAACCTGTGTTTCCTAGGAGTTCTTGACCTGGATTTCCCATCCAAGCAGGTGGATGCCCGTGGCAATGCGGAAGTCTGCTCGTCATAGCAGAGGGAGAGGAGTTCTTGTTGGAGAACCTGTGTTTCCTAGGAGTTCTTGACGTGGATTTTCCACCCAAGCAGGTCGATGCCCGTGGCAATGCGGAAGTCTGCTCGTCATAGCGGAGGGAGAGGAGTTCTTGTTGGAGAACCTGTGTTTCCCTGAGTTCTTGACCCGGATTTCCCACCTAGGCAGGTGGATGCCCGCGGCAGTGCGGAAGTCTGTTCTGGAGAACCTGTATTTCGCAGGAGTTTTTGACCTGGATTTTCCATCCAAGCAGGTGGATGCCCGTGGCAATGTGGAAGTCTGCTCGTCATAGCAGAGGGAGAGGAGTTCTTGTTGGAGAACCTGTATTTCCCAGTAGTTCTTGACGTGGATTTTCCACCCAAGCAGGTGGATGCCCGTGGCAATGCGGAAGTCTGCTCGTCGTAGCAGAGGGAGAGCAGTTCTTGTTGGAGAACCTCTATTTCCCTGAGTTCTTGCCGTGGATTTTTCACCCAAGCAGGTGGATGCCCGTGGCAATGCGGAAGTCTGCTCGTCATAGCAGAGGGAGAGGAGTTCTTGTTGGAGAACCTGTATTTCCCAGTAGTTCTTGACGTGGATTTTCCACCCAAGCAGGTGGATGCCCGTGGCAATGCGGAAGTCTGCTCGTCATAGCCGAGGGAGTTGAGTTCTTGTTGGAGAACCTCTATTTCCCTGAGTTCTTGCCGTGGATTTTTCACCCAAGCAGGTGGATGCCCGTGGCAATGCGGAAGTCTGCTCGTCATAGCAGAGGGAGAGGAGTTCTTGTTGGAGAACCTGTGTTTCCCTGAGTTCTTGACCCGGATTTCCCACCTAGGCAGGTGGATGCCCGCGGCAGTGCGGAAGTCTGCTCGTCATAGCAGAGGGAGAGGAGTTCTTGTTGGAGAACCTGTGTTTGCCAGGAGTTCTTGACGTGGATTTTCCACCCAAGCAGGTCGATGCCCGTGGCAATGCGGAAGTGTGCTCGTCATAGCAGAGGGACAGGAGTTCTTGTTGGAGAACCTGTGTTTCCTCCAAATCTTGACCCGGATTTCCCACCTAGGCAGGTGGATGCCCGCAGCAATGCGGAAGTCTGCTCGTCATAGCAGAGGGAGAGGAGTTCTTGTTGGAGAACCTGTGTTTTCCTGAGTTCTTGACCTGGATTTCCCATCCAGGCACGTGGATGCCCCTAGCAATGCGGAAGTCTGCTCGTCATAGCAGAGGGAGAGGAGTTCTTGTTGGAGAACCTGTATTTCCCAGTAGTTCTTGACGTGGATTTTCCACCCAAGCAGGTGGATGCCCGTGGCAATGCGGAAGTCTGCTCGTCATAGCAGAGGGAGAGGAGTTCTTGTTGGAGAACCTCTGTTTCCCTGAGTTCTTGACCTGGTTTCCCACCCAGGCAGGTGGATGCCCGTGGCAATGCGGAAGTCTGCTCGTCATAGCAGAGGGAGAGGAGTTCTTGTTGGAGGACCTGTATTTCCCAGTAGTTCTTGACCTGGATTTCCCACCTAGGCAGGTGGATGCCCGTGGCAATGCGGAAGTCTGCTCGTCATAGTCGAGGGAGAGGAGTTCTTATTGGAGAACCTGTGTTTCCTAGGAGTTCTTGACCTGGATTTCCCATCCAAGCAGGTGGATGCCCGTGGCAATGCGGAAGTCTGCTCGTCATAGCAGAGGGAGAGGAGTTCTTGTTGGAGAACCTGTATTTCCCAGTAGTTCTTGACGTGGATTTTCCACCCAAGCAGGTGGATGCCCGTGGCAATGCGGAAGTCTGCTCGTCATAGCAGAGGGAGAGGAGTTCTTGTTGGAGAACCTCTGTTTCCCTGAGTTCTTGACCTGGTTTCCCACCCAGGCAGGTGGATGCCCGTGGCAATGCGGAAGTCTGCTCGTCATAGCAGAGGGAGAGGAGTTCTTGTTGGAGGACCTGTATTTCCCAGTAGTTCTTGACGTGGATTTTCCACCCTAGCAGGTCGGTGCCCGTGGCAATGCGGAAGTCTGCTCGTCACAGCAGAGGGAGAGGAGTTCTTGTTGGAGAACCTCTGTTTCCCTGAGTTCTTGACCTGGATTTCCCACCTAGGCAGGTGGATGCCCGTGGCAATGCGGAAGTCTGCTCGTCATAGTCGAGGGAGAGGAGTTCTTATTGGAGAACCTGTGTTTCCTAGGAGTTCTTGACCTGGATTTCCCATCCAAGCAGGTGGATGCCCGTGGCAATGCGGAAGTCTGCTCGTCATAGCAGAGGGAGAGGAGTTCTTGTTGGAGAACCTGTGTTTCCTAGGAGTTCTTGACGTGGATTTTCCACCCAAGCAGGTCGATGCCCGTGGCAATGCGGAAGTCTGCTCGTCATAGCGGAGGGAGAGGAGTTCTTGTTGGAGAACCTGTGTTTCCCTGAGTTCTTGACCCGGATTTCCCACCTAGGCAGGTGGATGCCCGCGGCAGTGCGGAAGTCTGTTCTGGAGAACCTGTATTTCGCAGGAGTACTTGACCTGGATTTTCCATCCAAGCAGGTGGATGCCCGTGGCAATGTGGAAGTCTGCTCGTCATAGCAGAGGGAGAGGAGTTCTTGTTGGAGAACCTGTATTTCCCAGTAGTTCCTGACGTGGATTTTCCACCCAAGCAGGTGGATGCCCGTGGCAATGCGGAAGTCTGCTCGTCATAGCAGAGGGAGAGGAGTTCTTGTTGGAGAACCTCTATTTCCCTGAGTTCTTGCCGTGGATTTTTCACCCAAGCAGGTGGATGCCCGTGGCAATGCGGAGGTCTGCTCGTCATAGCAGAGGGAGAGGAGTTCTTGTTGGAGAACCTGTATTTCCCAGTAGTTCTTGACTTGGATTTTCCACCCAAGCAGGTGGATGCCCGTGGCAATGCGGAAGTCTGCTCGTCATAGCAGAGGGAGAGGAGTTCTTGTTGGAGAACCTCTATTTCCCTGAGTTCTTGCCGTGGATTTTTCACCCAAGCAGGTGGATGCCCGTGGCAATGCGGAAGTCTGCTCGTCATAGCAGAGGGAGAGGAGTTCTTGTTGGAGAACCTGTGTTTCCCTGAGTTCTTGACCCGGATTTCCCACCTAGGCAGGTGGATGCCCGCGGCAGTGCGGAAGTCTGCTCGTCATAGCAGAGGGAGAGGAGTTCTTGTTGGAGAACCTGTGTTTACCAGGAGTTTTTGACGTGGATTTTCCACCCAAGCAGGTCGATGCCCGTGGCAATGCGGAAGTCTGCTCGTCATAGCAGAGGGACAGGAGTTCTTGTTGGAGAACCTGTGTTTCCCTCAGTTCTTGACCCGGATTTCCCACCTAGGCAGGTGGATGCCCGCAGCAATGCGGAAGTCTGCTCGTCATAGCAGAGGGAGAGGAGTTCTTGTTGGAGAACCTGTGTTTTCCTGAGTTCTTGACCTGTATTTCCCATCCAGGCACGTGGATGCCCCTAGCAATGCGGAAGTCTGCTCGTCATAGCAGAGGGAGAGGAGTTCTTGTTGGAGAACCTGTATTTCCCAGTAGTTCTTGACGTGGATTTTCCACCCAAGCAGGTGGATGCCCGTGGCAATGCGGAAGTCTGCTCGTCATCGCAGAGGGAGAGGAGTTCTTGTTGGAGAACCTGTGTTTCCCTGAGTTCTTGACCCGGATTTCCCACCTAGGCAGGTGGATGCCCGCGGCAGTGCGGAAGTTTGCTCGTCATAGCAGAGGGAGAGGAGTTCTTGTTGGAGAACCTGTGTTTGCCAGGAGTTCTTGACGTGGATTTCCCACCCAGGCAGGTGGATGCCCGTGGCAATGCGGAAGTCTGCTCGTCATAGCAGAGGGAGAGGAGTTCTTGTTGGAGAACCTGTGTTTTCCTGAGTTCTTGACCTGGATTTCCCACCTAGGCAGGTGGATGCCCGTGGCAGTGCGGAAGTCTGCTCGTCATAGCAGAGGGAGAGGATTTCTTGTTGGAGAACGTGTGTTTCCCAAGATTCTTGACGTGGATTTCCCACCCAGGCAGGTGGATGCCCGTGGCAATGCGGAAGTCTGCTCGTCATAGCGGAGGGAGAGGAGTTCTTGTTGGAGAACCTGTATTTCCCAAGAGTTCTTGACCCGGATTTCCCACCTAGGAAGGTGGATGCCCGCGGCAGTGCGGAAGTCTGTTCTGGAGAACCTGTATTTCGCAGGAGTACTTGACCTGGATTTTCCATCCAAGCAGGTAGATGCCCGTGGCAATGCGGAAGTCTGCTCGTCATAGCAGAGGGAGAGGAGTTCTTGTTGGAGAACCTGTGTTTTCCTGAGTTCTTGACCTGGATTTCCCACCCAGGCAAGTAGATGCCCGTGGCAATGCGGAAGTCTGCTCGTCATAGCAGAGGGAGCGGAGTTCTTGTTGGAGAACCTGTGTTTCCCTCAGTTCTTGACCCGGATTTCCCACCTAGGCAGGTGGATGCCCGCAGCAATGCGGAAGTCTGCTCGTCATAGCAGAGGGAGAGGAGTTCTTGTTGGAGAACCTGTGTTTTCCTGAGTTCTTGACCTGGATTTCCCATCCAGGCACGTGGATGCCCCTAGCAATGCGGAAGTCTGCTCGTCATAGCAGAGGGAGAGGAGTTCTTGTTGGAGAACCTGTATTTCCCAGTAGTTCTTGACGTGGATTTTCCACCCCAGCAGGTGGATGCCCGTGGTAATGCGGAAGTCTGCTCGTCATCGTAGAGGGAGAGGAGTTCTTGTTGGAGAACCTGTGTTTCCCTGAGTTCTTGACCCGGATTTCCCACCTAGGCAGGTGGATGCCCGCGGCAGTGCGGAAGTCTGCTCGTCATAGCAGAGGGAGAGGAGTTCTTGTTGGAGAACTTGTGTTTGCCAGGAGTTCTTGACGTGGATTTCCCACCCAGGCAGGTGGATGCCCGTGGCAATGCGGAAGTCTGCTCGTCATAGCAGAGGGAGAGGAGTTCTTGTTGGAGAACCTGTGTTTTCCTGAGTTCTTGACCTGGATTTCCCACCTAGGCAGGTGGATGCCCGTGGCAGTGCGGAAGTCTGCTCGTCATAGCAGAGGGAGAGGATTTCTTGTTGGAGAACGTGTGTTTCCCAAGATTCTTGACGTGGATTTCCCACCCAGGCAGGTGGATGCCCGTGGCAATGCGGAAGTCTGCTCGTCATAGCGGAGGGAGAGGAGTTCTTGTTGGAGAACCTGTATTTCCCAGGAGTTCTTGACCCGGATTTCCCACCTAGGCAGGTGGATGCCCGCGGCAGTGCGGAAGTCTGTTCTGGAGAACCTGTATTTCGCAGGAGTACTTGACCTGGATTTTCCATCCAAGCAGGTGGATGCCCGTGGCAATGCGGAAGTCTGCTCGTCATAGCAGAGGGAGAGGAGTTCTTGTTGGAGAACCTGTGTTTTCCTGAGTTCTTGACCTGGATTTCCCACCCAGGCAGGTGGATGCCGGTGGCAATGCGGAAGTCTGCTCGTCATAGCAGAGGGAGAGGAGTTCTTGTTGGAGGACCTGTATTTCCCAGTAGTTCTTGACGTGGATTTTCCACCCTAGCAGGTCGATGCCCGTGGCAATGCGGAAGTCTGCTCGTCATAGCAGAGGGAGAGGAGTTCTTGTTGGAGAACCTCTGTTTCCCTGAGTTCTTGACCTGGATTTCCCACCTATGCAGGTGGATGCCCGTGGCAATGCGGAAGTTTGCTCGTCATAGTCGAGGGAGAGGAGTTCTTGTTGGAGAACCTGTGTTTCCTAGGAGTTCTTGACCTGGATTTCCCACCCAAGCAGGTGGATGCCCGTGGCAATGCGGAAGTCTGCTCGTCATAGCAGAGGGAGAGGAGTTCTTGTTGGAGAACCTGTGTTTTCCTGAGTTCTTGATCTGGATTTCCCACCTAGGCAGGTGGATCCCCGCGGCACTGCGGAAGTCTGCTCGTCATAGCAGAGGGAGAGGAGTTCTTGTTGGAGAACCTGTGTTTCCTAGGAGTTCTTGACGTGGATTTCCCACCCAGGCAGGTGGATGCCCGTGGCAATGCGGAAGTCTGCTCGTCATAGCGGAGGGAGAGGAGTTCTTGTTGGAGAACCTGTGTTTCCCTGAGTTCTTGACCCGAATTTCCCACCTAGGCAGGTGGATGCCCGCGGCAGTGCGGAAGTCTGTTCTGGAGAACCTGTATTTCGCAGGAGTACTTGACCTGGATTTTCCATCCAAGCAGGTGGATGCCCGTGGCAATGCGGAAGTCTGCTCGTCATAGCAGAGGGAGAGGAGTTCTTGTTGGAGAACCTGTATTTCCCAGTAGTTCTTGACGTGGATTTTCCACCCAAGCAGGTGGATGCCCGTGGCAATGCGGAAGTCTGCTCGTCATAGCAGAGGGAGAGGAGTTCTTGTTGGAGAACCCGTAGTTCCGTGAGTTCTTGCCGTCGATTTTTCACCCAAGCAGGTGGATGCCCGTGGCAATGCGGAAGTCTGCTCGTCATAGCAAAGGGAGAGGAGTTCTTGTTGGAGAACCTGTGTTTCCCTGAGTTCTTGACCCGGATTTCCCACCTAGGCAGGTGGATGCCCGCGGCAGTGCGGAAGTCTGCTCGTCATAGCAGAGGGAGAGGAGTTCTTGTTGGAGAACCTGTGTTTGCCAGGAGTTCTTGACGTGGATTTTCCACCCAAGCAGGTCGATGCCCGTGGCAATGCGGAAGTCTGCTCGTCATAGCAGAGGGACAAGAGTTCTTGTTGGAGAACCTGTGTTTCCCTCAGCTCTTGACCCGGATTTCCCACCTAAGCAGGTGGATGCCCGCGGCAATGCGGAAGTCTGCTCGTCATAGCAGAGGGAGAGGAGTGCTTGTTGGAGAACCTGTATTTCCCAATAGTTCTTGACCTGGATTTTCCACCCAAGCAGGTGGATGCCCATGGCAATGCGGAAGTCTGCTCGTCATAGCAGAGGGACAGGGGTTCTTGTTGGAGAACCTGTGTTTCCCTGAGTTCTTGACCTGGATTTCCCACCTAGGCAGGTGGATGCCCGCGGCAGTGCGGAAGTCTGCTCGTCATAGCAGAGGGAGAGGAGTTCTGGTTTGAGAACCTGTATTTCCCAGTAGTTCTTGACGTGGATTTTCCCCCCAAGCAGGTGGATGCCCGTGGCAATGCGGAAGTCTGCTCGTCATAGCAGAGGGACAGGAGTTCTTGTTGGAGAACCTGTGTTTCCCTCAGTTCTTGACCCGGATTTCCCACTTAGGCAGGTGGATGCCCGCGGCAGTGCGGAAGTCTGCTCGTCATAGCAGAGGGAGAGGAGTTCTTGTTGGAGAACCTGTATTTCCGAGTAGTTCTTGACGTGGATTTTCCACCCAAGCAGGTGGATGCCCGTGGCAATGCGGAAGTCTGCTCGTCATAGTAGAGGGACAAGAGTTCTTGTTGGAGAACCTGTGTTTCCCTCAGTTCTTGACCCGGATTTCCCACCTAGGCAGGTGGATGCCCGTGGCAGTGCGGAAGTCTGCTCGTCATAGCAGAGGGAGAGGAGTTCTTGTTGGAGAACGTGTGTTTCCCTGAGTTCTTGACCTGGATTTCCCACCTAGGCAGGTGGATGCCCGTGGCAATGCGGAAGTCTTCTCGTCATAGCAGAGGGAGAGGAGTTCTTGTTGGAGAACCTGTATTTTCAAGGAGTTCTTTACCTGGATTTCCCACCTAGGCAAGTGGATACCCGCGGCAGTGCGGAAGTCTGCTCATCATAGCAGAGGGAGAGGAGTTCTTGTTGGAGAACCTGTATTTCCCAGGAGTTCTTGACGTGGATTTCCCACCCAAGCAGGTGGATGCCCGGGGCAATGCGGAAGTCTGCTCGTCATAGCAGAGGGAGAGGAGTTCTTGTTGGAGAACCTGTATTTCCCAGGAATTCTTGACCTGGATTTTCCACCCAAGCAGGTGGATGCCCGTGGCAATGCGGAAGTCTTCTCGTCATAGCACAGGGAGAGGAGTTCTTGTTGGAGAACCTGTATTTCCCAGGAGTTCTTGACCTGGATTTCCCACCTAGGCAGGTGGATGCCCGCGGCAGTGCGGAAGTCTCTCATCATAGCAGAGAGAGGAGTTCTTGTTGGAGAACCTGTATTTCCCAGGAGTTCTTGACGTGGATTTCCCACCCAAGCACGTGGATGCCCGGGGCAATGCGGAAGTCTGCTCGTCATAGCAGAGGGAGAGGAGTTCTTGTTGGAGAACCTGTATTTCCCTGAGTTCTTGACCTGGATTTCCCATCTAGGTAGGTGGATGCCGGTGGCAATGCGGAAGTCTGCTCGTCATAGCAGAGGGAGAGGAGTTCTTGTTGGAGAACCTGTGTTTCCCTGAGTTCTTGACCCGGATTTTCCACCCAAGCAGGTGGCTGCCCGTGGCAATGCGGAAGTCTGCTCGTCATAGCAGAGGGAGAGGAGTTCCTGTTCGAGAACCTTTGTTTCCCTGAGTTCTTGACCTGGATTTCCCACCCAAGCAGGTGGATGCCCGGGGCAATGCGGAAGTCTGCTCGTCATAGCAGAGGGAGAGGAGTTCTTGTTGGAGAACCTGTGTTTCCCAGGAGTTCTTGACCTGGATTTCCCACCTAGGCAGGTGGATGCCCGTGGCAATGCGGAAGTCTGCTCGTCATAGCAGAGGGAGAGGAGTTCTTGTTGGAGAACCTGTATTTCCCAGGAGTTCTTGACCTGGATTTCCCACCTAGGCACGTGGATGCCGGTGGCAATGCGGAAGTCTGCTCGTCATAGCAGAGGGAGAGGAGTTCTTGTTGGAGAACCTGTGTTTCCCTGAGTTCTTGACCTGGATTTCCCACCTAGGCAGGTGGATGCCCGCGGCAATGCGGAAGTCTGCTCGTCATAGCAGAGGGAGAGGAGTGCTTGTTGGAGAACCTGTATTTCCCAGTAGTTCTTGACCTGGATTTTCCACCCAAGCAGGTGGATGCCCATGGCAATGCGGAAGTCTGCTCGTCATAGCAGAGGGACAGGGGTTGTTGTTGGAGAACCTGTGCTTCCCTCAGTTCTTGACCCGGATTTCCCACCTAGGCAGGTGGATGCCCGCGGCAGTGCGGAAGTCTGCTCGTCATAGCAGAGGGAGAGGAGTTCTGGTTGGAGAACCTGTATTTCCCAGTAGTTCTTGACGTGGATTTTCCCCCCAAGCAGGTGGATGCCCGTGGCAATGCGGAAGTCTGCTCGTCATAGCAGAGGGACAGGAGTTCTTGTTGGAGAACCTGTGTTTCCCTCAGTTCTTGACCCGGATTTCCCACTTAGGCAGGTGGATGCCCGCGGCAGTGCGGAAGTCAGCTCGTCATAGCAGAGGGAGAGGAGTTCTTGTTGGAGAACCTGTATTTCCGAGTAGTTCTTGACGTGGATTTTCCACCCAAGCAGGTGGATGCCCGTGGCAATGCGGAAGTCTGCTCGTCATAGTAGAGGGACAAGAGTTCTTGTTGGAGAACCTGTGTTTCCCTCAGTTCTTGACCCGGATTTCCCACCTAGGCAGGTGGATGCCCGTGGCAGTGCGGAAGTCTGCTCGTCATAGCAGAGGGAGAGGAGTTCTTGTTGGAGAACGTGTGTTTCCCTGAGTTCTTGACCTGGATTTCCCACCCAAGCAGGTGGATGCCCGTGGCAATGCGGAAGTCTGCTCGTCATAGCAGAGGGAGAGGAGTTTTTGTTGGAGAACCTGTATTTCCCAGGAGTTCTTGACCTGGATTTCCCACCTAGGCAGGTGGATGCCCGCGGCAGTGCGGAAGTCTCTCATCATAGCAGAGAGAGGAGTTCTTGTTGGAGAACCTGTATTTCCCAGGAGTTCTTGACGTGGATTTCCCACCCAAGCACGTGGATGCCCGGGGCAATGCGGAAGTCTGCTCGTCATAGCAGAGGGAGAGGAGTTCTTGTTGGAGAACCTGTATTTCCCTGAGTTCTTGACATGGATTTCCCACCTAGGTAGGTGGATGCCCGTGGCAATGCGGAAGTCTGCTCGTCATAGCAGAGGGAGAGGAGTTCTTGTTGGAGAACCTGTGTTTCCCTGAGTTCTTGACCTGCATTTTCCACCCAAGCAGGTGGCTGCCCGTGGCAATGCGGAAGTCTGCTCGTCATAGCCGAGGGAGAGGAGTTCCTGTTCGAGAACCTGTGTTTCCCTGAGTTCTTGACCTGGATTTTCCACCCAAGCAGGTGGATGCCCGCGGCAGTGCGGAAGTCTGCTCGTCATAGCAGAGGGAGAGGAGTTCTTGTTGGAGAACCTGTGTTTCCCAGGAGTTCTTGACGTGGATTTCCCACCCAGGCAGGTGGATGCCCGTGGCAATGCGGAAGTCTGCTCGTCATAGCAGAGGGAGAGGAGTTCTTGTTGGAGAAGCTGTGTTTCCCTGAGTTCTTGACCTGGATTTCCCACCTAGGCAGCTGGATGCCGGTGGCAATGCGGAAGTCTGCTCGTCATAGCAGAGGGAGAGGAGTTCTTGTTGGAGAACCTGTGTTTCCCTGAGTTCTTGACCTGGATTTCCCACCTAGGCAGGTGGATGCCCGCGGCAGTGCGGAAGTCTGCTCGTCATAGCAGAGGGAGAGGAGTTCTTGTTGGAGAACCTGTGTTTCCCAGGAGTTCTTGACGTGGATTTTCCACCCAAGCAGGGGGATGCCCGTGGCAATGCGGAAGTCTGCTCGTCATAGCAGAGGGAGAGGAGTTCTTGTTGGAGAACGTGTGTTTCTCTCAGTTCTTGACCCGGATTTCCCACCTAGGCAGGTGGATGCCCGCGGCAGTGCGGAAGTCTGCTCGTCATAGCAGAGGGAGAGGAGTTCTTGTTGGAGAACGTGTGTTTCCCTGAGTTCTTGACCTGGATTTTCCACCCTAGCAGGTGGATGCCCGTGGCAATGCGGAAGTCTGCTCGTCATAGCAGAGGGAGAGGAGTTCTTGTTGGAGAACCTGTATTTCCCAGGAGTTCTTGACCTGGATTTCTCACCCAGGCAGGTGGATTCCCGCGGCAGTGCGGAAGTCTGCTCATCATAGCAGAGGGAGAGGAGTTCTTGTTGGAGAACCTGTATTTCCCAGGAGTTCTTGACGTGGATTTCCCACCCAAGCAGGTGGATGCCCGGGGCAATGCGGAAGTTTGCTCGTCATAGCAGAGGGAGAGGAGTTCTTGTTGGAGAACCTGTATTTCCCTGAGTTCTTGGCGTGGAATTCTCACCTAGGCAGGTGGATGCGTGTGGCAATGCGGAAGTCTGCTCGTCATAGCAGAGGGAGAGGAGTTCTTGTTGGAGAACCTGTATTTCCCAGGAGTTCTTGACCTGGATTTCCCACCTAGGCAGGTGGATGCCCGTGGCAATGCAGAAGTCTGCTCGTCATAGCAGAGGGAGAGGAGTTCTTGTTGGAGAACCTGTGTTTGCCAGGAGTTCTTGACGTGGATTTCCCACCCAAGCACGTGGATGCCCGGGGCAATGCGGAAGTCTGCTCGTCATAGCAGAGGGAGAGGAGTTCTTGTTGGAGAACCTGTATTTCCCAGGAGTTCTTGACATGGATTTCCCACCTAGGTAGGTGGATGCCCGTGGCAATGCGGAAGTCTGCTCGTCATAGCAGAGGGAGAGGAGTTCTTGTTGGAGAACCTGTGTTTCCCTGAGTTCTTGACCTGGATTTTCCACCCAAGCAGGTGGCTGCCCGTGGCAATGCGGAAGTCTGCTCGTCATAGCAGAGGGAGAGGAGTTCCTGTTCGAGAACCTGTGTTTCCCTGAGTTCTTGACCTGGATTTTCCACCCAAGCAGGTGGATGCCCGCGGCAGTGCGGAAGTCTGCTCGTCATAGCAGAGGGAGAGGAGTTCTTGTTGGAGAACCTGTGTTTCCCAGGAGTTCTTGACCTGGATTTCCCACCTAGGCAGGTGGATGCCCGTGGCAATGCGGAAGTCTGCTCGTCATAGCAGAGGCAGAGGAGTTCTTGTTGGAGAAGCTGTGTTTCCCTGAGTTCTTGACCTGGATTTCCCACCTAGGCAGGTGGATGCCGGTGGCAATGCGGAAGTCTGCTCGTCATAGCAGAGGGAGAGGAGTTCTTGTTGGAGAACCTGTGTTTCCCTGAGTTCTTGACCTGGATTTCCCACCTAGGCAGGTGGATGCCCGCGGCAGTGCGGAAGTCTGCTCGTCATAGCAGAGGGAGAGGAGTTCTTGTTGGAGAACCTGTGTTTCCCAGGAGTTCTTGACGTGGATTTTCCACCCAAGCAGGGGGATGCCCGTGGCAATGCGGAAGTCTGCTCGTCATAGCACAGGGAGAGGAGTTTTTGTTGGAGAACGTGTGTTTCCCTCAGTTCTTGACCCGGATTTCCCACCTAGGCAGGTGGATGCCCGCGGCAGTGCGGAAGTCTGCTCGTCATAGCAGAGGGAGAGGAGTTCTTGTTGGAGAACGTGTGTTTCCCTGAGTTCTTGACCTGGATTTTCCACCCTAGCAGGTGGATGCCCGTGGCAATGCGGAAGTCTGCTCGTCATAGCAGAGGGAGAAGAGTTCTTGTTGGAGAACCTGTATTTCCCAGGAGTTCTTGACCTGGATTTCCCACCTAGGCAGGTGGATGCCCGCGGCAGTGCGGAAGTCTGCTCATCATAGCAGAGGGAGAGGAGTTCTTGTTGGAGAACCTGTATTTCCCAGGAGTTCTTGACGTGGATTTCCCACCCAAGCAGGTGGATGCCCGGGGCAATGCGGAAGTTTGCTCGTCATAGCAGAGGGAGAGGAGTTCTTGTTGGAGAACCTGTATTTCCCTGAGTTCTTGGCGTGGAATTCTCACCTAGGCAGGTGGATGCGTGTGGCAATGCGGAAGTCTGCTCGTCATAGCAGAGGGAGAGGAGTTCTTGTTGGAGAACCTGTATTTCCCAGGAGTTCTTGACCTGGATTTCCCACCTAGGCAGGTGGATGCCCGTGGCAATGCAGAAGTCTGCTCGTCATAGCAGAGGGAGAGGAGTTCTTGTTGGAGAACCTGTGTTTGCCAGGAGTTCTTGACGTGGATTTCCCACCTAGGCAGGTGGATGCCCGTGGCAATGCGGAAGTCTCCTCGTCATAGCAAAGGGAGAGGAGTTCTTGTTGGAGAACCTGTATTTCCCAGGAGTTCTTGACCCGGATTTCCCACCCAAGCAGGTGGATGCCCGCGGCAATGCGGAAGTCTGCTCGTCATAGCACAGGGAGAGGAGTTCTTGTTGGAGAACCTGTGTTTTCCTGAGTTCTTGACCTGGAGTTTCCACCCAATCACGTGGATGCCCGTGGCAGTGCGGAAGTCTGCTCGTCATAGTAGAGGGAGAGGAGTTCTTGTTGGAGAACCTGTGTTCCCTTGAGTTCTTGACCCGGATTTCCCACCTAGGCAGGTGGATGCCCGCGGCAATGCGGAAGTCTGCTCGTCATAGCAGAGGGAGAGGAGTTCTTGTTGGAGAACCTGTGTTTCCCTGAGTTCTTGACCTGGATTTCCCACCCAGGCAGGTGGATGCCCGTGGCAATGCGGAAGTCTGCTTGTCATAGCAAAGGGAGAGGAGTTCTTGTTGGAGAACTTGTGTTTCCGAGGAGTTCTTGACGTGGATTTCCCACCTAGGCAGGTGGATGCCCGTGGCAATGCGGAAGTCTGCTCGTCATAGCAAAGGGAGAGGAGTTCTTGTTGGAGAACCTCTGTTTCCCTGACTTCTTGACCCGGATTTCCCACCTAGGCAGGTGGATGCCCGCGGCAATGCGGAAGTCTGCTCATCATAGCAGAGGGAGAGGAGTTCTTGTTGGAGAACCTGTGTTTTCCTGAGTTCTTGACCTGGATTTCCCACCTAGGCAGGTGGATCCCCGCGGCACTGCGGAAGTCTGCTCGTCATAGCAGAGGGAGAGGAGTTCTTGTTGGAGAACCTGTATTTCCCAGGAGTTCTTGACGTGGATTTCCCACCTAGGCAGGTGGATGCCCGTGGCAATGCGGAAGTCTGCTCGTCATAGCAAAGGGAGAGGAGTTCTTGTTGGAGAACCTCTGTTTCCCTGAGTTCTTGACCTGGATTTCCCACCTAGGCAGGTGGATCCCCGTGGCAATGCGGAAGTCTGCTCGTCATAGCAGAGGGAGAGGAGTTCTTGTTGGAGAACCTGTGTTTCCCAGGAGTTCTTGACGTGGATTTTCTACCCAAGCAGGGGGATGCCCGTGGCAATGCGGAAGTCTGCTCGTCATAGCACAGGGAGAGGAGTTTTTGTTGGAGAACGTGTGTTTCCCTCAGTTCTTGACCCGGATTTCCCACCTAGGCAGGTGGATGCCCGCGGCAGTGCGGAAGTCTGCTCGTCATAGCAGAGGGAGAGGAGTTCTTGTTGGAGAACGTGTGTTTCCCTGAGTTCTTGACCTGGATTTTCCACCCTAGCAGGTGGATGCCCGTGGCAATGCGGAAGTCTGCTCGTCATAGCAGAGGGAGAAGAGTTCTTGTTGGAGAACCTGTATTTCCCAGGAGTTCTTGACCTGGATTTCCCACCTAGGCAGGTGGATGCCCGCGGCAGTGCGGAAGTCTGCTCATCATAGCAGAGGGAGAGGAGTTCTTGTTGGAGAACCTGTATTTCCCAGGAGTTCTTGACGTGGATTTCCCACCCAAGCAGGTGGATGCCCGGGGCAATGCGGAAGTTTGCTCGTCATAGCAGAGGGAGAGGAGTTCTTGTTGGAGAACCTGTATTTCCCTGAGTTCTTGGCGTGGAATTCTCACCTAGGCAGGTGGATGCGTGTGGCAATGCGGAAGTCTGCTCGTCATAGCAGAGGGAGAGGAGTTCTTGTTGGAGAACCTGTATTTCCCAGGAGTTCTTGACCTGGATTTCCCACCTAGGCAGGTGGATGCCCGTGGCAATGCAGAAGTCTGCTCGTCATAGCAGAGGGAGAGGAGTTCTTGTTGGAGAACCTGTGTTTGCCAGGAGTTCTTGACGTGGATTTCCCACCTAGGCAGGTGGATGCCCGTGGCAATGCGGAAGTCTCCTCGTCATAGCAAAGGGAGAGGAGTTCTTGTTGGAGAACCTGTATTTCCCAGGAGTTCTTGACCCGGATTTCCCACCCAAGCAGGTGGATGCCCGCGGCAATGCGGAAGTCTGCTCGTCATAGCACAGGGAGAGGAGTTCTTGTTGGAGAACCTGTGTTTTCCTGAGTTCTTGACCTGGAGTTTCCACCCAATCACGTGGATGCCCGTGGCAGTGCGGAAGTCTGCTCGTCATAGTAGAGGGAGAGGAGTTCTTGTTGGAGAACCTGTGTTCCCTTGAGTTCTTGACCCGGATTTCCCACCTAGGCAGGTGGATGCCCGCGGCAATGCGGAAGTCTGCTCGTCATAGCAGAGGGAGAGGAGTTCTTGTTGGAGAACCTGTGTTTCCGTGAGTTCTTGACCTGGATTTCCCACCCAGGCAGGTGGATGCCCGTGGCAATGCGGAAGTCTGCTTGTCATAGCAAAGGGAGAGGAGTTCTTGTTGGAGAACTTGTGTTTCCGAGGAGTTCTTGACGTGGATTTCCCACCTAGGCAGGTGGATGCCCGTGGCAATGCGGAAGTCTGCTCGTCATAGCAAAGGGAGAGGAGTTCTTGTTGGAGAACCTCTGTTTCCCTGACTTCTTGACCCGGATTTCCCACCTAGGCAGGTGGATGCCCGCGGCAATGCGGAAGTCTGCTCATCATAGCAGAGGGAGAGGAGTTCTTGTTGGAGAACCTGTGTTTTCCTGAGTTCTTGACCTGGATTTCCCACCTAGGCAGGTGGATCCCCGCGGCACTGCGGAAGTCTGCTCGTCATAGCAGAGGGAGAGGAGTTCTTGTTGGAGAACCTGTATTTCCCAGGAGTTCTTGACGTGGATTTCCCACCTAGGCAGGTGGATGCCCGTGGCAATGCGGAAGTCTGCTCGTCATAGCAAAGGGAGAGGAGTTCTTGTTGGAGAACCTCTGTTTCCCTGAGTTCTTGACCTGGATTTCCCACCTAGGCAGGTGGATCCCCGCGGCACTGCGGAAGTCTGCTCGTCATAGCAGAGGGAGAGGAGTTCTTGTTGGAGAACCTGTGTTTCCCAGGAGTTCTTGACGTGGATTTCCCACCCAGGCAGGTGGATGCCCGTGGCAATGCATAAGTCTGCTCGTCATAGCAGAGGGAGAGGAGTTCTTGTTGGAGAACCTGTGTTCCCCTGAGTTCTTGACCCGGATTTCCCACCTAGGCAGGTGGATGCCCGCGGCAGTGCGGAAGTCTGTTCTGGAGAACCTGTAATTAGCAAGAGTACTTGACCTGGATTTTCCATCCAAGCAGGTGGATGCCCGTGGCAATGCGGAAGTCTGCTCATCATAGCAGAGGGAGAGGAGTTCTTGTTGGAGAACCTGTGTTTTCCTGAGTTCTTGACCTGGATTTCCCACCCAGGCACGTGGATGCCCCTAGCAATGCGGAAGTCTGCTCGTTATAGCAGAGGGAGAGGAGTTCTTGTTGGAGAACCTGTATTTCCCAGTAGTTCTTGACGTGGATTTTCCACCCAAGCAGGTGGATGCCCGTGGCAATGCGGAAGTCTGCTCGTCATAGCAGAGGGAGAGGAGTTCTTGTTGGAGAACCTGTGTTTCCCTGAGTTCTTGACCCGGATTTCCCACCTAGGCAGGTGGATGCCCGCGGCAGTGCGGAAGTCTGCTCGTCATAGCAGAGGGAGAGGAGTTCTTGTTGGAGAACCTGTGTTTGCCAGGAGTTCTTGACGTGGATTTCCCACCGAGGCAGGTGGATGCCCGTGGCAATACGGAAGTCTGCTCGTCATAGCAGAGGGACAGGAGTTCTTGTTGGAGAACCTGTATTTCCCAGTAGTTCTTGACGTGGATTTCCCACCTAGGCACGTGGATGCCCGTGGCAATGCAGAAGTCTGCTCGTCATAGCAGAGGGAGAGGAGTTCTTGTTGGAGAACCTGTGTTTCCCTGAGTTCTTGACCCGGATCCCACCTAGGCAGGTGGATGCCCGCGGCAGTGCGGAAGTCTGCTCATCATAGCAGAGGGAGAGGAGTTCTTGTTGGAGAACCTTTTTTTGCCAGGAGTTCTTGACGTGGATTTCCCACCGAGGCAGGTGGATGCCCGTGGCAATGCGGAAGTCTGCTCGTCATAGCAGAGGGACAGGAGTTCTTGTTGGAGAACCTGTATTTCCCAGTAGTTCTTGACGTGGATTTTCCACCCAAGCAGGTGGATGCTCGTGGCAATGCGGGCGTCTGCTCGTCATAGCAGAGGGAGA
Organism: Eutreptiella sp. 'Long Island Sound 2002'; assembly: GCA_964036045.1. Taxonomy (NCBI): domain Eukaryota; phylum Euglenozoa; class Euglenophyceae; order Eutreptiales; family Eutreptiaceae; genus Eutreptiella; species Eutreptiella sp. 'Long Island Sound 2002'. The sequence continues at coordinate 63,455,099 of OZ038386.1, forward strand.
GGAGTTCTTGTTGGAGAACCTGTGTTTCCCTGAGTTCTTGACCCGGATCCCACCTAGGCAGGTGGATGCCCGTGGCAATGCGGAAGTCTGCTCGTCATAGCAGAGGGAGAGGAGTTCTTATTGGAGAACCTGTGTTTTCCTGAGTTCTTGACCTGGATTTCCCACCTAGGCAGGTGGATCCCCGCGGCAGTGCGGAAGTCTGCTCGTCATAGCAAAGGGAGAGGAGTTCTTGTTGGAGAACCTGTGTTTCCCAAGATTCTTGACGTGGATTTCCCAGCCAGGCCGGTGGATGCCCGTGGCAATGCGGAAGTCTGCTCGTCATAGCAGAGGGAGAGGAGTTCTTGTTGGAGAACCTGTATTTCCCATGAGTTCTTGACCCGGATTTCCCACTCAGGAAGGTGGATGCCCGCGGCAGTGCGGAAGTCTGCTCTGGAGAACCTGTATTTCGCAGGAGTTCTTGACCTGGATTTTCCATCCAAGCAGGTGGATGCCCGTGGCAATGCGGAAGTCTGCTCGTCATAGCAGAGGGAGAGGAGTTCTTGTTGGAGAACCTGTGTTTTCCTGAGTTCTTGACCTGGATTTCCCACCTAGGCAGGTGGATCCCCGCGGCACTGCGGAAGTCTGCTCGTCATAGCAGAGGGAGAGGAGTTCTTGTTGGAGAACCTGTGTTTCCCAGGAGTTCTTGACGTGGATTTCCCACCCGGGCAGGTGGATGCCCGCGGCAGTGCGGAAGTCTGCTCATCATAGCAGAGGGAGAGGAGTTCTTGTTGGAGAACCTGTATTTCCCAGGAGTTCTTGACGTGGATTTCCCACCTAGGCAGGTGGATGCCCGTGGCAATGCGGAAGTCTGCTCGTCATAGCAAAGGGAGAGGAGTTCTTGTTGGAGAACCTCTGTTTCCCTGAGTTCTTGACCCGGATTTCCCACCTAGGCAGGTGGATGCCCGCGGCAATGCGGAAGTCTGCTCGTCATAGCAGAGGGAGAGGAGTTCTTGTTGGAGAACCTGTGTTTTCCTGAGTTCTTGACCTGGATTTCCCACCTAGGCAGGTGGATCCCCGCGGCACTGCGGAAGTCTGCTCGTCATAGCAGAGGGAGAGGAGTTCTTGTTGGAGAACCTGTGTTTCCCAGGAGTTCTTGACGTGGATTTCTCACCCAGGCAGGTGGATGCCCGTGGCAATGCGGAAGTCTGCTCGTCATAGCAGAGGGAGAGGAGTTCTTGTTGGAGAACCTGTGTTTCCCTGAGTTCTTGACCCGGATTTCCCACCTAGGCAGGTGGATGCCCGCGGCAATGCGGAAGTCTGTTCTGGAGAACCTGTATTTCGCAAGAGTACTTGACCTGGATTTTCCATCCAAGCAGGTGGATGCCCGTGGCAATGCGGAAGTCTGCTCGTCATAGCAGAGGGAGAGGAGTTCTTGTTGGAGAACCTGTATTTCCCTGAGTTCTTGACGTAGGATTCTCCACCAAGCAGGTGGATGCCCGTGGCAATGCGGAAGTCTGCTCGTCATAGCAGAGGGAGAGGAGTTCTTGTTGGAGAACCTCTATTTCCCTGAGTTCTTGCCGTGGATTTTTCACCCAAGCAGGTGGATGCCCGTGGCAATGCGGAAGTCTGCTCGTCATAGCAAAGGGAGAGGAGTTCTTGTTGGAGAACCTGTGTTTCCCTGAGTTCTTGACCCGGATTTCCCACCTAGGCAGGTGGATGCCCGCGGCAGTGCGGAAGTCTGCTCGTCACAGCAGAGGGAGAGGAGTTCTTGTTGGAGAACGTGTGTTTGCCAGGAGTTCTTGACGTGGATTTCCCACCGAGGCAGGTGGATGCCCGTGGCAATGCGGAAGTCTGCTCGTCATAGCAGAGGGACAGGAGTTCTTGTTGGAGAACCTGTGTTTCCCTCAGTTCTTGATCCGGATTTCCCACCTAGGCAGGTGGATGCCCGCGGCAATGCGGAAGTCTGCTCGTCATAGCAGTGGGAGAGGAGTTCTTGTTGGAGAACCTGTGTTTTCATGAGTTCTTGACCTGGATTTCCCATCCAGGCAGGTGGATGCCCCTAGCAATGCCGAAGTCTGCTCGTCATAGCAGAGGGAGAGGAGTTCTTGTTGGAGAACCTGTATTTCCCAGTAGTTCTTGACGTGGATTTTCCACCCAAGCAGGTGGATGCCCGTGGCAGTGCGGAAGTCTGCTCGTCATAGCAAAGGGAGAGGAGTTCTTGTTGGAGAACCTGTGTTTTCCTGAGTTCTTGACCTGGATTTCCCATCCAGGCAGGTGGATGCCCCTAGCAATGCGGAAGTCTGCTCGTCATAGCAGAGGGAGAGGAGTTCTTGTTGGAGAACCTGTATTTCCCAGTAGTTCTTGACGTGGATTTTCCACCCAAGCAGGTGGATGCCCGTGGCAGTGCGGAAGTCTGCTCGTCACAGCAGAGGGAGAGGAGTTCTTGTTGGAGAACCTGTATTTCCCAGGAGTTCTTGACCCGGATTTCCCACCTAGGCAGGTGGATGCCCGCGGCAGTGCGGAAGTCTGCTCGTCATAGCAGAGGGAGAGGAGTTCTTGTTGGAGAACCTCTGTTTGCCAGTAGTTCTTGACCTGGATTTTCCACCCTAGCAGGTGGATGCCCGTGGCAATGCGGAAGTCTGCTCGTCATAGCAGAGGGAGAGGAGTTCTTATTGGAGAACCTGTGTTTTCCTGAGTTCTTGACCTGCATTTCCCACCTAGGCAGGTGGATCCCCGCGGCAGTGCGGAAGTCTGCTCGTCATAGCAAAGGGAGAGGAGTTCTTGTTGGAGAACCTGTATTTCCCAGGAGTTCTTGACCCGGATTTCCCACCTAGGCAGGTGGATGCCCGCGGCAGTGCGGAAGTCTGCTCTGGAGAACCTGTATTTCGCAGGAGTTCTTGACCTGGATTTTCCATCCAAGCAGGTGGATGCCCGTGGCAATGCGGAAGTCTGCTCGTCATAGCATAGGGAGAGAAGTTCTTGTTGGAGAACCTGTGTTTTCCTGAGTTGTTGACCTGGATTTCCCACCCAGGCAGGTGGATGCCCGTGGCAATGCGGAAGTCTGCTCGTCATAGCAGAGGGAGAGGAGTTCTTGTTGGAGGACCTGTATTTCCCAGTAGTTCTTGACGTGGATTTTCCACCCTAGCAGGTCGATGCCCGTGGCAATGCGGAAGTCTGCTCGTCATAGCAGAGGGAGAGGAGTTCTTGTTGGAGAACCTCTGTTTTCCTGAGTTCTTGACCTGGATTGCCCACCCAGGCAGGTGGATGCCCGTGGCAATGCGGAAGTCTGCTCGTCATAGCAGAGGGAGAGGAGTTCTTGTTGGAGGACCTGTATTTCCCAGTAGTTCTTGACGTGGATTTTCCACCCTAGCAGGTCGATGCCCGTGGCAATGCGGAAGTCTGCTCGTCATAGTCGAGGGAGAGGAGTTCTTGTTGGAGAACCTGTGTTTCCTAGGAGTTCTTGACCTGGATTTCCCACCCAAGCAGGTGGATGCCCGTGGCAATGCGGAAGTCTGCTCGTCATAGCAGAGGGACAGGGGTTCTTGTTGGAGAACCTGTGTTTTCCTGAGTTCTTGACCTGGATTTCCCACCCAGGCAGGTGGATGCCCGCGGCAGTGCGGAAGTGTGCTCGTCATAGCAGAGGGAGAGGAGTTCTTGTTGGAGAACCTGTGTTTCCCAGGAGTTCTTGACGTGGGTTTCCCACCCACGCAGGTGGATGCCCGTGGCAATGCGGAAGTCTGCTCGTCATAGCGGAGGGAGAGGAGTTCTTGTTGGAGAACGTGTGTTTCCCTGAGTTCTTGACCCGGATTTCCCACCTAGGCAGGTGGATGCCCGCGGCAGTGCGGAAGTCTCTCCTGGAGAACCTGTATTTCGCAGGAGTACTTGACCTGGATTTTCCATCCAAGCAGGTGGATGCCCGTGGCAATGCGGAAGTCTGCTTGTCATAGCAGAGGGAGAGGAGTTCTTGTTGGAGAACGTGTATTTCCCAGTAGTTCTTGACGTGGATTTCCCACCTAGGCAGGTGGATGCCCGTGGCAATGCGGAAGTCTGCTCGTCATAGCAAAGGGAGAGGAGTTCTTGTTGGAGAACCTCTGTTTCCCTGAGTTCTTGACCTGGATTTCCCACCTAGGCAGGTGGATCCCCGCGGCACTGCGGAAGTCTGCTCGTCATAGCAGAGGGAGAGGAGTTCTTGTTGGAGAACCTGTGTTTCCCAGGAGTTCTTGACTCGGATTTCCCACCCAGGCAGGTGGATGCCCGTGACAATGCGGAAGTCTGCTCGTCATAGCAGAGGGAGAGGAGTTCTTGTTGGAGAACCTGTGTTTCCCTGAGTTCTTGACCCGGATTTCCCACCTAGGCAGGTGGATGCCCGTGGCAGTGCGGAAGTCTGTTCTGGAGAACCTGTATTTCGCAAGAGTATTTGACCTGTATTTTCCATCCAAGCAGGTGGATGCCCGTGGCAATGCGGAAGTCTGCTCGTCATAGCAGAGGGAGAGGAGTTCTTGTTGGAGAACCTGTGTTTTCCTGAGTTCTTGACCTGGATTTCCCACCCAGGCAGGTGGATGCCCCTAGCAATGCGGAAGTCTGCTCGTCATAGCAGAGGGAGAGGAGTTCTTGTTGGAGAACCTGTATTTCCCAGTAGTTCTTGACGTAGGATTTTCCACCCAAGCAGGTGGATGCCCGTGGCAATGCGGAAGTCTGCTCGTCATAGCAGAGGGAGAGGAGTTCTTGTTGGAGAACCTCTATTTCCCTGAGTTCTTGCCGTGGATTTTTCACCCAAGCAGGCCGATGCCCGTGGCAATGCGGAAGTCTGCTCGTCATAGCAGAGGGAGAGCAGTTCTTGTTGGAGAACCTGTGTTTCCCTGAGTTCTTGACCCGGATTTCCCACCTAGGCAGGTGGATGCCCGCGGCAGTGCGGAAGTCTGCTTGTCATAGCAGAGGGAGAGGAGTTCTTGTTGGAGAACGTGTGTTTGCCAGGAGTTCTTGACGTGGATTTCCCACCCAGGCAGGTGGATTCCCGGGGCAATGCGGAAGTTTGCTCGTCATAGCAGAGGGAGAGGAGTTCTTGTTGGAGAACCTGTGTTTCCCAGGAGTTCTTGACGTGGGTTTCCCACCCACGCAGGTGGATGCCCGTGGCAATGCGGAAGTCTGCTCGTCATAGCGGAGGGAGAGGAGTTCTTGTTGGAGAACGTGTGTTTCCCTCAGTTCTTGACCCGGATTTCTCACCTAGGCAGGTGGATGCCCGCGGCAGTGCGGAAGTCCGTTCTGGAGAACCTGTATTTCGCAGGAGTACTTGACCTGGATTTTTCATCCAAGCAGGTGGATGCCCGTGGCAATGCGGAAGTCTGCTTGTCATAGCAGAGGGAGAGGAGTTCTTGTTGGAGAACCTGTATTTCCCAGTAGTTCTTGACGTGGATTTCCCACCTAGGCAGGTGGATGCCCGTGGCAATGCGGAAGTCTGCTCGTCATAGCAGAGGGAGAGGAGTTCTTGTTGGAGAACCTGTGTTTTCCTGAGTTCTTGACCCGGATTTCCCACCTAGGCAGGTGGATCCCCGCGGCACTGCGGAAGTCTGCTCGTCATAGCAGAGGGAGAGGAGTTCTTGTTGGAGAACCTGTGTTTGCCAGGAGTTCTTGACGTGGATTTCCCACCCAGGCAGGTGGATGCCCGTGGCAATGCGGAAGTTTGCTCGTCATAGCAGAGGGAGAGGAGTTCTTGTTGGAGAACCTGTGTTTTCCTGAGTTCTTGACCCGGATTTCCCACCCAGGCAGGTGGATGCCCCTAGCAATGCGGAAGTCTGCTCGTCATAGCAGAGGGAGAGGAGTTCTTGTTGGAGAACCTGTATTTCCCAGTAGTTCTTGACGTAGGATTTTCCACCCAAGCAGGTGGATGCCCGTGGCAATGCGGAAGTGTGCTCGTCATAGCAGAGGGAGAGGAGTTCTTGTTGGAGAACCTCTATTTCCCTGAGTTCTTGCCGTGGATTTTTCACCCAAGCAGGTGGATGCCCGTGGCAATGCGGAAGTCTGCTCGTCATAGCAGAGGGAGAGGAGTTCTTGTTGGAGAACCTGTGTTTCCCTGACTTCTTGACCCGGATTTCCCACCTAGGCAGGTGGATGCCCGCGTCAGTGCGGAAGTCTGCTCGTCATAGCAGAGGGAGAGGAGTTCTTGTTGGAGAACGTGTGTTTGCCAGGAGTTCTTGACGTGGATTTCCCACCGAGGCAGGTGGATGCCCGTGGCAATGCGGAAGTCTGCTCGTCATAGCAGAGGGACAGGAGTTCTTGTTGGAGAACCTGTGTTTCCCTCAGTTCTTGATCCGGATTTCCCACCTAGGCAGGTGGATGCCCGCGGCAATGCGGAAGTCTGCTCGTCATAGCAGAGGGAGAGGAGTTCTTGTTGGAGAACCTGTGTTTTCCTGAGTTCTTGACCTGGATTTCCCATCCAGGCGGGTGGATGCCCCTAGCAATGCGGAAGTCTGCTCGTCATAGCAGAGGGAGAGGAGTTCTTGTTGGAGAACCTGTATTTCCCAGTAGTTCTTGACGTGGATTTTCCACCCAAGCAGGTGGATGCCTGTGGCAGTGCGGAAGTCTGCTCGTCATAGCAGAGGGAGAGGAGTTCTTGTTGGAGAACCTGTGTTTTCCTGAGTTCTTGACCTGGATTTCCCATCCAGGCAGGTGGATGCCCCTAGCAATGCGGAAGTCTGCTCGTCATAGCAGAGGGAGAGGAGTTCTTGTTGGAGAACCTGTATTTCCCAGTAGTTCTTGACGTGGATTTTCCACCCAAGCAGGTGGATGCCCGTGGCAGTGCGGAAGTCTGCTCGTCATAGCAGAGGGAGAGGAGTTCTTGTTGGAGAACCTGTATTTCCCAGTAGTTCTTGACCCGGATTTCCCACCTAGGCAGGTGGATGCCCGCGGCAGTGCGGAAGTCTGCTCGTCATAGCAGAGGGAGAGGAGTTCTTGTTGGAGAACCTGTGTTTGCCAGTAGTTCTTGACCTGGATTTTCCACCCTAGCAGGTGGATGCCCGTGGCAATGCGGAAGTCTGCTCGTCATAGCAGAGGGAGAGGAGTTCTTATTGGAGAACCTGTGTTTTCCTGAGTTCTTGACCTGGATTTCCCACCTAGGCAGGTGGATCCCCGGGGCATTGCGGAAGTCTGCTCGTCATAGCAAAGGGAGAGGAGCTCTTGTTGGAGAACCTGTATTTCGCAGGAGTTCTTGACCTGGATTTTCCATCCAAGCAGGTGGATGCCCGTGGCAATGCGGAAGTCTGCTCGTCATAACAGAGGGAGAGAAGTTCTTGTTGGAGAACCTGTGTTTTCCTGAGTTGTTGACCTGGATTTCCCACCCAGGCAGGTGGATGCCCGTGGCAATGCGGAAGTCTGCTCGTCATAGCAGAGGGAGAGGAGTTCTTGTTGGAGGACCTGTATTTCCCAGTAGTTCTTGACGTGGATTTTCCACCCTAGCAGGTGGATGCCCGTGGCAATGCGGAAGTCTGCTCGTCATAGCAGAGGGAGAGGAGTTCTTGTTCGAGAACCTCTGTTTCCCTGAGTTCTTGCCCTGGATTTCCCACCTAGGCAGGTGGATGCCCGTGGCAATGCGGAAGTCTGCTCGTCATAGTCGAGGGAGAGGAGTTCTTGTTGGAGAACCTGTGTTTCCTAGGAGTTCTTGACCTGGATTTCCCACCCAAGCAGGTGGATGCCCGTGGCAATGCGGAAGTGTGCTCGTCATAGCAGAGGGAGAGGAGTTCTTGTTGGAGAACCTGTTTTTTCCTGAGTTCTTGACCTGGATTTCCCACCCAGGGAGGTGGATCCCCGCGGCACTGCGGAAGTTTGCTCGTCATAGCAGAGGGAGAGGAGTTCTTGTTGGAGAACCTGTGTTTCCCAGGAGTTCTTGACGTGGGTTTCCCACCCACGCAGGTGGATGCCCGTGGCAATGCGGAAGTCTGCTCGTCATAGCGGAGGGAGAGGAGTTCTTGTTGGAGAACCTGTGTTTTCCTGAGTTCTTGACCTGGATTTCCCATCCAGGCGGGTGGATGCCCCTAGCAATGCGGAAGTCTGCTCGTCATAGCAGAGGGAGAGGAGTTCTTGTTGGAGAACCTGTATTTCCCAGTAGTTCTTGACGTGGATTTTCCACCCAAGCAGGTGGATGCCCGTGGCAGTGCGGAAGTCTGCTCGTCATAGCAAAGGGAGAGGAGTTCTTGTTGGAGAACCTGTGTTTTCCTGAGTTCTTGACCTGGATTTCCCATCCAGGCAGGTGGATGCCCCTAGCAATGCGGAAGTCTGCTCGTCATAGCAGAGGGAGAGGAGTTCTTGTTGGAGAACCTGTATTTCCCAGTAGTTCTTGACGTGGATTTTCCACCCAAGCAGGTGGATGCCCGTGGCAGTGCGGAAGTCTGCTCGTCATAGCAGAGGGAGAGGAGTTCTTGTTGGAGAACCTGTATTTCCCAGTAGTTCTTGACCCGGATTTCCCACCTAGGCAGGTGGATGCCCGCGGCAGTGCGGAAGTCTGCTCGTCATAGCAGAGGGAGAGGAGTTCTTGTTGGAGAACCTGTGTTTGCCAGTAGTTCTTGACCTGGATTTTCCACCCTAGCAGGTGGATGCCCGTGGCAATGCGGAAGTCTGCTCGTCATAGCAGAGGGAGAGGAGTTCTTATTGGAGAACCTGTGTTTTCCTGAGTTCTTGACCTGGATTTCCCACCTAGGCAGGTGGATCCCCGCGGCATTGCGGAAGTCTGCTCGTCATAGCAAAGGGAGAGGAGTTCTTGTTGGAGAACCTGTATTTCCCAGGAGTTCTTGACCCGGATTTCCCACCTAGGCAGGTGGATGCCCGCGGCAGTGCGGAAGTCTGCTCTGGAGAACCTGTATTTCGCAGGAGTTCTTGACCTGGATTTTCCATCCAAGCAGGTGGATGCCCGTGGCAATGCGGAAGTCTGCTCGTCATAACAGAGGGAGAGAAGTTCTTGTTGGAGAACCTGTGTTTTCCTGAGTTGTTGACCTGGATTTCCCACCCAGGCAGGTGGATGCCCGTGGCAATGCGGAAGTCTGCTCGTCATAGCAAAGGGAGAGGAGTTCTTGTTGGAGAACTTGTGTTTCCCAGTAGTTCTTGACGTGGATTTTCCACCCTAGCAGGTGGATGCCCGTGGCAATGCGGAAGTCTGCTCGTCATAGCAGAGGGAGAGGAGTTCTTGTTGGAGGACCTGTATTTCCCAGTAGTTCTTGACGTGGATTTTCCACCCTAGCAGGTGGATGCCCGTGGCAATGCGGAAGTCTGCTCGTCATAGCAGAGGGAGAGGAGTTCTTGTTCGAGAACCTCTGTTTCCCTGAGTTCTTGCCCTGGATTTCCCACCTAGGCAGGTGGATGCCCGTGGCAATGCGGAAGTCTGCTCGTCATAGTCGAGGGAGAGGAGTTCTTGTTGGAGAACCTGTGTTTCCTAGGAGTTCTTGACCTGGATTTCCCACCCAAGCAGGTGGATGCCCGTGGCAATGCGGAAGTGTGCTCGTCATAGCAGAGGGAGAGGAGTTCTTGTTGGAGAACCTGTCTTTTCCTGAGTTCTTGACCTGGATTTCCCACCCAGGCAGGTGGATCCCCGCGGCACTGCGGAAGTTTGCTCGTCATAGCAGAGGGAGAGGAGTTCTTGTTGGAGAACCTGTGTTTCCCAGGAGTTCTTGACGTGGGTTTCCCACCCACGCAGGTGGATGCCCGTGGCAATGCGGAAGTCTGCTCGTCATAGCGGAGGGAGAGGAGTTCTTGTTGGAGAACCTGTGTTTTCCTGAGTTCTTGACCTGGATTTCCCATCCAGGCGGGTGGATGCCCCTAGCAATGCGGAAGTCTGCTCGTCATAGCAGAGGGAGAGGAGTTCTTGTTGGAGAACCTGTATTTCCCAGTAGTTCTTGACGTGGATTTTCCACCCAAGCAGGTGGATGCCCGTGGCAGTGCGGAAGTCTGCTCGTCATAGCAAAGGGAGAGGAGTTCTTGTTGGAGAACCTGTGTTTTCCTGAGTTCTTGACCTGGATTTCCCATCCAGGCAGGTGGATGCCCCTAGCAATGCGGAAGTCTGCTCGTCATAGCAGAGGGAGAGGAGTTCTTGTTGGAGAACCTGTATTTCCCAGTAGTTCTTGACGTGGATTTTCCACCCAAGCAGGTGGATGCCCGTGGCAGTGCGGAAGTCTGCTCGTCATAGCAGAGGGAGAGGAGTTCTTGTTGGAGAACCTGTATTTCCCAGTAGTTCTTGACCCGGATTTCCCACCTAGGCAGGTGGATGCCCGCGGCAGTGCGGAAGTCTGCTCGTCATAGCAGAGGGAGAGGAGTTCTTGTTGGAGAACCTGTGTTTGCCAGTAGTTCTTGACGTGGATTTTCCACCCTAGCAGGTGGATGCCCGTGGCAATGCGGAAGTCTGCTCGTCATAGCAGAGGGAGAGGAGTTCTTATTGGAGAACCTGTGTTTTCCTGAGTTCTTGACCTGGATTTCCCACCTAGGCAGGTGGATCCCCGCGGCATTGCGGAAGTCTGCTCGTCATAGCAAAGGGAGAGGAGTTCTTGTTGGAGAACCTGTATTTCCCAGGAGTTCTTGACCCGGATTTCCCACCTAGGCAGGTGGATGCCCGCGGCAGTGCGGAAGTCTGCTCTGGAGAACCTGTATTTCGCAGGAGTTCTTGACCTGGATTTTCCATCCAAGCAGGTGGATGCCCGTGGCAATGCGGAAGTCTGCTCGTCATAACAGAGGGAGAGAAGTTCTTGTTGGAGAACCTGTGTTTTCCTGAGTTGTTGACCTGGATTTCCCACCCAGGCAGGTGGATGCCCGTGGCAATGCGGAAGTCTGCTCGTCATAGCAGAGGGAGAGGAGTTCTTGTTGGAGGACCTGTATTTCCCAGTAGTTCTTGACGTGGATTTTCCACCCTAGCAGGTGGATGCCCGTGGCAATGCGGAAGTCTGCTCGTCATAGCAGAGGGAGAGGAATTCTTGTTCGAGAACCTCTGTTTCCTTGAGTTCTTGACCTGGATTTCCCACCTAGGCAGGTGGATGCCCGTGGCAATGCGGAAGTCTGCTCGTCATAGTCGAGGGAGAGGAGTTCTTGTTGGAGAACCTGTGTTTCCTAGGAGTTCTTGACCTGGATTTCCCACCCAAGCAGGTGGATGCCCGTGGCAATGCGGAAGTGTGCTCGTCATAGCAGAGGGAGAGGAGTTCTTGTTGGAGAACCTGTCTTTTCCTGAGTTCTTGACCTGGATTTCCCACCCAGGCAGGTGGATCCCCGCGGCACTGCGGAAGTTTGCTCGTCATAGCAGAGGGAGAGGAGTTCTTGTTGGAGAACCTGTGTTTCCCAGGAGTTCTTGACGTGGGTTTCCCACCCACGCAGGTGAATGCCCGTGGCAATGCGGAGGTCTGCTCGTCATAGCGGAGGGAGAGGAGTTCTTGTTGGAGAACCTGTGTTTCCCTGAGTTCTTGACCCGGATTTCCCACCTAGGCAGGTGGATGCCCGCGGCAGTGCGGAAGTCTGTTCTGGAGAACCTGTATTTCGCAGGAGTACTTTACCTGGATTTTCCATCCAAGCAGGTGGATGCCCGTGGCAATGCGGAAGTCTGCTTGTCATAGCAGAGGGAGAGGAGTTCTTGTTGGAGAACCTGTATTTCCCTCAGTTCTTGACCCGGATTTCCCACCTAGGCAGGTGGATGCCCGTGGCAATGCGGAAGTCTGCTCGTCATAGCAAAGGGAGAGGAGTTCTTGTTGGAGAACCTGTGTTTCCCTGAGTTCTTGACCCGGATTTCCCACCTAGGCAGGTGGATGCCCGCGGCAGTGCGGAAGTCTGCTCGTCATAGCAGAGGGGGAGGAGTTCTTGTTGGAGAACCTCTGTTTGCCAGGAGTTCCTGACGTGGATTTCCCACCCAAGCAGGTGGATGCCCGTGGCAATGCGGAAGTCTGCTCGTCATAGCAGAGGGAGAGGAGTTCTTGTTGGAGAACCTGTGTTTCCCTCAGTTCTTGACCCGGATTTCCCATCTAGGCAGGTGGATGCCCGCGGCAGTGCGGAAGTCTGCTCGTCATAGCAGAGGGAGAGGAGTTCTTGTTGGAGAACCTGTATTTCCCAGTAGTTCTTGACGTGGATTTTCCACCCAAGCAGGTGGATGCCCGTGGCAATGCGGAAGTCTGCTCGTCATAGCGGAGGGAGAGGAGTTCTTGTTGGAGAACCTGTGTTTCCCTCAGTTCTTGACCCGGATTTCCCACCTAGGCAGGTGGATGCCCGTGGCAGTGCGGAAGTCTGCTCGTCATAGCAGAGGGAGAGGAGTTCTTGTTGGAGAACGTGTGTTTCCCTGAGTTCTTGACCTGGATTTCCCACCTAGGCAGGTGGATGCCCGTGGCAATGCGGAAGTCTTCTCGTCATAGCAGAGGGAGAGGAGTTCTTGTTGGAGAACCTGTATTTCCCAGGAGTTCTTGACCTGGATTTCCCACCTAGGCAGGTGGATACCCGCGGCAGTGCGGAAGTCTGCTCATCATAGCAGAGGGAGAGGAGTTCTTGTTGGAGAACCTGTATTTCCCAGAAGTTCTTGACGTGGATTTCCCACCCAAGCAGGTGGATGCCCGGGGCAATGCGGAAGTCTGCTCGTCATAGCAGAGGGAGAGGAGTTCTTGTTGGAGAACCTGTATTTCCCAGGAGTTCTTGACCTGGATTTTCCGGCCAAGCAAGTGGATGCCCGTGGCAATGCGGAAGTCTTCTCGTCATAGCAGAGGGAGAGGAGTTCTTGTTGGAGAACCTGTATTTCCCAGGAGTTCTTGACCTGGATTTCCCACCTAGGCAGGTGGATGCCCGCGGCAGTGCGGAAGTCTGCTCATCATAGCAGAGAGAGGAGTTCTTGTTGGAGAACCTGTATTTCCCAGGAGTTCTTGACGTGGATTTCCCACCCAAGCACGTGGATGCCCGGGGCAATGCGGAAGTCTGCTCGTCATAGCAGAGGGAGAGGAGTTCTTGTTGGAGAACCTGTATTTCCTTGAGTTCTTGACGTGGATTTCCCACCTAGGCAGGTGGATGCCCGTGGCAATGCGGAAGTCTGCTCGTCATAGCAGAGGGAGAGGAGTTCTTGTTGGAGAACTTGTGTTTCCCTGAGTTCTTGACCTGGATCTTCCACCCAAGCAGGTGGATGCCCGTGGCAATGCGGAAGTGTGCTCGTCATAGCAGAGGGAGAGGAGTTCTTGTTCGAGAACCTGTGTTTCCCTGAGTTCTTGACCTGGATTTTCCACCCAAGCAGGTGGATGCCCGTGGCAATGCGGAAGTCTGCTCGTCATAGCAGAGGGAGAGGAGTTCTTGTTGGAGAACATGTGTTTCCCTGAGTTCTTGACCTGGATTTCCCACCCAGGCAGGTGGATGCCCGCGGCAGTGCGGAAGTCTGCTCGTCATAGCAGAGGGAGAGGAGTTCTTGTTGGAGAACCTGTGTTTCCCAGTAGTTCTTGACGTGGATTTTCCACCCAAGCAGGGGGATGCCCGTGGCAATGCGGAAGTCTGCTCGTCATAGCAGAGGGAGAGGAGTTCTTGTTGGAGAACCTGTGTTTCCCTCAGTTCTTGACCCGGATCCCCACCTAGGCAGGTGGATGCCCGCGGCAGTGCGGAAGTCTGCTGGTCATACCAGAGGGAGAGGAGTTCTTGTTGGAGAACGTGTGTTTCCCTGAGTTCTTGACTTGTATTTCCCACCTAGGCAGGTGGATGCCCGTGGCAATGCGGAAGTCTGCTCGTCATAGCAGAGGGAGAGGATTTCTTGTTGGAGAACCTGTATTTCCCAAGAGTTCTTGACCTGGATTTCCCACCTAGGCAGGTGGATGCCCGCGGCAGTGCGGAAGTTTGCTCATCATAGCAGAGGGAGAGGAGTTCTTGTTGGAGAACCTGTATTTCCCAGGAGTTCTTGACGTGGATTTCCCACCCAAGCAGGTGGATGCCCGTGGCAATGCGGAAGTCTGCTCGTCATAGCAGAGGGAGAGGAGTTCTTGTTGGAGAACCTGTGTTTCCCTGAGTTCTTGACCTGGATTTTCCACCCAAGCAGGTGGATGCCCGCGGTAGTGCGGAAGTCTGCTCGTCATAGCAGAGGGAGAGGAGTTCTTGTTGGAGAACCTGTGTTTCCCAGGAGTTCTTGACGTGGATTTCCCACCCAATCAGGTGGATGCCCGCGGCAATGCGGAAGTCTGATCGTCATAGCAGAGGGAGAGGAGTTCTTGTTGGAGAACCTGTGTTTCCCTGAGTTCTTGACCTGGATTTTCCACCCAAGCAGGTGGATGCCCGTGGCAATGCGGAAGTCTGCTCGTCATAGTAGAGGGAGAGGAGTTCTTGTTGGAGAACCTGTGTTCCCCTGAGTTCTTGACCCGAATTTCCCACCTAGGCAGGTGGATGCCCGCGGTAGTGCGGAAGTCTGCTCGTCATAGCAGAGGGAGAGGAGTTCTTGTTGGAGAACCTGTATTTCCCAGTAGTTCTTGACCTGGATTTTCCACCCAAGCAGGTGGATGCCCGCGGTAGTGCGGAAGTCTGCTCGTCATAGCAGAGGGAGAGGAGTTCTTGTAGGAGAACCTGTATTTCCCAGGAGTTCTTGACGTGGATTTCCCACCCAAACAGGTGGATGCCCGCGGCAATGCGGAAGTCTGATCGTCATAGCAGAGGGAGAGGAGTTCTTGTTGGAGAACCTGTGTTTCCCTGAGTTCTTGACCTGTAGTTTCCACCCAAGCAGGTGGATGCCCGTGGCAATGCGGAAGTGTGCTCGTCATAGTAGAGGGAGAGGAGTTCTTGTTGGAGAACCTGTGTTCCCCTGAGTTCTTGACCCGAATTTCCCACCTAGGCAGGTGGATGCCCGCGGCAATGCGGTAGTCTGCTCGTCATAGCAGAGGGAGAGGAGTTCTTGTTGGAGAACCTGTGTTTCCCTGAGTTCTTGACCTGGATTTTCCACCCAAGCAGGTGGATGCCCGTGGCAATGCGGAAGTCTGCTCGTCATAGCACAGGGAGAGGAGTTCTTGTTGGAGAACGTGTGTTTTCCTGAGTTCTTGACCTGGAGTTTCCACCCAAGCAGGTGGATGCCCGTGGCAATGCGGAAGTCTGCTCGTCATAGCAGAGGGAGAGGAGTTCTTGTTGGAGAACCTGTGTTTTCCTGAGTTCTTGTCCTGGATTTCCCACCCAAGCAGGTGGATGCCTGCGGCAGTGCGGAATTCTGCTCGTCATGGCAGAGGGAGAGGAGTGCTTGTTGGAGAACCTGTATTTCCCAGTAGTTCTTGACCTGGATTTTCCACCCTAGCAGCCGGATGCCCGTGGCAATGCGGAAGTCTGCTCGTCATAGCAGAGGGACAGGAGTTCTTGTTGGACAACCTGTGCTTCCCTCAGTTCTTGACCCGCATTTCCCACCTAGGCAGGTGGATGCCCGCGGCAGTGCGGAAGTCTGCTCGTCATAGCAGAGGAAGAGGAGTTCTGGTTGGAGAACCTGTATTTCCCAGTAGTTCTTGACCTGGATTTTCCCCCCAAGCAGGTGGAAGTCCGTGGCAATGCGGAAGTCTGCTCGTCATAGCAGAGGGACAGGAGTTCTTGTTGGAGAACTTGTGTTTCCCTCAGTTCTTGACCCGGATTTCCCACTTAGGCAGGTGGATGCCCGCGGCAGTGCGGAAGTCTGCTCGTCATAGCAGAGGGAGAGGAGTTCTTGTTGGAGAACCTGTATTTCCCAGTAGTTCTTGACGTGGATTTTCCACCCAAGCAGGTGGATGCCCGTGGCAATGCGGAAGTCTGCTCGTCATAGCAGAGGGACAAGAGTTCTTGTTGGAGAACCTGTGTTTCCCTCAGTTCTTGACCCGGATTTCCCACCTAGGCAGGTGGATGCCCGTGGCAGTGCGGAAGTCTGCTCGTCATAGCAGAGGGAGAGGAGTTCTTGTTGGAGAACGTGTGTTTCCCTGAGTTCTTGACCTGGATTTCCCACCTAGGCAGGTGGATGCCCGTGGCAATGCGGAAGTCTTCTCGTCATAGCAGAGGGAGAGGAGTTCTTGTTGGAGAACCTGTATTTCCCAGGAGTTGTTGACCTGGATTTCCCACCCAGGCAGGTGGATGCCCATGGCAATGCGGAAGTCTGCTCGTCATAGCAGAGGGAGAGGAGTTCTTGTTGGAGAACGTGTGTTTTCCTGAGTTCTTGACCTGGAGTTTCCACCCAAGCAGGTGGATGCCCGTGGCAATGCGGAAGTCTGCTCGTCATAGCAGAGGGAGAGGAGTTCTTGTTGGAGAACCTGTGTTTTCCTGAGTTCTTGTCCTGGATTTCCCACCCAAGCAGGTGGATGCCTGCGGCAGTGCGGAATTCTGCTCGTCATAGCAGAGGGAGAGGAGTGCTTGTTGGAGAACCTGTATTTCCCAGTAGTTCTTGACCTGGATTTTCCACCCTAGCAGCCGGATGCCCGTGGCAATGCGGAAGTCTGCTCGTCATAGCAGAGGGACAGGAGTTCTTGTTGGACAACCTGTGCTTCCCTCAGTTCTTGACCCGGATTTCCCACCTAGGCAGGTGGATGCCCGCGGCAGTGCGGAAGTCTGCTCGTCATAGCAGAGGAAGAGGAGTTCTGGTTGGAGAACCTGTATTTCCCAGTAGTTCTTGACGTGGATTTTCCCCCCAAGCAGGTGGAAGTCCGTGGCAATGCGGAAGTCTGCTCGTCATAGCAGAGGGAGAGGAGTTCTTGTTGGAGAACTTGTGTTTCCCTCAGTTCTTGACCCGGATTTCCCACTTAGGCAGGTGGATGCCCGCGGCAGTGCGGAAGTCTGCTCGTCATAGCAGAGGGAGAGGAGCTCTTGTTGGAGAACCTGTATTTCCCAGTAGTTCTTGACGTGGATTTTCCACCCAAGCAGGTGGATGCCCGTGGCAATGCGGAAGTCTGCTCGTCATAGCAGAGGGACAAGAGTTCTTGTTGGAGAACCTGTGTTTCCCTCAGTTCTTGACCCGGATTTCCCACCTAGGCAGGTGGATGCCCGTGGCAGTGCGGAAGTCTGCTCGTCATAGCAGAGGGAGAGGAGTTCTTGTTGGAGAACGTGTGTTTCCCTGAGTTCTTGACCTCGATTTCCCACCTAGGCAGGTGGATGCCCGTGGCAATGCGGAAGTCTTCTCGTCATAGCAGAGGGAGAGGAGTTCTTGTTGGAGAACCTGTATTTCCCAGGAGTTCTTGACCTGGATTTCCCACCTAGGCAGGTGGATACCCGCGGCAGTGCGGAATTCTGCTCGTCATAGCAGAGGGAGAGGAGTGCTTGTTGGAGAACCTGTATTTCCCAGTAGTTCTTGACCTGGATTTTCCACCCTAGCAGCCGGATGCCCGTGGCAATGCGGAAGTCTGCTCGTCATAGCAGAGGGACAGGAGTTCTTGTTGGACAACCTGTGCTTCCCTCAGTTCTTGACCCGGATTTCCCACCTAGGCAGGTGGATGCCCGCGGCAGTGCGGAAGTCTGCTCGTCATAGCAGAGGAAGAGGAGTTCTGGTTGGAGAACCTGTATTTCCCAGTAGTTCTTGACGTGGATTTTCCCCCCAAGCAGGTGGAAGTCCGTGGCAATGCGGAAGTCTGCTCGTCATAGCAGAGGGACAGGAGTTCTTGTTGGAGAACTTGTGTTTCCCTCAGTTCTTGACCCGGATTTCCCACTTAGGCAGGTGGATGCCCGCGGCAGTGCGGAAGTCTGCTCGTCATAGCAGAGGGAGAGGAGTTCTTGTTGGAGAACCTGTATTTCCCAGTAGTTCTTGACGTGGATTTTCCACCCAAGCAGGTGGATGCCCGTGGCAATGCGGAAGTCTGCTCGTCATAGCAGAGGGACAAGAGTTCTTGTTGGAGAACCTGTGTTTCCCTCAGTTCTTGACCCGGATTTCCCACCTAGGCAGGTGGATGCCCGTGGCAGTGCGGAAGTCTGCTCGTCATAGCAGAGGGAGAGGAGTTCTTGTTGGAGAACGTGTGTTTCCCTGAGTTCTTGACCTGGATTTCCCACCTAGGCAGGTGGATGCCCGTGGCAATGCGGAAGTCTTCTCGTCATAGCAGAGGGAGAGGAGTTCTTGTTGGAGAACCTGTATTTCCCAGGAGTTGTTGACCTGGATTTCCCACCCAGGCAGGTGGATGCCCATGGCAATGCGGAAGTCTGCTCGTCATAGCAGAGGGAGAGGAGTTCTTGTTGGAGAACGTGTGTTTTCCTGAGTTCTTGACCTGGAGTTTCCACCCAAGCAGGTGGATGCCCGTGGCAATGCGGAAGTCTGCTCGTCATAGCAGAGGGAGAGGAGTTCTTGTTGGAGAACCTGTGTTTTCCTGAGTTCTTGTCCTGGATTTCCCACCCAAGCAGGTGGATGCCTGCGGCAGTGCGGAATTCTGCTCGTCATAGCAGAGGGAGAGGAGTGCTTGTTGGAGAACCTGTATTTCCCAGTAGTTCTTGACCTGGATTTTCCACCCTAGCAGCCGGATGCCCGTGGCAATGCGGAAGTCTGCTCGTCATAGCAGAGGGACAGGAGTTCTTGTTGGACAACCTGTGCTTCCCTCAGTTCTTGACCCGGATTTCCCACCTAGGCAGGTGGATGCCCGCGGCAGTGCGGAAGTCTGCTCGTCATAGCAGAGGAAGAGGAGTTCTGGTTGGAGAACCTGTATTTCCCAGTAGTTCTTGACGTGGATTTTCCCCCCAAGCAGGTGGAAGTCCGTGGCAATGCGGAAGTCTGCTCGTCATAGCAGAGGGACAGGAGTTCTTGTTGGAGAACTTGTGTTTCCCTCAGTTCTTGACCCGGATTTCCCACTTAGGCAGGTGGATGCCCGCGGCAGTGCGGAAGTCTGCTCGTCATAGCAGAGGGAGAGGAGCTCTTGTTGGAGAACCTGTATTTCCCAGTAGTTCTTGACGTGGATTTTCCACCCAAGCAGGTGGATGCCCGTGGCAATGCGGAAGTCTGCTCGTCATAGCAGAGGGACAAGAGTTCTTGTTGGAGAACCTGTGTTTCCCTCAGTTCTTGACCCGGATTTCCCACCTAGGCAGGTGGATGCCCGTGGCAGTGCGGAAGTCTGCTCGTCATAGCAGAGGGAGAGGAGTTCTTGTTGGAGAACGTGTGTTTCCCTGAGTTCTTGACCTGGATTTCCCACCTAGGCAGGTGGATGCCCGTGGCAATGCGGAAGTCTTCTCGTCATAGCAGAGGGAGAGGAGTTCTTGTTGGAGAACCTGTATTTCCCAGGAGTTCTTGACCTGGATTTCCCACCTAGGCAGGTGGATACCCGCGGCAGTGCGGAAGTCTGCTCATCATAGCAGAGGGAGAGGAGTTCTTGTTGGAGAACCTGTATTTCCCAGGAGTTCTTGACGTGGATTTCCCACCCAAGCAGGTGGATGCCTGGGGCAATGCGGAAGTCTGCTCGTCATAGCAGAGGGAGAGGAGTTCTTGTTGGAGAACCTGTATTTCCCAGGAGTTCTTGACCTGGATTTTCCGGCCAAGCAGGTGGATCCCCGCGGCACTGCGGAAGTCTGCTCATCATAGCAGAGAGAGGAGTTCTTGTTGGAGAACCTGTATTTCCCAGGAGTTCTTGACGTGGATTTTCCACCCAAGCACGTGGATGCCCGGGGCAATGCGGAAGTCTGCTCGTCATAGCAGAGGGAGAGGAGTTCTTGTTGGAGAACCTGTATTTCCCTGAGTTCTTGACGTGGATTTCCCACCTAGGCAGGTGGATGCCCGTGGCAATGCGGAAGTCTGCTCGTCATAGCAGAGGGAGAGGAGTTCTTGTTGGAGAACCTGTGTTTCCCTGAGTTCTTGACGTGGATTTTCCACCCAAGCAGGTGGATGCCCGTGGCAATGCGGAAGTCTGCTCGTCATAGTAGAGGGAGAGGAGTTCTTGTTGGAGAACCTGTGTTCCCCTGAGTTCTTGACCCGAATTTCCCACCTAGGCAGGTGGATGCCCGCGGCAATGCGGAAGTCTGCTCGTCATAGCAGAGGGAGAGGAGTTCTTGTTGGAGAACCTGTGTTTCCCTGAGTTCTTGACCTGGATTTTCCACCCAAGCAGGTGGATGCCCGTGGCAATGCGGAAGTCTGCTCGTCATAGCAGAGGGAGAGGAGTTCTTGTTGGAGAACGTGTGTTTTCCTGATTTCTTGACCTGGATTTTCCACCCAAGCAGGTGGATGCCCGTGGCAATGCGGAAGTCTGCTCGTCATAGCAGAGGGAGAGGAGTTCTTGTTGGAGAACCTGTGTTTTCCTGAGTTCTTGACCTGGATTTCCCACCCAAGCAGGTGGATGCCTGCGGCAGTGCGGAAGTCTGCTCGTCATAGCAGAGGGAGAGGAGTTCTTGTTGGAGAACCTGTGTTTCCCAGGAGTTCTTGACCTGGATTTTCCACCCAAGCAGGTGGATGCCCGTGGCAATGCGGAAGTCTGCTCGTCATAGCAGAGGGAGAGGCTTTCTTGTTGGAGAACCTGTGTTTCCCTGAGTTCTTGACGTGGATTTTCCACCCAAGCAGGTGGATGCCCGCGGTAGTGCGGAAGTCTGCTCGTCATAGCAGAGGGAGAGGAGTTCTTGTTGGAGAACGTGTGTTTTCCTGAGTTCTTGACCTGGAGTTTCCACCCAAGCAGGTGGATGCCCGTGGCAATGCGGAAGTCTGCTCGTCATAGCAGAGGGAGAGGAGTTCTTGTTGGAGAACCTGTGTTTTCCTGAGTTCTTGTCCTGGATTTCCCACCCAAGCAGGTGGATGCCTGCGGCAGTGCGGAATTCTGCTCGTCATAGCAGAGGGAGAGGAGTGCTTGTTGGAGAACCTGTATTTCCCAGTAGTTCTTGACCTGGATTTTCCACCCTAGCAGCCGGATGCCCGTGGCAATGCGGAAGTCTGCTCGTCATAGCAGAGGGACAGGAGTTCTTGTTGGACAACCTGTGCTTCCCTCAGTTCTTGACCCGGATTTCCCACCTAGGCAGGTGGATGCCCGCGGCAGTGCGGAAGTCTGCTCGTCATAGCAGAGGAAGAGGAGTTCTGGTTGGAGAACCTGTATTTCCCAGTAGTTCTTGACGTGGATTTTCCCCCCAAGCAGGTGGAAGTCCGTGGCAATGCGGAAGTCTGCTCGTCATAGCAGAGGGACAGGAGTTCTTGTTGGAGAACTTGTGTTTCCCTCAGTTCTTGACCCGGATTTCCCACTTAGGCAGGTGGATGCCCGCGGCAGTGCGGAAGTCTGCTCGTCATAGCAGAGGGAGAGGAGCTCTTGTTGGAGAACCTGTATTTCCCAGTAGTTCTTGACGTGGATTTTCCACCCAAGCAGGTGGATGCCCGTGGCAATGCGGAAGTCTGCTCGTCATAGCAGAGGGACAAGAGTTCTTGTTGGAGAACCTGTGTTTCCCTCAGTTCTTGACCCGGATTTCCCACCTAGGCAGGTGGATGCCCGTGGCAGTGCGGAAGTCTGCTCGTCATAGCAGAGGGAGAGGAGTTCTTGTTGGAGAACGTGTGTTTCCCTGAGTTCTTGACCTGGATTTCCCACCTAGGCAGGTGGATGCCCGTGGCAATGCGGAAGTCTTCTCGTCATAGCAGAGGGAGAGGAGTTCTTGTTGGAGAACCTGTATTTCCCAGGAGTTCTTGACCTGGATTTCCCACCTAGGCAGGTGGATACCCGCAGCAGTGCGGAAGTCTGCTCATCATAGCAGAGGGAGAGGAGTTCTTGTTGGAGAACCTGTATTTCCCAGGAGTTCTTGACGTGGATTTCCCACCCAAGCAGGTGGATGCCTGGGGCAATGCGGAAGTCTGCTCGTCATAGCAGAGGGAGAGGAGTTCTTGTTGGAGAACCTGTATTTCCCAGGAGTTCTTGACCTGGATTTTCCGGCCAAGCAGGTGGATCCCCGCGGCACTGCGGAAGTCTGCTCATCATAGCAGAGAGAGGAGTTCTTGTTGGAGAACCTGTATTTCCCAGGAGTTCTTGACGTGGATTTTCCACCCAAGCACGTGGATGCCCGGGGCAATGCGGAAGTCTGCTCGTCATAGCAGAGGGAGAGGAGTTCTTGTTGGAGAACCTGTATTTCCCTGAGTTCTTGACGTGGATTTCCCACCTAGGCAGGTGGATGCCCGTGGCAATGCGGAAGTCTGCTCGTCATAGCAGAGGGAGAGGAGTTCTTGTTGGAGAACCTGTGTTTCCCTGAGTTCTTGACCTGGAGTTTCCACCCAAGCAGGTGGATGCCCGTGGCAATGCGGAAGTCTGCTCGTCATAGCAGAGGGAGAGGAGTTCTTGTTGGAGAACCTGTGTTTTCCTGAGTTCTTGACCCGAATTTCCCACCTAGGCAGGTGGATGCCCGCGGCAATGCGGAAGTCTGCTCGTCATAGCAGAGGGAGAGGAGTTCTTGTTGGAGAACCTGTATTTCCCTGAGTTCTTGACGTGGATTTCCCACCTAGGCAGGTGGATGCCCGTGGCAATGCGGAAGTCTGCTCGTCATAGCAGAGGGAGAGGAGTTCTTGTTGGAGAACCTGTGTTTCCCTGAGTTCTTGACCTGGAGTTTCCACCCAAGCACGTGGATGCCCGTGGCAATGCGGAAGTCTGCTCGTCATAGTAGAGGGAGAGGAGTTCTTGTTGGAGAACCTGTGTTCCCCTGAGTTCTTGACCCGAATTTCCCACCTAGGCAGGTGGATGCCCGCGGCAATGCGGAAGTCTGCTCGTCATAGCAGAGGGAGAGGAGTTCTTGTTGGAGAACCTGTGTTTCCCTGAGTTCTTGACCTGGATTTTCCACCCAAGCAGGTGGATGCCCGTGGCAATGCGGAAGTCTGCTCGTCATAGCAGAGGGAGAGGAGTTCTTGTTGGAGAACCTGTGTTTTCCTGAGTTCTTGACCTGGATTTCCCACCCAAGCAGGTGGATGCCTGCGGCAGTGCGGAAGTCTGCTCGTCATAGCAGAGGGAGAGGAGTTCTTGTTGGAGAACCTGTGTTTCCCAGGAGTTCTTGACCTGGATTTTCCACCCAAGCAGGTGGATGCCCGTGGCAATGCGGAAGTCTGCTCGTCATAGCAGAGGGAGAGGCTTTCTTGTTGGAGAACCTGTGTTTCCCTGAGTTCTTGACGTGGATTTTCCACCCAAGCAGGTGGATGCCCGCGGTAGTGCGGAAGTCTGCTCGTCATAGCAGAGGGAGAGGAGTTCTTGTTGGAGAACGTGTGTTTTCCTGAGTTCTTGACCTGGAGTTTCCACCCAAGCAGGTGGATGCCCGTGGCAATGCGGAAGTCTGCTCGTCATAGCAGAGGGAGAGGAGTTCTTGTTGGAGAACCTGTGTTTTCCTGAGTTCTTGTCCTGGATTTCCCACCCAAGCAGGTGGATGCCTGCGGCAGTGCGGAATTCTGCTCGTCATAGCAGAGGGAGAGGAGTGCTTGTTGGAGAACCTGTATTTCCCAGTAGTTCTTGACCTGGATTTTCCACCCTAGCAGCCGGATGCCCGTGGCAATGCGGAAGTCTGCTCGTCATAGCAGAGGGACAGGAGTTCTTGTTGGACAACCTGTGCTTCCCTCAGTTCTTGACCCGGATTTCCCACCTAGGCAGGTGGATGCCCGCGGCAGTGCGGAAGTCTGCTCGTCATAGCAGAGGAAGAGGAGTTCTGGTTGGAGAACCTGTATTTCCCAGTAGTTCTTGACGTGGATTTTCCACCCAAGCAGGTGGATGCCCGTGGCAATGCGGAAGTCTGCTCGTCATAGCAGAGGGACAAGAGTTCTTGTTGGAGAACCTGTGTTTCCCTCAGTTCTTGACCCGGATTTCCCACCTAGGCAGGTGGATGCCCGTGGCAGTGCGGAAGTCTGCTCGTCATAGCAGAGGGAGAGGAGTTCTTGTTGGAGAACGTGTGTTTCCCTGAGTTCTTGACCTGGATTTCCCACCTAGGCAGGTGGATGCCCGTGGCAATGCGGAAGTCTTCTCGTCATAGCAGAGGGAGAGGAGTTCTTGTTGGAGAACCTGTATTTCCCAGGAGTTCTTGACCTGGATTTCCCACCTAGGCAGGTGGATACCCGCGGCAGTGCGGAAGTCTGCTCATCATAGCAGAGGGAGAGGAGTTCTTGTTGGAGAACCTGTATTTCCCAGGAGTTCTTGACGTGGATTTCCCACCCAAGCAGGTGGATGCCTGGGGCAATGCGGAAGTCTGCTCGTCATAGCAGAGGGAGAGGAGTTCTTGTTGGAGAACCTGTATTTCCCAGGAGTTCTTGACCTGGATTTTCCGGCCAAGCAGGTGGATCCCCGCGGCACTGCGGAAGTCTGCTCATCATAGCAGAGAGAGGAGTTCTTGTTGGAGAACCTGTATTTCCCAGGAGTTCTTGACGTGGATTTTCCACCCAAGCACGTGGATGCCCGGGGCAATGCGGAAGTCTGCTCGTCATAGCAGAGGGAGAGGAGTTCTTGTTGGAGAACCTGTATTTCCCTGAGTTCTTGACGTGGATTTCCCACCTAGGCAGGTGGATGCCCGTGGCAATGCGGAAGTCTGCTCGTCATAGCAGAGGGAGAGGAGTTCTTGTTGGAGAACCTGTGTTTCCCTGAGTTCTTGACCTGGAGTTTCCACCCAAGCAGGTGGATGCCCGTGGCAATGCGGAAGTCTGCTCGTCATAGTAGAGGGAGAGGAGTTCTTGTTGGAGAACCTGTGTTCCCCTGAGTTCTTGACCCGAATTTCCCACCTAGGCAGGTGGATGCCCGCGGCAATGCGGAAGTCTGCTCGTCATAGCAGAGGGAGAGGAGTTCTTGTTGGAGAACCTGTGTTTCCCTGAGTTCTTGACCTGGATTTTCCACCCAAGCAGGTGGATGCCCGTGGCAATGCGGAAGTCTGCTCGTCATAGCAGAGGGAGAGGAGTTCTTGTTGGAGAACGTGTGTTTTCCTGATTTCTTGACCTGGATTTTCCACCCAAGCAGGTGGATGCCCGTGGCAATGCGGAAGTCTGCTCGTCATAGCAGAGGGAGAGGAGTTCTTGTTGGAGAACCTGTGTTTTCCTGAGTTCTTGACCTGGATTTCCCACCCAAGCAGGTGGATGCCTGCGGCAGTGCGGAAGTCTGCTCGTCATAGCAGAGGGAGAGGAGTTCTTGTTGGAGAACCTGTGTTTCCCAGGAGTTCTTGACCTGGATTTTCCACCCAAGCAGGTGGATGCCCGTGGCAATGCGGAAGTCTGCTCGTCATAGCAGAGGGAGAGGCTTTCTTGTTGGAGAACCTGTGTTTCCCTGAGTTCTTGACGTGGATTTTCCACCCAAGCAGGTGGATGCCCGCGGTAGTGCGGAAGTCTGCTCGTCATAGCAGAGGGAGAGGAGTTCTTGTTGGAGAACCTGTGTTTTCCTGAGTTCTTGACCTGGATTTCCCACCCAAGCAGGTGGATGCCTGCGGCAGTGCGGAAGTCTGCTCGTCATAGCAGAGGGAGAGGAGTTCTTGTTGGAGAACCTGTGTTTCCCAGGAGTTCTTGACCTGGATTTTCCACCCAAGCAGGTGGATGCCCGTGGCAATGCGGAAGTCTGCTCGTCATAGCAGAGGGAGAGGAGTTCTTGTTGGAGAACCCGTGTTTCCCTGAGTTCTTGACGTGGATTTTCCACCCAAGCAGGTGGATGCCCGCGGTAGTGCGGAAGTCTGCTCGTCATAGCAGAGGGAGAGGAGTTCTTGTTGGAGAACCTGTGTTTCCCTGAGTTCTTGACGTGGATTTTCCACCCAGGCAGGTGGATGCCCGTGGCAATGCGGAAGTCTGCTCGTCATAGCAGAGGGAGAGGAGTTCTTGTTGGAGAACCTGTGTTTCCCAGGAGTTGTTGACCTGGATTTCCCACCCAGGCAGGTGGATGCCTGCGGCAGTGCGGAAGTCTGCTGGTCATAGCAGAGGGAGAGGAGTTCTTGTTGGAGAACCTGTGTTTCCCTGAGTTCTTGACGTGCATTTTCCACCCAAGCAGGTGGATGCCCGTGGCAATGCGGAAGTCTGCTCGTCATAGCAGAGGGAGAGGAGTTCTTGTTGGAGAACCTTTGTTTCCCTGAGTTCTTGACCTGGATTTTCCACCCAAGCAGGTGGATGCCCGTGGCAATGCGGAAGTCTGCTCGTCATAGCAGAGGGAGAGGAGTTCTTGTTGGAGAACCTGTGTTTCCCAGGAGTTCTTGACCTGGATTTCCCACCTAGGCAGGTGGATGCCCGTGGCAATGCGGAAGTCTGCTCGTCATAGCAGAGGGAGAGGAGTTCTTGTTGGAGAACGTGTATTTCCCTGAGTTCTTGACGTGCATTTTCCACCCAAGCAGGTGGATCCCCGTGGCAATGCGGAAGTCTGCTCGTCATAGCAGAGGGAGAGGAGTTCTTGTTGGAGAACCTGTGTTTCCCAGGAGTTCTTGACCTGGATTTCCCACCGGCAGGTGGATGCCCGTGGCAATGCGGAAGTCTGCTCGTCATAGCAGAGGGAGAGGAGTTCTTGTTGGAGAACCTGTGTTTCCCAGGAGTTCTTGACCTGGATTTTCCACCCAAGCAGGTGGATGCCCGTGGCAATGCGGAAGTCTGCTCGTCATAGTAGAGGGAGAGGAGTTCTTGTTGGAGAACCTGTGTTCCCCTGAGTTCTTGACCCGAATTTCCCACCTAGGCAGGTGGATGCCCGCGGCAATGCGGAAGTCTGCTCGTCATAGCAGAGGGAGAGGAGTTCTTGTTGGAGAACCTGTGTTTCCCTGAGTTCTTGACCTGGATTTTCCACCCAAGCAGGTGGATGCCCGTGGCAATGCGGAAGTCTGCTCGTCATAGCAGAGGGAGAGGAGTTCTTGTTGGAGAACCTGTGTTTCCCAGGAGTTCTTGACGTGGATTTCCCACCGAGGCAGGTGGATGCCCGTGGCAATGCGGAAGTCTGCTCGTCATAGCAGAGGGAGAGGAGTTCTTGTTGGAGAACCTGTGTTTCCCTGAGTTCTTGACGTGGATTTTCCACCCAGGCAGGTGGATGCCCGTGGCAATGCGGAAGTCTGCTCGTCATAGCAGAGGGAGAGGAGTTCTTGTTGGAGAACCTGTGTTTCCCTGAGTTCTTGACCTGGATTTTCCACCCAAGCAGGTGGATGCCCGTGGCAATGCGGAAGTCTGCTCGTCATAGCAGAGGGAGAGGAGTTCTTGTTGGAGAACCTGTGTTTTCCTGAGTTCTTGACCTGGATTTTCCACCCAAGCAGGTGGATGCCTGCGGCAGTGCGGAAGTCTGCTCGTCATAGCAGAGGGAGAGGAGTTCTTGTTGGAGAACCTGTGTTTCCCAGGAGTTCTTGACGTGGATTTCCCACCGAGGCAGGTGGATGCCCGTGGCAATGCGGAAGTCTGCTCGTCATAGCAGAGGGAGAGGAGTTCTTGTTGGAGAACCTGTGTTTCCCTGAGTTCTTGACGTGGATTTTCCACCCAGGCAGGTGGATGCCCGTGGCAATGCGGAAGTCTGCTCGTCATAGCAGAGGGAGAGGAGTTCTTGTTGGAGAACCTGTGTTTCCGAGGAGTTGTTGACCTGGATTTCCCACCCAGGCAGGTGGATGCCTGCGGCAGTGCGGAAGTCTGCTGGTCATAGCAGAGGGAGAGGAGTTCTTGTTGGAGAACCTGTGTTACCTTGAGTTCTTGACGTGCATTTTCCACCCAAGCAGGTGGATGCCCGTGGCAATGCGGAAGTCTGCTCGTCATAGCAGAGGGAGAGGAGTTCTTGTTGGAGAACCTTTGTTTCCCTGAGTTCTTGACCTGGATTTTCGACCCAAGCAGGTGGATGCCCGTGGCAATGCGGAAGTCTGCTCGTCATAGCAGAGGGAGAGGAGTTCTTGTTGGAGAACCTGTATTTCCCAGGAGTTCTTGACCTGGATTTCCCACCCAAGCAGGTGGATGCCCGGGGCAATGCGGAAGTCTGCTCGTCATAGCAGAGGGAGAGGAGTTCTTGTTGGAGGACCTGTATTTCCCTGAGTTCTTGACGTGCATTTTCCACCCAAGCAGGTGGATGCCCGTGGCAATGCGGAAGTCTGCTCGTCATAGCAGAGGGAGAGGAGTTCTTGTTGGAGAACCTTTGTTTCCCTGAGTTCTTGACTTGGATTTTCCACCCAAGCAGGTGGATGCCCGTGGCAATGCGGAAGTCTGCTCGTCATAGCAGAGGGAGAGGAGTTCTTGTTGGAGAACCTGTGTTTCCCAGGAGTTCTTGACCTGGATTTCCCACCTAGGCAGGTGGATGCCCGCGGCAGTGCGGAAGTCTGCTCATCATAGCAGAGAGAGGAGTTCTTGTTGGAGAACCTGTATGTCCCAGGAGTTCTTGACGTGGATTTCCCACCCAAGCACGTGGATGCCCGGGGCAATGCGGAAGTCTGCTCGTCATAGCAGAGGGAGAGGAGTTCTTGTTGGAGAACCTGTATTTCCCTGAGTTCTTGACGTGGATTTCCCACCTAGGCAGGTGGATGCCCGTGGCAATGCGGAAGTCTGCTCGTCATAGCAGAGGGAGAGGAGTTCTTGTTGGAGAACCTGTGTTTCCCTGAGTTCTTGACCTGGAGTTTCCACCCAAGCAGGTGGATGCCCGTGGCAATGCGGAAGTCTGCTCGTCATAGTAGAGGGAGAGGAGTTCTTGTTGGAGAACCTGTGTTCCCCTGAGTTCTTGACCCGAATTTCCCACCTAGGCAAGTGGATGCCCGCGGCAATGCGGAAGTCTGCTCGTCATAGCAGAGGGAGAGGAGTTTTTGTTGGAGAACCTGTGTTTCCCTGAGTTCTTGACGTGGATTTTCCACCCAAGCAGGTGGATGCCCGTGGCAATGCGGAAGTCTGCTCGTCATAGCAGAGGGAGAGGAGTTCTTGTTGGAGAACGTGTGTTTTCCTGATTTCTTGACCTGGATTTTCCACCCAAGCAGGTGGATGCCCGTGGCAATGCGGAAGTCTGCTCGTCATAGCAGAGGGAGAGGAGTTCTTGTTGGAGAACCTGTGTTTTCCTGAGTTCTTGACCTGGATTTCCCACCCAAGCAGGTGGATGCCTGCGGCAGTGCGGAAGTCTGCTCGTCATAGCAGAGGGAGAGGAGTTCTTGTTGGAGAACCTGTGTTTCCCAGGAGTTCTTGACGTGGATTTCCCACCGAGGCAGGTGGATGCCCGTGGCAATGCGGAAGTCTGCTCGTCATAGCAGAGGGAGAGGAGTTCTTGTTGGAGAACCTGTGTTTCCCTGAGTTCTTGACGTGGATTTTCCACCCAAGCAGGTGGATGCCCGCGGTAGTGCGGAAGTCTGCTCGTCATAGCAGAGGGAGAGGAGTTCTTGTTGGAGAACCTGTGTTTCCCTGAGTTCTTGACGTGGATTTTCCACCCGGGCAGGTGGATGCCCGTGGCAATGCGGAAGTCTGCTCGTCATAGCAGAGGGAGAGGAGTTCTTGTTGGAGAACCTGTGTTTCCCAGGAGTTGTTGACCTGGATTTCCCACCCAGGCAGGTGGATGCCTGCGGCAGTGCGGAAGTCTGCTGGTCATAGCAGAGGGAGAGGAGTTCTTGTTGGAGAACCTGTGTTTCCCTGAGTTCTTGACCTGGATTTTCCACCCAAGCAGGTGGATGCCCGTGGCAATGCGGAAGTCTGCTCGTCATAGCAGAGGGAGAGGAGTTCTTGTTGGAGAACCTTTGTTTCCCAGGAGTTCTTGACCTGGATTTCCCACCTAGGCAGGTGGATGCCCGTGGCACTGCGGAAGTCTGCTCGTCATAGCAGAGGGAGAGGAGTTCTTGTTGGAGAATGTGTATTTCCCTGAGTTCTTGACGTGCATTTTCCACCCAAGCAGGTGGATGCCCGTGGCAATGCGGAAGTCTGCTCGTCATAGCAGAGGGAAAGGAGTTCTTGTTGGAGAACCTTTGTTTCCCTGAGTTCTTGACCTGGATTTTCCACCCAAGCAGGTGGATGCCCGTGGCAATGCGGAAGTCTGCTCGTCATAGCAGAGGGAGAGGAGTTCTTGTTGGAGAACCTGTGTTTCCCAGGAGTTCTTGACCTGGATTTCCCACCGAGGCAGTTGGATGCCCGTGGCAATGCGGAAGTCTGCTCGTCATAGCAGAGGTAGAGGAGTTCTTGTTGGAGAACCTGTATTTCCCTGAGTTCTTGACGTGCATTTTCCACCCAAGCAGGTGGATGCCCGTGGCAATGCGGAAGTCTGCTCGTCATAGCAGAGGGAGAGGAGTTCTTGTTGGAGAACCTGTGTTTCCCAGGAGTTCTTGACATGGATTTCCCACCTAGGCAGTTGGATGCCCGTGGCAATGCGGAAGTCTGCTCGTCATAGCAGGGGGAGAGGAGTTCTTGTTGGAGAACCTGTGTTTCCCAGGAGTTCTTGACCTGGATTTTCCACCCAAGCAGGTGGATGCCCGTGGCAATGCGGAAGTCTGCTCGTCATAGTAGAGGGAGAGGAGTTCTTGTTGGAGAACCTGTGTTCCCCTGAGTTCTTGACCCGAATTTCCCACCTAGGCAGGTGGATGCCCGGGGCAATGCGGAAGTCTGCTCGTCATAGTAGAGGGAGAGGAGTTCTTGTTGGAGAACCTGTGTTTCCCTGAGTTCTTGACCTGGATTTTCCACCCAAGCAGGTGGATGCCCGTGGCAATGCGGAAGTCTGCTCGTCATAGCAGAGGGAGAGGAGTTCTTGTTGGAGAACCTGTGTTTTCCTGAGTTCTTGACCTGGATTTTCCACCCAAGCAGGTGGATGCCCGTGGCAATGCGGAAGTCTGCTCGTCATAGCAAAGGGAGAGGAGTTCTTGTTGGAGAACCTGTGTTTCCCTGATTTCTTGACGTGGATTTTCCACCCAGGCAGGTGGATGCCCGTGGCAATGCG
Organism: Eutreptiella sp. 'Long Island Sound 2002'; assembly: GCA_964036045.1. Taxonomy (NCBI): domain Eukaryota; phylum Euglenozoa; class Euglenophyceae; order Eutreptiales; family Eutreptiaceae; genus Eutreptiella; species Eutreptiella sp. 'Long Island Sound 2002'. The sequence continues at coordinate 63,485,728 of OZ038386.1, forward strand.
GAAGTCTGCTCGTCATAGCAGAGGGAGAGGAGTTCTTGTTGGAGAACCTGTGTTTCCCAGGAGTTGTTGACCTGGATTTCCCACCCAGGCAGGTGGATGCCTGCGGCAGTGCGGAAGTCTGCTGGTCATAGCAGAGGGAGAGGAGTTCTTGTTGGAGAACCTGTGTTACCCTGAGTTCTTGACGTGCATTTTCCACCCAAGCAGGTGGATGCCCGTGGCAATGCGGAAGTCTGCTCGTCATAGCAGAGGGAGAGGAGTTCTTCTTGGAGAACCGTTGTTTCCCTGAGTTCTTGACCTGGATTTTCCACCCAAGCAGGTGGATGCCCGTGGCAATGCGGAAGTCTGCTCGTAATAGCAGAGGGAGAGGAGTTCTTGTTGGAGAACCTGTATTTCCCAGGAGTTCTTGACCTGGATTTCCCACCCAAGCAGGTGGATGCCCGGGGCAATGCGGAAGTCTGCTCGTCATAGCAGAGGTAGAGGAGTTCTTGTTGGAGAACCTGTATTTCCCTGAGTTCTTGACGTGCATTTTCCACCCAAGCAGGTGGATGCCCGGGGCAATGCGGAAGTCTGCTCGTCATAGCAGAGGTAGAGGAGTTCTTGTTGGAGAACCTGTATTTCCCTGAGTTCTTGACGTGCATTTTCCACCCAAGCAGGTGGATGCCCGTGGCAATGCGGAAGTCTGCTCGTCATAGCAGAGGGAGAGGAGTTCTTGTTGGAGAACCTGTGTTTCCCAGGAGTTCTTGACCTGGATTTCCCACCTAGGCAGGTGGATGCCCGGGGCAATGCGGAAGTCTGCTCGTCATAGCAGAGGTAGAGGAGTTCTTGTTGGAGAACCTGTATTTCCCTGAGTTCTTGACGTGCATTTTCCACCCAAGCAGGTGGATGCCCGGGGCAATGCGGAAGTCTGCTCGTCATAGCAGAGGTAGAGGAGTTCTTGTTGGAGAACCTGTATTTCCCTGAGTTCTTGACGTGCATTTTCCACCCAAGCAGGTGGATGCCCGTGGCAATGCGGAAGTCTGCTCGTCATAGCAGAGGGAGAGGAGTTCTTGTTGGAGAACCTGTGTTTCCCAGGAGTTCTTGATGTGGATTTCCCACCCAGGCAGGTGGATGCCTGTGGCAATGCGGAAGTCTGCTCGTCATAGCAGAGGGAGAGGAGTTCTTGTTGGAGAACGTGTATTTCCCTGAGTTCTTGACGTGCATTTTCCACCCAAGCAGGTGGATGCCCGGGGCAATGCGGAAGTCTGCTCGTCATAGCAGAGGTAGAGGAGTTCCCGTTGGAGAACCTGTATTTCCCTGAGTTCTTGACGTGCATTTTCCACCCAAGCAGGTGGATGCCCGTGGCAATGCGGAAGTCTGCTCGTCATAGCAGAGGGAGAGGAGTTCTTGTTGGAGAACCTGTGTTTCCCAGGAGTTCTTGACCTGGATTTCCCACCTAGGCAGGTGGATGCCCGTGGCAATGCGGAAGTCTGCTCGTCATAGCAGAGGGAGAGGAGTTCCTGTTGGAGAACCTGTGTTTCCCAGGAGTTCTTGACCTGGATTTTCCACCCAAGCAGGTGGATGCCCGTGGCAATGCGGAAGTCTGCTCGTCATAGTAGAGGGAGAGGAGTTCTTGTTGGAGAACCTGTGTTCCCCTGAGTTCTTGACCCGAATTTCCCACCTAGGCAGGTGGATGCCCGCGGCAATGCGGAAGTCTGCTCGTCATAGCAGAGGGAGAGGAGTTCTTGTTGGAGAACCTGTGTTTCCCTGAGTTCTTGACCTGGATTTTCCACCCAAGCAGGTGGATGCCCGTGGCAATGCGGAAGTCTGCTCGTCATAGCAGAGGGAGAGGAGTTCTTGTTGGAGAACCTGTGTTTTCCTGAGTTCTTGACCTGGATTTTCCACCCAAGCAGGTGGATGCCTGCGGCAGTGCGGAAGTCTGCTCGTCATAGCAGAGGGAGAGGAGTTCTTGTTGGAGAACCTGTGTTTCCCAGGAGTTTTTGACGTGGATTTCCCACCGAGGCAGGTGGATGCCCGTGGCAATGCGGAAGTCTGCTCGTCATAGCAGAGGGAGAGGAGTTCTTGTTGGAGAACCTGTGTTTCCCTGAGTTCTTGACCTGGATTTTCCACTCAGGCAGGTGGATGCCCGTGGCAATGCGGAAGTCTGCTCGTCATAGCAGAGGGAGAGGAGTTCTTGTTGGAGAACCTGTGTTTCCGAGGAGTTGTTGACCTGGATTTACCACCCAGGCAGGTGGATGCCTGCGGCAGTGCGGAAGTCTGCTGGTCATAGCAGAGGGAGAGGAGTTCTTGTTGGAGAACCTGTGTTACCCTGAGTTCTTGACCTGGATTTTCCACCCAAGCAGGTGGATGCCCGTGGCAATGCGGAAGTCTGCTCGTCATAGTAGAGGGAGAGGAGTTCTTGTTGGAGAACCTGTGTTCCCCTGAGTTCTTGACCCGAATTTCCCACCTAGGCAGGTGGATGCCCGCGGCAATGCGGAAGTCTGCTCGTCATAGCAGAGGGAGAGGAGTTCTTGTTGGAGAACCTGTGTTTCCCTGAGTTCTTGACCTGGATTTTCCACCCAAGCAGGTGGATGCCCGTGGCAATGCGGAAGTCTGCTCGTCATAGCAGAGGGAGAGGAGTTCTTGTTGGAGAACCTTTGTTTCCCTCAGTTCTTGACCTGGATTTTCCACCCAAGCAGGTGGATGCCCGTGGCAATGCGGAAGTCTGCTCGTCATAGCAGAGGGAGAGGAGTTCTTGTTGGAGAACCTGTATTTCCCAGGAGTTCTTGACCTGGATTTCCCACCCAAGCAGGTGGATGCCCGGGGCAATGCGGAAGTCTGCTCGTCATAGCAGAGGGAGAGGAGTTCTTGTTGGAGAACCTATATTTCCCTGAGTTCTTGACGTGCATTTTCCACCCAACCAGGTGGATGCCCGGGGCAATGCGGAAGTCTGCTCGTCATAGCAGAGGTAGAGGAGTTCTTGTTGGAGAACCTGTATTTCCCTGAGTTCTTGACGTGCATTTTCCACCCAAGCAGGTGGATGCCCGTGGCAATGCGGAAGTATGCTCGTCATAGCAGAGGGAGAGGAGTTCTTGTTGGAGAACCTGTGTTTCCCAGGAGTTCTTGACCTGGATTTCCCACCTAGGCAGGTGGATGCCCGGGGCAATGCGGAAGTCTGCTCGTCATTGCAGAGGTAGAGGAGTTCTTGTTGGAGAACCTGTATTTCCCTGAGTTCTTGACGTGCATTTTCCACCCAAGCAGGTGGATGCCCGGGGCAATGCGGAAGTCTGCTCGTCATAGCAGAGGTAGAGGAGTTCTTGTTGGAGAACCTGTATTTCCCTGAGTTCTTGACGTGCATTTTCCACCCAAGCAGGTGGATGCCCGGGGCAATGCGGAAGTCTGCTCGTCATAGCAGAGGTAGAGGAGTTCTTGTTGGAGAACCTGTATTTCCCTGAGTTCTTGACGTGCATTTTCCACCCAAGCAGGTGGATGCCCGTGGCAATGCGGAAGTCTGCTCGTCATAGCAGAGGGAGAGGAGTTCTTGTTGGAGAACCTGTGTTTCCCAGGAGTTCTTGATGTGGATTTCCCACCCAGGCAGGTGGATGCCTGTGGCAATGCGGAAGTCTGCTCGTCATAGCAGAGGGAGAGGCGTTCTTGTTGGAGAACCTGTGTTTCCCTAAGTTCTTGACCTGGATTTTCCACCCAAGCAGGTGGATGCCCGTGGCAATGCGGAAGTCTGCTCGTCATAGCAGAGGGAGAGGAGTTCTTTTTGGAGAACCTGTGTTTTCCTGAGTTCTTGACCTGGATTTTCCACCCAGGCAGGTGGATGCCTGTGGCAATGCGGAAGTCCGCTCGTCATAGCAGAGGGAGAGGAGTTCTTGTTGGAGAACCTATATTTCCCAGGAGTTGTTGACCTGGATTTCCCACCCAGGCAGGTGGATGCCTGCGGCAGTGCGGAAGTCTGCTCGTCATAGCAGAGCGAGAGGAGTTTTTGTTGGAGAACCTGTGTTTCCCAGGAGTTCTTGACGTGGATTTCCCACCCAGGCAGGTGGATGCCCGTGGCAATGCGGAAGTTTGCTCGTCATAGCAGAGGGAGAGGAGTTCTTGTTGGAGAACCTGTGTTTCCCTGAGTTGTTGACGTGCATTTTTCACCCAAGCAGGTGGATGCCCGTGGCAATGCGGAAGTTTGCTCGTCATAGCAGAGGGAGAGCAGTTCTTGTTGGAGAACCTGTGTTTCCCAGGAGTTCTTGACCTGGATTTCCCACCTAGGCAGGTGGATGCCCGTGGCAATGCGGAAGTCTGCTCGTCATAGCAGAGGGAGAGGAGTTCTTGTTGGAGAACCTGTGTTTCCCTGAGTTCTTGACCTGGATTTTCCACCCAAGCAGGTGGATGCCCGTGGCAATGCGGAAGTTTGCTCGTCATAGCAGAGGGAGAGGAGTTCTTGTTGGAGAACCTGTGTTTCCCAGGAGTTCTTGACCTGGATTTCCCACCTAGGCAGGTGGATGCCCGTGGCAATGCGGAAGTCTGCTCGTCATAGCAGAGGGAGAGGAGTTCTTGTTGGAGAACCTGTGTTTCCCAGGAGTTCTTGACGTGTATTTCCCACCTAGGCAGGTGGATGCCCGTGGCAATGCGGAAGTCTGCTCGTCATAGCAGAGGGAGAGGCGTTCTTGTTGGAGAACCTGTGTTTCCCTGAGTTCTTGACGTGGATTTTCCACCCAAGCAGGTGGATGCCTGTGGCAATGCGGAAGTCTGCTCGTCATAGCAGAGGGAGAGGAGTTCTTGTTGGAGAACCTGTGTTTCCCTCGGTTCTCGACTTGGATTTCCCACCCAGGCAGGTGGATGCCCGCGGCAGTGCGGAAGTCTGCTCGTCATAGCAGAGGGAGAGGAGTTCTTGTTGGAGAACCTGTGTTTCCCTGAGTTCTTGACCTGGATTTTCCACCCAAGCAGGTGGATGCCCGTGGCAATGCGGAAATCTGCTTGTCATAGCAGAGGGAGAGGAGTTCTTGTTGGAGAACCTGTGTTTCCCAGGAGTTCTCGACCTGGATTTCCCACCCAGGCAGGTGGATGCCCGTGGCAATGCGGAAGTCTGCTCGTCATAGCAGAGGGAGAGGAGTTTTTGTTGGAGAACTTGTGTTTCCCTGAGTTCTCGACCCGGATTTCCCACCCAAGCAGGTTGATGCCCGCGGGAGGGCGGAAGTCTGCTCGTCATAGCAGAGGGAGAGGAGTTCTTGTTGGAGAACCTGTGTTTCCCTGAGTTCTTGACCAGGATTTTCCACCCAAGCAGGTGGATGCCCGTGGCAATGCGGAAATCTGCTCGTCATAGCAGAGGGAGAGGAGTTCTTGTTGGAGAACCTGTGTTTCCCAGGAGTTCTTGACCTGGATTTCCCACCTAGGCAGGTGGATGCCCGTGGCAATGCGGAAGTCTGCTCGTCATAGCAGAGGGAGAGGAGTTAATGTTGGAGAACCTGTATTTCCCTGAGTTCTTGACGTGCATTTTCCACCCAAGCAGGTGGATGCCCGGGGCAATGCGGAAGTCTGCTCGTCATAGCAGAGGTAGAGGAGTTCTTGTTGGAGAACCTGTATTTCCTTGAGTTCTTGACGTGCATTTTCCACCCAACCACGTGGATGCCCGGGGCAATGCGGAAGTCTGCTCGTCATAGCAGAGGTAGAGGAGTTCTTGTTGGAGAACCTGTATTTCCTTGAGTTCTTGACGTGCATTTTCCACCCAAGCAGGTGGATGCTTGTGGCAATGCGGAAGTCTGCTCGTCATAGCAGAGGGAGAGGAGTTCTTGTTGGAGAACCTGTGTTTCCCTGAGTTCTTGACCTGGATTTTCCACCCAAGCAGGTGGATGCCCGTGGCAATGCGGAAGTTTGCTCGTCATAGCAGAGGGAGAGGAGTTCTTGTTGGAGAACCTGTGTTTCCCAGGAGTTCTTGACCTGGATTTCCCACCTAGGCAGGTGGATGCCCGTGGCAATGCGGAAGTCTGCTCGTCATAGCAGAGGGAGAGGAGTTCTTGTTGGAGAACCTGTGTTTCCCTGAGTTCTTGACCTGGATTTTCCACCCAAGCAGGTGGATGCCCGTGGCAATGCGGAAGTTTGCTCGTCATAGCAGAGGGAGAGGAGTTCTTGTTGGAGAACCTGTGTTTCCCAGGAGTTCTTGACCTGGATTTCCCACCTAGGCAGGTGGATGCCCGTGGCAATGCGGAAGTCTGCTCGTCATAGCAGAGGGAGAGGAGTTCTTGTTGGAGAACCTGTGTTTCCCAGGAGTTCTTGACGTGGATTTCCCACCTAGGCAGGTGGATGCCCGTGGCAATGCGGAAGTCTGCTCGTCATAGCAGAGGGAGAGGCGTTCTTGTTGGAGAACCTGTGTTTCCTTGAGTTCTTGACGTGGATTTTCCACCCAAGCAGGTGGATGCCCGTGGCAATGCGGAAGTCTGCTCGTCATAGCAGAGGGAGAGGAGTTCTTGTTGGAGAACCTGTGTTTCCCTCGGTTCTCGACCTGGATTTCCCACCCAGGCAGGTGGATGCCCGCGGCAGTGCGGAAGTCTGCTCGTCATAGCAGAGGGAGAGGAGTTCTTGTTGGAGAAACTGTATTTCCCTGAGTTCTTGACCTGTATTTCCCACCCAAGCAGGTGGATGCCCGTGGCAATGCGGAAGTCTGCTCCTCATAGCAGAGGGAGAGGAGTTTTTGTTGGAGAACTTGTGTTTCCCTGAGTTCTTGACCCGGATTTCCCACCCAAGCAGGTTGATGCCCGCGGGAGGGCGGAAGTCTGCTCGTCATAGCAGAGGGAGAGGAGTTCTTGTTGGAGAACCTGTGTTTCCGAGGAGTTCTTGACGTGGATTTCCCACCTAGGCAGGTGGATGCCCGTGGCAATGCGGAAGTCTGCTCGTCATAGCAGAGGGAGAGGAGTTAATGTTGGAGAACCTGTCTTTCCCTGAGTTCTTGAAGTGCATTTTCCACCCAAGCAGGTGGATGCCCGTGGCAATGCGGAAGTCTGCTCATCATAGCAGAGGGAGAGGAGTTCTTGTTGGAGAACCTGTGTTTCCGAGGAGTTCTTGACCTGGATTTTCCACCTAGGCAGGTGGATGCCCGTGGCAATGCGGAAGTCTGCTCGTCATAGCAGAGGGAGAGGAGTTAATGTTGGAGAACCTGTCTTTCCCTGAGTTCTTGAAGTGCATTTTCCACCCAAGCAGGTGGATGCCCGTGGCAATGCGGAAGTCTGCTCGTCATAGCAGAGGGAGAGGAGTTCTTGTTGGAGAACCCGTGTTTCCCTGAGTTCTTGACCTCGATTTTCCACCCAAGCAGGTGGATGCCCGTGGCAATGCGGAAGTCTGCTCGTCATAGCAGAGGAGTTCTTGTTGGAGAACCTGTGTTTCCCAGGAGTTCTTGACCTGGATTTCCCACCTAGGCAGGTGGATGCCCGTGGCAATGCGGAAGTCTGCTCGTCATAGCAGAGGGAGAGGAGTTCTTGTTGGAGAACCTGTGTTTCCCAGGAGTTCTTGACGTGGATTTCCCACCCAGGCAGGTGGATGCCCGTGGCAATGCGGAAGTCTGCTCGTCATAGCAGAGGGAGAGGCGTTCTTGTTGGAGAACCTTTGTTTCCCTGAGTTCTTGACCTGGATTTTCCACCCAAGCAGGTGGATGCCCGTGGCAATGCGGAAGTCTGCTCGTCATAGCAGAGGGAGAGGAGTTCTTGTTGGAGAACCTGTGTTTCCCTGAGTTCTTGACCTGGATTTTCCACCCAAGCAGGTGGATGCCCGTGGCAATGCGGAAGTCTGCTCGTCATAGCAGAGGGAGAGGAGTTCTTGTTGGAGAACCTGTGTTTCCCTGAGTTCTTGACCTGTATTTCCCACCCAAGCAGGTGGATGCCCGTGGCAATGCGGAAGTCTGCTCCTCATAGCAGAGGGAGAGGAGTTTTTGTTGGAGAACTTGTGTTTCCCTGAGTTCTTGACCCGGATTTCCCACCCAAGCAGGTTGATGCCCGCGGGAGGGCGGAAGTCTGCTCGTCATAGCAGAGGGAGAGGAGTTCTTGTTGGAGAACCTGTGTTTCCGAGGAGTTCTTGACGTGGATTTCCCACCTAGGCAGGTGGATGCCCGTGGCAATGCGGAAGTCTGCTCGTCATAGCAGAGGGAGAGGAGTTAATGTTGGAGAACCTGTCTTTCCCTGAGTTCTTGAAGTGCATTTTCCACCCAAGCAGGTGGATGCCCGTGGCAATGCGGAAGTCTGCTCGTCATAGCAGAGGGAGAGGAGTTCTTGTTGGAGAACCTGTGTTTCCGAGGAGTTCTTGACGTGGATTTCCCACCTAGGCAGGTGGATGCCCGTGGCAATGCGGAAGTCTGCTCGTCATAGCAGAGGGAGAGGAGTTAATGTTGGAGAACCTGTCTTTCCCTGAGTTCTTGAAGTGCATTTTCCACCCAAGCAGGTGGATGCCCGTGGCAATGCGGAAGTCTGCTCGTCATAGCAGAGGGAGAGGAGTTCTTGTTGGAGAACCCGTGTTTCCCTGAGTTCTTGACCTCGATTTTCCACCCAAGCAGGTGGATGCCCGTGGCAATGCGGAAGTCTGCTCGTCATAGCAGAGGAGTTCTTGTTGGAGAACCTGTGTTTCCCAGGAGTTCTTGACCTGGATTTCCCACCTAGGCAGGTGGATGCCCGTGGCAATGCGGAAGTCTGCTCGTCATAGCAGAGGGAGAGGAGTTCTTGTTGGAGAACCTGTGTTTCCCAGGAGTTCTTGACGTGGATTTCCCACCCAGGCAGGTGGATGCCCGTGGCAATGCGGAAGTCTGCTCGTCATAGCAGAGGGAGAGGCGTTCTTGTTGGAGAACCTGTGTTTCCCTGAGTTCTTGACGTGGATTTTCCACCCAAGCAGGTGGATGCCCGTGGCAATGCGGAAGTCTGCTCGTCATAGCAGAGGGAGAGGAGTTCTTGTTGGAGAACCTGTGTTTCCCTGAGTTCTTGACCTGGATTTTCCACCCAAGCAGGTGGATGCCCGTGGCAATGCGGAAGTCTGCTCGTCATAGCAGAGGGAGAGGAGTTCTTGTTGGAGAACCTGTGTTTCCCTGAGTTCTTGACCTGTATTTCCCACCCAAGCAGGTGGATGCCCGTGGCAATGCGGAAGTCTGCTCCTCATAGCAGAGGGAGAGGAGTTTTTGTTGGAGAACTTGTGTTTCCCTGAGTTCTTGACCCGGATTTCCCACCCAAGCAGGTTGATGCCCGCGGGAGGGCGGAAGTCTGCTCGTCATAGCAGAGGGAGAGGAGTTCTTGTTGGAGAACCTGTGTTTCCGAGGAGTTCTTGACGTGGATTTCCCACCTAGGCAGGTGGATGCCCGTGGCAATGCGGAAGTCTGCTCGTCATAGCAGAGGGAGAGGAGTTAATGTTGGAGAACCTGTCTTTCCCTGAGTTCTTGAAGTGCATTTTCCACCCAAGCAGGTGGATGCCCGTGGCAATGCGGAAGTCTGCTCGTCATAGCAGAGGGAGAGGAGTTCTTGTTGGAGAACCTGTGTTTCCGAGGAGTTCTTGACGTGGATTTCCCACCTAGGCAGGTGGATGCCCGTGGCAATGCGGAAGTCTGCTCGTCATAGCAGAGGGAGAGGAGTTAATGTTGGAGAACCTGTCTTTCCCTGAGTTCTTGAAGTGCATTTTCCACCCAAGCAGGTGGATGCCCGTGGCAATGCGGAAGTCTGCTCGTCATAGCAGAGGGAGAGGAGTTCTTGTTGGAGAACCCGTGTTTCCCTGAGTTCTTGACCTCGATTTTCCACCCAAGCAGGTGGATGCCCGTGGCAATGCGGAAGTCTGCTCGTCATAGCAGAGGAGTTCTTGTTGGAGAACCTGTGTTTCCCAGGAGTTCTTGACCTGGATTTCCCACCTAGGCAGGTGGATGCCCGTGGCAATGCGGAAGTCTGCTCGTCATAGCAGAGGGAGAGGAGTTCTTGTTGGAGAACCTGTGTTTCCCAGGAGTTCTTGACGTGGATTTCCCACCCAGGCAGGTGGATGCCCGTGGCAATGCGGAAGTCTGCTCGTCATAGCAGAGGGAGAGGCGTTCTTGTTGGAGAACCTGTGTTTCCCTGAGTTCTTGACGTGGATTTTCCACCCAAGCAGGTGGATGCCCGTGGCAATGCGGAAGTCTGCTCGTCATAGCAGAGGGAGAGGAGTTCTTGTTGGAGAACCTGTGTTTCCCTGAGTTCTTGACCTGGATTTTCCACCCAAGCAGGTGGATGCCCGTGGCAATGCGGAAGTCTGCTCGTCATAGCAGAGGGAGAGGAGTTCTTGTTGGAGAACCCGTGTTTCCCTGAGTTCTTGACCTCGATTTTCCACCCAAGCAGGTGGATGCCCGTGGCAATGCGGAAGTCTGCTCGTCATAGCAGAGGAGTTCTTGTTGGAGAACCTGTGTTTCCCAGGAGTTCTTGACCTGGATCTCCCACCTAGGCAGGTGGATGCCCGTGGCAATGCGGAAGTCTGCTCGTCATAGCAGAGGGAGAGGAGTTCTTGTTGGAGAACCTGTGTTTCCCAGGAGTTCTTGACGTGGATTTCCCACCCAGGCAGGTGGATGCCCGTGGCAATGCGGAAGTCTGCTCGTCATAGCAGAGGGAGAGGCGTTCTTGTTGGAGAACATGTGTCTCCTTGAGTTCTTGACGTGGATTTTCCACCCAAGCAGGTGGATGCCCGTGGCAATGCGGAAGTCTGCTCGTCATAGCAGAGGGAGAGGAGTTCTTGTTGGAGAACCTGTGTTTCCATGAGTTCTTGACCTGGATTTTCCACCCAAGCAGGTGGATGCCCGTGGCAATGCGGAAGTTTGCTCGTCATAGCAGAGGGAGAGGAGTTCTTGTTGGAGAACCTGTATTTCCCTCAGTTCTTGACCTGGATTTCCCACCCAGGCAGGTGGATGCCCGCGGCAGTGCGGAAGTCTGCTCGTCATAGCAGAGGGAGAGGAGTTCTTGTTGGAGAAACTGTATTTCCCTGAGTTCTTGACCTGTATTTCCCACCCAAGCAGGTGGATGCCCGTGGCAATGCGGAAGTCTGCTCGTCATAGCACAGGGAGAGGAGTTCTTGTTGGAGAACTTGTGTTTCCCTGAGTTCTTGACCCGGATTTCCCACCCAAGCAGGTGGATGCCCGTGGCAATGCGGAAATCTGCTCGTCATAGCAGAGGGAGAGGAGTTCTTGTTGGAGAACCTGTGTTTCCCAGGAGTTCTTGACCTGGATTTCCCACCTAGGCAGGCGGATGCCCGTGGCAATGCGGAAGCCTGCTCGTCATAGGAGAGGGAGAGGAGTTAATGTTGGAGAACCTGTATTTCCCTGAGTTCTTGACGTGCATTTTCCACCCAAGCAGGTGGATGCCCGGGGCAATGCGGAAGTCTGCTCGTCATAGCAGAGGTAGAGGAGTTCTTGTTGGAGAACCTGTATTTCCTTGAGTTCTTGACGTGCATTTTCCACCCAAGCAGGTGGATGCCCGTGGCAATGCGGAAGTCTGCTCGTCATAGCAGAGGGAGAGGAATTCTTGTTGGAGAACCTCTATTTCCCTGAGTTCTTGCCGTGGATTTTCCACCCAAGCAGGTGGATGCCCGTGGCAATGCGGAGGTCTGCTCGTCATAGCAGAGGCAAAGGAGTTCTTGTTGGAGAACCTGTGTTTCCCAGGAGTTCTTGACCTGGATTTCATCTAGGCAGGTGGATGCCCGTGGCAATGCGGAAGTCTGCTCGTCATAGCAGAGGGAGAGGAGTTCTTGTTGGAGAACGTGTGTTTCCCAGGAGTTCTTGACGTGGATTTCCCACCCAGGCAGTTGGATGTCTGTGGCAATGCGGAAGTCTGCTCGTCATAGCAGAGGGAGAGGCGTTCTTGTTGGAGAACCTGTGTTTCCGTGAGTTCTTGACCTGGATTTTCCACCCAAGCAGGTGGATGCCCGTGGCAATGCGGAAGTCTGCTCGTCATAGCAGAGGGAGAGGAGTTCTTGTTGGAGAACCTGTGTTTTCCTGAGTTCTTGACCTGGATTTTCCACCCAGGCAGGTGGATGCCTGTGGCAATGCGGAAGTCTGCTCGTCATAGCAAAGGGAGAGGAGTTCTTGTTGGAGAACCTGTGTTTCCCAGGAGTTGTTGACCTGTATTTCCCACCTAGGCAGGTGGATGCCCGTGGCAATGCGGAAGTCTGCTCGTCATAGCAGAGGGAGAGGAGTTCTTGTTGGAGAACGTGTGTTTCCCAGGAGTTCTTGACGTGGATTTCCCACCCAGGCAGTTAAATGCCTGTGGCAATGCGGAAGTCTGCTCGTCATAGCAGAGGGAGAGGCGTTCTTGTTGGAGAACCTGTGTTTCCCTGAGTTCTTGACCTGGATTTTCCACCCAAGCAGGTGGATGCCCGTGGCAATGCGGAAGTCTGCTCGTCATAGCAGAGGGAGAGGAGTGCTTGTTGGAGAACCTGTGTTTTCCTGAGTTCTTGACCTGGATTTTCCACCCAAGCAGGTGGATGCCCGGGGCAATGCGGAAGTCTGCTCGTCATAGCAGAGGGAGAGGAGTTCTTGTTGGAGAACCTGTGTTTCCCAGGAGTTGTTGACCTGGATTTCCCACCCAGGCAGGTGGATGCCCGTGGCAATGCGGAAGTCTGCTCGTCATAGCAGAGGGAGAGGAGTTCTTGTTGGAGAACCTGTGTTTCCCTGAGTTCTTGACGTGCATTTTCCACCCAAGCAGGTGGATGCCCCTGGCAATGCGGAAGTTTGCTCGTCATAGTAGAGGGAGAGGAGTTCTTGTTGGAGAATTTGTGTTTCCCTGGAGTTCTTGACCTGGATTTCCCACCTAGGCAGGTGGATGCCCGTGGCAATCCGGAAGTCTGCTCGTCATAGCAGAGGGAGAGGAGTTGATGTTGGAGAACCTGTATTTCCCTCAGTTCTTGACGTGCATTTTCCACCCAAGCACGTGGATGCCCGGGGCAATGCGGAAGTCTGCTCGTCATAGCAGAGGTAGAGGAGTTCTTGTTGGAGAACCTGTATTTCCCTGAGTTCTTGACGTGCATTTTCCACCCAAGCAGGTGGATGCCCGTGGCAATGCGGAAGTCTGCTCGTCATAGCAGAGGGAGAGGAGTTCTTGTTGGAGAACCTGTGTTTCCCTGAGTTCTTGACCTGGATTTTCCACCCAAGCAGGTGGATGCCCGTGGCAATGCGGAAGTCTGCTCGTCATAGCAGAGGGAGAGGAGTTCTTGTTGGAGAACCTGTGTTTCCCAGGAGTTCTTGACCTGGATTTCCCACCTAGGCAGGTGGATGCCCGTGGCAATGCGGAAGTGTGCTCGTCATAGCAGAGGGAGAGGAGTGCTTGTTGGAGAACCTGTGTTTCCCAGGAGTTCTTGACGTGGATTTCCCACCCAGGCAGGTGGATGACTGTGGCAATGCGGAAGTCTGCTCGTCATAGCAGAGGGAGAGGCGTTCTTGTTGGAGAACCTGTGTTTCTCTGAGTTCTTGACGTGCATTTTCCACCCAAGCAGGTGGATGCCCGTGGCAATGCGGAAGTCTGCTCGTCATAGCAGAGGGAGAGGAGTTCTTGTTGGAGAACCTGTGTTTCCCTCAGTTCTTGACCTGGATTTCCCACCCAGGCGGGTGGATGCCCGCCGCAGTGCGGAAGTCTGCTCGTCATAGCAGAGGGAGAGGAGTTCTTGTTGGAGAAACTGTATTTCCCTGAGTTCTTGACCTGTATTTCCCACCCAAGCAGGTGGATGCCCGTGGCAATGCGGAAGTCTGCTCGTCATAGCAGAGGGAGAGGAGTTCTTGTTGGAGAACTTGTGTTTCCCTGAGTTCTTGACCCGGATTTCCCACCCAAGCAGGTTGATGCCCGCGGGAGGGCGGAAGTCTGCTCGTCATAGCAGAGGGAGAGGAGTTCTTGTTGGAGAACCTGTGTTTCCCTGAGTTCTTGACCTGGATTTTCCACCCAAGCAGGTGGATGCCCGTGGCAATGCGGAAATCTGCTCGTCATGGCAGAGGGAGAGGACTTCTTGTTGGAGAACCTGTGTTTCCCAGGAGTTCTTGACCTGGATTTCCCACCTAGGCAGGTGGATGCCCGTGGCAATGCGGAAGTCTGCTCGTCATAGCAGAGGGAGAGGAGTTAATGTTGGAGAACCTGTATTTCCCTGAGTTCTTGACGTGGATTTCCCACCCAAGCAGGTGGATGCCCGGGGCAATGCGGAAGTCTGCTCGTCATAGCAGAGGTAGAGGAGTTCTTGTTGGAGAACCAGTATTTCCTTGAGTTCTTGACGTGCATTTTCCACCCAAGCAGGTGGATGCCCGTGGCAATGCGGAAGTCTGCTCGTCATAGCAGAGGGAGAGGAGTTCTTGTTGGAGAACCTGTGTTTCCCTGAGTTCTTGACCCGGATTTTCCACCCAAGCAGGTGGATGCCCGTGGCAATGCGGACGTCTGCTCGTCATAGCAGAGGGAGAGGAGTTCTTGTTGGAGAACCTGTGTTTCCCAGGAGTTCTTGACGTGGATTTCCCACCCAGGCAGGTGGATGCCCGTGGCAATGCGGAAGTCTGCTCGTCATAGCAGAGGGAGAGGAGTTCTTGTTGGAGAACCTGTGTTTCCCTGAGTTCTTGACGTGGATTTTTTACCCAAGCAGGTGGATGCCCGTGGCAATGGGGAAGTCTCCTCGTCATAGCAGAGGGAGAGGAGTTCTTGTTGGAGAACCTCTGTTTTCCTGAGTTCTTGACCTGGATTTTCCACCCAGGCAAGTGGATGCCTGTGGCAATGCGGAAGTCTGCTCGTCATAGCAGAGGGAGAGGAGTTCTTGTTGGAGAACCTGTGTTTCCCAGGAGTTGTTGACCTGGATTTCCCACCCAGGCAGGTGGATGCCTGCGGCAATGCGGACGTCTGCTCGTCATAGCAGAGGGAGAGGAGTTCTTGTTGGAGAACCTGTGTTTCCCAGGAGTTCTTGACGTGGATTTCCCACCCAGGCAGGTGGATGCCCGTGACAATGCGGAAGTCTGCTCGTCATAGCAGAGGGAGAGGAGTTGATGTTGGAGAACCTGTATTTCCCTCAGTTCTTGACGTGCATTTTCCACCCAAGCACGTGGATGCCCGGGGCAATGCGGAAGTCTGCTCGTCATAGCAGAGGTAGAGGAGTTCTTGTTGGAGAACCTGTATTTCCCTGAGTTCTTGACGTGCATTTTCCACCCAAGCAGGTGGATGCCCGTGGCAATGCGGAAGTCTGCTCGTCATAGCAGAGGGAGAGGAGTTCTTGTTGGAGAACCTGTGTTTCCCTGAGTTCTTGACCTGGATTTTCCACCCAAGCAGGTGGATGCCCGTGGCAATGCGGAAGTCTGCTCGTCATAGCAGAGGGAGAGGAGTTCTTGTTGGAGAACCTGTGTTTCCCAGGAGTTCTTGACCTGGATTTCCCACCTAGGCAGGTGGATGCCCGTGGCAATGCGGAAGTCTGCTCGTCATAGCAGAGGGAGAGGAGTTCTTGTTGGAGAACCTGTGTTTCCCAGGAGGTCTTGACGTGGATTTCCCACCCAGGCAGGTGGATGACTGTGGCAATGCGGAAGTCTGCTCGTCATAGCAGAGGGAGAGGCGTTCTTGTTGGAGAACCTGTGTTTCCCTGAGTTCTTGACGTGGATTTTCCACCCAAGCAGGTGGATGCCCGTGGCAATGCGGAAGTCTGCTCGTCATAGCAGAGGGAGAGGAGTTCTTGTTGGAGAACCTGTGTTTCCCTCAGTTCTTGACCTGGATTTCCCACCCAGGCGGGTGGATGCCCGCCGCAGTGCGGAAGTCTGCTCGTCATAGCAGAGGGAGAGGAGTTCTTGTTGGAGAAACTGTATTTCCCTGAGTTCTTGACCTCTATTTCCCACCCAAGCAGGTGGATGCCCGTGGCAATGCGGAAGTCTGCTCGTCATAGCAGAGGGAGAGGAGTTCTTGTTGGAGAACTTGTGTTTCCCTGAGTTCTTGACCCGGATTTCCCACCCAAGCAGGTTGATGCCCGCGGGAGGGCGGAAGTCTGCTCGTCATAGCAGAGGGAGAGGAGTTCTTGTTGGAGAACCTGTGTTTCCCTGAGTTCTTGACCTGGATTTTCCACCCAAGCAGGTGGATGCCCGTGGCAATGCGGAAATCTGCTCGTCATGGCAGAGGGAGAGGACTTCTTGTTGGAGAACCTGTGTTTCCCAGGAGTTCTTGATGTGGATTTCCCACCTAGGCAGGTGGATGCCCGTGGCAATGCGGAAGTCTGCTCGTCATAGCAGAGGGAGAGGAGTTAATGTTGGAGAACCTGTATTTCCCTGAGTTCTTGACGTGCATTTTCCACCCAAGCAGGTGGATGCCCGGGGCAATGCGGAAGTCTGCTCGTCATAGCAGAGGTAGAGGAGTTCTTGTTGGAGAACCAGTATTTCCTTGAGTTCTTGACGTGCATTTTCCACCCAAGCAGGTGGATGCCCGTGGCAATGCGGAAGTCTGCTCGTCATAGCAGAGGGAGAGGAGTTCTTGTTGGAGAACCTGTGTTTCCCTGAGTTCTTGACCCGGATTTTCCACCCAAGCAGGTGGATGCCCGTGGCAATGCGGACGTCTGCTCGTCATAACAGAGGGAGAGGAGTTCTTGTTGGAGAACCTGTGTTTCCTAGGAGTTCTTGACGTGGATTTCCCACCTAGGCAGGTGGATGCCCGTGGCAATGCGGAAGTCTGCTCGTCATAGCAGAGGGAGAGGAGTTCTTGTTGGAGAACCTGTGTTTCCCTGAGTTCTTGACGTGGATTTTTTACCCAAGCAGGTGGATGCCCGTGGCAATGCGGAAGTCTGCTCGTCATAGCAGAGGGAGAGGAGTTCTTGTTGGAGAACCTCTGTTTTCCTGAGTTCTTGACCTGGATTTTCCACCCAGGCAAGTGGATGCCTGTGGCAATGCGGAAGTCTGCTCGTCATAGCAGAGGGAGAGGAGTTCTTGTTGGAGAACCTGTGTTTCCCAGGAGTTGTTGACCTGGATTTCCCACCCAGGCAGGTGGATGCCTGCGGCAATGCGGACGTCTGCTCGTCATAGCAGAGGGAGAGGAGTTCTTGTTGGAGAACCTGTGTCTCCCAGGAGTTCTTGACGTGGATTTCCCACCCAGGCAGGTGGATGCCCGTGGCAATGCGGAAGTCTGCTCGTCATAGCAGAGGGAGAGGAGTTCTTGTTGGAGAACCTGTGTTTCCCTGAGTTCTTGACCTGGATTTTCCACCCAAGCAGGTGGATGCCCGTGGCAATGCGGAAGTCTGCTCGTCATAGCAGAGGGAGAGGAGTTCTTGTTGGAGAACATGTGTTTCCCAGGAGTTCTTAACGTGGATTTCCCACCCAGGCAGGTGGATGCCCGTGGCAATGCGGAAGTCTGCTCGTCATAGCAGAGGGAGAGGAGTTCTTGTTGGAGAACCTGTGTTTCCCTGAGTTCTTGACGTGGATTTTCCACCCAAGCAAGTGGATGCCCGTGGCAATGCGGAAGTCTGCTCGTCATAGCAGAGGGAGAGGAGTTCTTGTTGGAGAACCTGTGTTTCCCTCAGTTCTTGACCTGGATTTCCCACCCATGCAGGTGGATGCCCGCGGCAGTGCGGAAGTCTGCTCGTCATAGCAGAGGGAGAGGAGTTCTTGTTGGAGAAACCGTATTTCCCAGGAATTCTTCACCTGGATTTCCCACCTAGGCAGGTGGATGCCCGTGGCAATGCGGAAGTCTACTCGTCATAGCAGAGGGAGAGGCGTTCTTGTTGGAGAACCTGTGTTTCCCTGAGTTCTTGACGTGGATTTTCCACCCAAGCAGGTGGATGCCCGTGGCAATGCGGAAGTCTGCTCGTCATAGCAGAGGGAGAGGAGTTCTTGTTGGAGAACCTGTATTTCCCAGGAGTTCTTGACCTGGATTTCCCACCCACGCAGGTGGATGCCCGTGGCAATGCGGAAGTCTGCTCGTCATAGCAGAGGGAGAGGAGTTCTTGTTGGAGAAACTGTATTTCCCTGAGTTCTTGACCTGTATTTCCCACCCAAGCAGGTGGATGCCCGTGGCAATGCGGAAGTCTGCTCGTCATAGCAGAGGGAGAGGAGTTCTTGTTGGAGAACTTGTGTTTCCCTGAGTTCTTGACCCGGATTTCCCACCCAAGCAGGTTGATGCCCGCGGGAGGGCGGAAGTCTGCTCGTCATAGCAGAGAGAGAGGAGTTCTTGTTGGAGGACCTGTGTTTCCCTGAGTTCTTGACTTGGATTTTCCACCCAAGCAGGTGGATGCCCGTGGCAATGCGGAAATCTGCTCGTCATAGCAGACGGAGAGGAGTTCTTGTTGGAGAACCTGTGTTTCCCAGGAGTTCTTGACCTGGATTTCCCACCTAGGCAGGTGGATGCCCGGGGCAATGTGGAAGTATGCTCGTCATAACAGAGGGAGAGGAGTTCTTGTTGGAGAACCTGTATTTCCCAGGACTTGTTGACCCGGATTTCCCACCCAGGCAGGTGGATGCCCGTGGCAATGCGGAAGTCTGCTCGTCATAGCAGAGGGAGAGGAGTTCTTGTTGGAGAACTTGTGTTTCCCTGAGTTCTTGACCCGGATTTCCCACCCAAGCAGGTTGATGCCCGCGGGAGGGCGGAAGTCTGCTCGTCATAGCAGAGAGAGAGGAGTTCTTGTTGGAGGACCTGTGTTTCCCTGAGTTCTTGACTTGGATTTTCCACCCAAGCAGGTGGATGCCCGTGGCAATGCGGAAATCTGCTCGTCATAGCAGACGGAGAGGAGTTCTTGTTGGAGAACCTGTGTTTCCCAGGAGTTCTTGACCTGGATTTCCCACCTAGGCAGGTGGATGCCCGGGGCAATGTGGAAGTATGCTCGTCATAACAGAGGGAGAGGAGTTCTTGTTGGAGAACCTGTATTTCCCAGGACTTGTTGACCCGGATTTCCCACCCAGGCAGGTGGATGCCCGTGGCAATGCGGAAGTCTGCTCGTCATAGCAGAGGGAGAGGCGTTCTTTTTGGAGAATCTGTATTTCCCTGAGTTCTTGACGTGGATTTTCCACCCAAGCAGGTGGATGCCCGTGGCAATGCGGAAGTCTGCTCATCATAGCAGAGGGAGAGGAGTTCTTGTTGGAGAGCCTGTGTTTCCCTGAGTTCTTGACCCGGATTTCCCACCTAGGCAGGTGGATGCCCGCGGCAGTGCGGAAGGCTGCTCGTCATAGCAGAGGGAGAGGAGTTCTTGTGGGAGAACCTGTGTTTCCCAGGAGTTCTTGACGTGGATTTCCCACCTAGGCAGGTGGATGCCCGTGGCAATGCGGAAGTCTGCTCGTCATAGCAGAGGGAGAGGAGTTCTTGTTGGAGAACCTGTATTTCCCTGAGTTCTTCACATGCATTTTCCACCCAAGCAATGGATACCCGTGGCAATGCGGAAGTCTGCTCGTCATAGCAGAGGGAGAGGAGTTCTTGTTGGAGAAGCTGTATTTCCCTGAGTTCTTGACGTGCATTTTCCACCCAAGCAGGTGGATGCCCCTGGCAATGCGGAAGCCTGCTCGTCATAGCAGAGGGAGAGGAGTTCTTGTTGGAGAACCTATCTTTCCCTGAGTTCTTGACCTGGATTTTCCACCCAAGCAGGTGGATGCCCGTGGCAATGCGGAAGTCTGCTCGTCATAGCAGAGGGAGAGGAGTTCTTGTTGGAGAACCTGTGTTTCCCAGGAGTTCTTGACGTGGATTTCCCACCCAGGCAGGTGGATGCCCGTGGCAATGCGGAAGTCTGCTCGTCATAGCAGAGGGACAGGCGTTCTTGTTGGAGGACCTGTGTTTCCCTGAGTTCTTGACGTGGATTTTCCACCCAAGCAGGTGGATGCCCGTGGCAATGCGGAAGTTGCTCGTCATAGCAGAGGGAGAGGAGTTCTTGTTGGAGAACCTGTATTTCCTAGGAGGTCTTGACCTGTATTTCCCACCTAGGCAGGTGGATGCCCGCGGCAATGCGGAAGTTGCTCGTCATAGCAGAGGGAGAGGAGTTCTTGTTGGAGAACTTGTGTTTCCCTGAGTTCTTGACCCGGATTTCCCACCCAAGCAGGTGGATGCCCGTGGCAGTGCGGAAGTCTGCTCGTCATGGCAGAGGGAGAGGAGTTCTTGTTGGAGAACCTGTGTTTCCCAGGAGTTCTTGACCTGGATTTCCCACCTAGGCAGGTGGATGCCCGTGGCAATGCGGAAGTCTGCTCGTCATAGCAGAGGGAGAGGAGTTCTTGTTGGAGAACCTGTATTTCCCAGGAGTTGTTGACCTTGATTTCCCACCCAGGCAGGTGGATGCCCGTGGCAATGCGGAAGTCTGCTCGTCATAGCAGAGGGAGAGGCGTTCTTGTTGGAGAACCTGTATTTCCCTGATTTCTTGACGTGGATTTTCCACCCAAGCAGGTGGATGCCCGTGGCAATGCGGAAGTCTGCTCGTCATAGCAGAGGGTGAGGAGTTCTTGTTGGAGAACCTGTGTTTCCCTGAGTTCTTGACCTGGATTTCCCACCCAAGCAGGTGGATGCCCGTGGCAATGCGGAAGTCTGCTCGTCATAGCAGAGGGAGAGGAGTTCTTGTTGGAGAACCTGTGTTTCCCTGAGTTCTTGACCTGACTTTTCCACCCAAGCAGGTGGATGCCCGTGGCAATGCGGAAGTCTGCTCGTCATAGCAGAGGGAGAGGAGTTCTTGTTGGAGAACCTGTATTTCCCTGAGTTCTTGACCCGGATTTCCCACCCAAGCAGGTGGATGCCCGGGGCAATGCGGAAGTCTGCTCGTCATAGCAGAGGGAGAGGAGTTCTTGTTGGAGAACCTGTATTTCCCAGGAGTTCTTGACCTGGATTTCCCACCCAAGCAGGTGGATGCCCGGGGCAATGCGGAAGTCTGCTCCTCATAGCAGAGGGAGAGGAGTTCTTGTTGGAGAACCTGTATTTCCTAGGAGTTCTTGACCCGGATTTCCCACCCAGGCAGGTGGATGCCCGCGGCACTGCTGAAGTGTGCTCATCATAGCAGAGGGAGAGGAGTTCTTGTTGGAGAACCTGTATTTCCCAAGAGTTCTTGACCCGGATTTCCCACCCAAGCAGGTGGATGCCCGGGGCAATGCGGAAGTCTGCTCGTCATAGCAGAGGGAGAGGAGTTCTTGTTGGAGAACCTGTGTTTCCCTGAGTTCTTGACCTGGATTTCCCACCCACGCAGGTGGATGCCCGTGGCAATGCGGAAGTCTGCTCGTCATAGCAGAGGGAGAGGAGTTCTTGTTGGAGAACCTGTATTTCCCTGAGTTCTTGACCTGGATTTCCCACCTAGGCAGGTGGATGCCCGGGGCAATGCGGAAGTCTGCTCGTCATAGCAGAGGGAGAGGAGTTCTTGTTGGAGAATCTGTATTTCCCAGGAGTTCTTGACGTGGATTTCCCACCCAAGCAGGTGGATGCGCGGGGCAATGCGGAAGTCTACTCGTCATAGCAGAGGGAGAGGAGTTCTTGTTGGAGAACCTGTTTTTCCCAGGAGTTCTTGACCTGGATTTCCCAGCCAAGCAGGTGGATGCCCGGGGCAATGCGGAAGTCTGCTCGTCATAGCAGAGGGAGAGGAGTTCTTGTTGGAGAACCTGTGTTTCCCTGAGTTCTTGAACTGGATTTCCCACCTAGGCAGGTGGATGCCCGCGGCACTGCTGAAGTCTGCACGTCATAGCAGAGGGAGAGGACTTCTTGTTGGAGAATCTGCATTTCCCAGGAGTTCTTGACCCGGATTTCGCACCCAAGCAGGTGGATGCCCGGGGCAATGCGGAAGTCTGCTCGTCATAGCAGAGGGAGAGGAGTTCTTGTTGGAGAACCTGTGTTTCCCTGAGTTCTTGACCCGGATTTCCCACCTAGGCAGGTGGATGCCCGCGGCAATGCTGAAGTCTGCTCATCATAGCAGAGGGAGTGGAGTTCTTGTTGGAGAACCTGTGTTTCCCAGGAGTTCTTGACCCGTATTTTTCACCCAAGCAGGTGGATGCCCGGGGCAATGCGGAAGTCTGCTCGTCATAGCAGAGGGAGAGGAGTTCTTGTTGGAGAACCTGTGTTTCCCTGAGTTCTTGACCTGGATTTCCCACCTAGGCAGGTGGATGCCCGTGGCAATGCGGAAGTCTACTCGTCATAGCAGAGGGAGAGGAGTTCTTGTTGGAGAACCTGTATTTCCTAGGAGTTCTTGACCTGGATTTCCCACCCAAGCAGGTGGATGCCCGTGGCAATGCGGAAGTCTTCTCGTCATAGCAGAGGGAGAGCTTTCTTGTTGGAGAACCTGTATTTCCCAGTAGTGCTTGACCTTGATTTCCCACCCACGCACGTGGATGCTCGTGGCAATGCGGAAGTCTGCTCGTCATAGCAGAGGGAGAGCTTTCTTGTTGGAGAACCTGTATTTCCCAGGAGTTCTTGGGCTGGATTTTCCACCTAGGCAGGTGGATTCCCGTGGCAATGCGGAAGTCTGCTCATCATAGCAGAGGGAGAGGAGTTCTTGTTGGAGAACCTGTATTTCCCAGGAGTTCTTGACCTCGATTTTCCACCCAAGCAGGTGGATGCCCGTGGCAATGGGGAAGTCTCCTCGTCATAGCAGAGGGAGAGGAGTTCTTGTTGGAGAACCTCTATTTTCCTGAGTTCTTGACCTGGATTTTCCACCCAGGCAAGTGGATGCCTGTGGCAATGCGGAAGTCTGCTCGTCATAGCAGAGGGAGAGGAGTTCTTGTTGGAGAACCTGTGTTTCCCAGGAGTTGTTGACCTGGATTTCCCACCCAGGCAGGTGGATGCCTGCGGCAATGCGGACGTCTGCTCGTCATAGCAGAGGGAGAGGAGTTCTTGTTGGAGAACCTGTGTTTCCCAGGAGTTCTTGACGTGGATTTCCCACCCAGGCAGGTGGATGCCCGTGACAATGCGGAAGTCTGCTCGTCATAGCAGAGGGAGAGGAGTTGATGTTGGAGAACCTGTATTTCCCTCAGTTCTTGACGTGCATTTTCCACCCAAGCACGTGGATGCCCGGGGCAATGCGGAAGTCTGCTCGTCATAGCAGAGGTAGAGGAGTTCTTGTTGGAGAACCTGTATTTCCCTGAGTTCTTGACGTGCATTTTCCACCCAAGCAGGTGGATGCCCGTGGCAATGCGGAAGTCTGCTCGTCATAGCAGAGGGAGAGGAGTTCTTGTTGGAGAACCTGTGTTTCCCTGAGTTCTTGACCTGGATTTTCCACCCAAGCAGGTGGATGCCCGTGGCAATGCGGAAGTCTGCTCGTCATAGCAGAGGGAGAGGAGTTCTTGTTGGAGAACCTGTGTTTCCCAGGAGTTCTTGACCTGGATTTCCCACCTAGGCAGGTGGATGCCCGTGGCAATGCGGAAGTCTGCTCGTCATAGCAGAGGGAGAGGAGTTCTTGTTGGAGAACCTGTGTTTCCCAGGAGGTCTTGACGTGGATTTCCCACCCAGGCAGGTGGATGACTGTGGCAATGCGGAAGTCTGCTCGTCATAGCAGAGGGAGAGGCGTTCTTGTTGGAGAACCTGTGTTTCCCTGAGTTCTTGACGTGGATTTTCCACCCAAGCAGGTGGATGCCCGTGGCAATGCGGAAGTCTGCTCGTCATAGCAGAGGGAGAGGAGTTCTTGTTGGAGAACCTGTGTTTCCCTCAGTTCTTGACCTGGATTTCCCACCCAGGCGGGTGGATGCCCGCCGCAGTGCGGAAGTCTGCTCGTCATAGCAGAGGGAGAGGAGTTCTTGTTGGAGAAACTGTATTTCCCTGAGTTCTTGACCTCTATTTCCCACCCAAGCAGGTGGATGCCCGTGGCAATGCGGAAGTCTGCTCGTCATAGCAGAGGGAGAGGAGTTCTTGTTGGAGAACTTGTGTTTCCCTGAGTTCTTGACCCGGATTTCCCACCCAAGCAGGTTGATGCCCGCGGGAGGGCGGAAGTCTGCTCGTCATAGCAGAGGGAGAGGAGTTCTTGTTGGAGAACCTGTGTTTCCCTGAGTTCTTGACCTGGATTTTCCACCCAAGCAGGTGGATGCCCGTGGCAATGCGGAAATCTGCTCGTCATGGCAGAGGGAGAGGACTTCTTGTTGGAGAACCTGTGTTTCCCAGGAGTTCTTGATGTGGATTTCCCACCTAGGCAGGTGGATGCCCGTGGCAATGCGGAAGTCTGCTCGTCATAGCAGAGGGAGAGGAGTTAATGTTGGAGAACCTGTATTTCCCTGAGTTCTTGACGTGCATTTTCCACCCAAGCAGGTGGATGCCCGGGGCAATGCGGAAGTCTGCTCGTCATAGCAGAGGTAGAGGAGTTCTTGTTGGAGAACCAGTATTTCCTTGAGTTCTTGACGTGCATTTTCCACCCAAGCAGGTGGATGCCCGTGGCAATGCGGAAGTCTGCTCGTCATAGCAGAGGGAGAGGAGTTCTTGTTGGAGAACCTGTGTTTCCCTGAGTTCTTGACCCGGATTTTCCACCCAAGCAGGTGGATGCCCGTGGCAATGCGGACGTCTGCTCGTCATAACAGAGGGAGAGGAGTTCTTGTTGGAGAACCTGTGTTTCCTAGGAGTTCTTGACGTGGATTTCCCACCTAGGCAGGTGGATGCCCGTGGCAATGCGGAAGTCTGCTCGTCATAGCAGAGGGAGAGGAGTTCTTGTTGGAGAACCTGTGTTTCCCTGAGTTCTTGACGTGGATTTTTTACCCAAGCAGGTGGATGCCCGTGGCAATGCGGAAGTCTGCTCGTCATAGCAGAGGGAGAGGAGTTCTTGTTGGAGAACCTCTGTTTTCCTGAGTTCTTGACCTGGATTTTCCACCCAGGCAAGTGGATGCCTGTGGCAATGCGGAAGTCTGCTCGTCATAGCAGAGGGAGAGGAGTTCTTGTTGGAGAACCTGTGTTTCCCAGGAGTTGTTGACCTGGATTTCCCACCCAGGCAGGTGGATGCCTGCGGCAATGCGGACGTCTGCTCGTCATAGCAGAGGGAGAGGAGTTCTTGTTGGAGAACCTGTGTCTCCCAGGAGTTCTTGACGTGGATTTCCCACCCAGGCAGGTGGATGCCCGTGGCAATGCGGAAGTCTGCTCGTCATAGCAGAGGGAGAGGAGTTCTTGTTGGAGAACCTGTGTTTCCCTGAGTTCTTGACCTGGATTTTCCACCCAAGCAGGTGGATGCCCGTGGCAATGCGGAAGTCTGCTCGTCATAGCAGAGGGAGAGGAGTTCTTGTTGGAGAACATGTGTTTCCCAGGAGTTCTTAACGTGGATTTCCCACCCAGGCAGGTGGATGCCCGTGGCAATGCGGAAGTCTGCTCGTCATAGCAGAGGGAGAGGAGTTCTTGTTGGAGAACCTGTGTTTCCCTGAGTTCTTGACGTGGATTTTCCACCCAAGCAAGTGGATGCCCGTGGCAATGCGGAAGTCTGCTCGTCATAGCAGAGGGAGAGGAGTTCTTGTTGGAGAACCTGTGTTTCCCTCAGTTCTTGACCTGGATTTCCCACCCATGCAGGTGGATGCCCGCGGCAGTGCGGAAGTCTGCTCGTCATAGCAGAGGGAGAGGAGTTCTTGTTGGAGAAACCGTATTTCCCAGGAATTCTTCACCTGGATTTCCCACCTAGGCAGGTGGATGCCCGTGGCAATGCGGAAGTCTACTCGTCATAGCAGAGGGAGAGGCGTTCTTGTTGGAGAACCTGTGTTTCCCTGAGTTCTTGACGTGGATTTTCCACCCAAGCAGGTGGATGCCCGTGGCAATGCGGAAGTCTGCTCGTCATAGCAGAGGGAGAGGAGTTCTTGTTGGAGAACCTGTATTTCCCAGGAGTTCTTGACCTGGATTTCCCACCCACGCAGGTGGATGCCCGTGGCAATGCGGAAGTCTGCTCGTCATAGCAGAGGGAGAGGAGTTCTTGTTGGAGAAACTGTATTTCCCTGAGTTCTTGACCTGTATTTCCCACCCAAGCAGGTGGATGCCCGTGGCAATGCGGAAGTCTGCTCGTCATAGCAGAGGGAGAGGAGTTCTTGTTGGAGAACTTGTGTTTCCCTGAGTTCTTGACCCGGATTTCCCACCCAAGCAGGTTGATGCCCGCGGGAGGGCGGAAGTCTGCTCGTCATAGCAGAGAGAGAGGAGTTCTTGTTGGAGGACCTGTGTTTCCCTGAGTTCTTGACTTGGATTTTCCACCCAAGCAGGTGGATGCCCGTGGCAATGCGGAAATCTGCTCGTCATAGCAGACGGAGAGGAGTTCTTGTTGGAGAACCTGTGTTTCCCAGGAGTTCTTGACCTGGATTTCCCACCTAGGCAGGTGGATGCCCGGGGCAATGTGGAAGTATGCTCGTCATAACAGAGGGAGAGGAGTTCTTGTTGGAGAACCTGTATTTCCCAGGACTTGTTGACCCGGATTTCCCACCCAGGCAGGTGGATGCCCGTGGCAATGCGGAAGTCTGCTCGTCATAGCAGAGGGAGAGGAGTTCTTGTTGGAGAACTTGTGTTTCCCTGAGTTCTTGACCCGGATTTCCCACCCAAGCAGGTTGATGCCCGCGGGAGGGCGGAAGTCTGCTCGTCATAGCAGAGAGAGAGGAGTTCTTGTTGGAGGACCTGTGTTTCCCTGAGTTCTTGACTTGGATTTTCCACCCAAGCAGGTGGATGCCCGTGGCAATGCGGAAATCTGCTCGTCATAGCAGACGGAGAGGAGTTCTTGTTGGAGAACCTGTGTTTCCCAGGAGTTCTTGACCTGGATTTCCCACCTAGGCAGGTGGATGCCCGGGGCAATGTGGAAGTATGCTCGTCATAACAGAGGGAGAGGAGTTCTTGTTGGAGAACCTGTATTTCCCAGGACTTGTTGACCCGGATTTCCCACCCAGGCAGGTGGATGCCCGTGGCAATGCGGAAGTCTGCTCGTCATAGCAGAGGGAGAGGCGTTCTTTTTGGAGAATCTGTATTTCCCTGAGTTCTTGACGTGGATTTTCCACCCAAGCAGGTGGATGCCCGTGGCAATGCGGAAGTCTGCTCATCATAGCAGAGGGAGAGGAGTTCTTGTTGGAGAGCCTGTGTTTCCCTGAGTTCTTGACCCGGATTTCCCACCTAGGCAGGTGGATGCCCGCGGCAGTGCGGAAGGCTGCTCGTCATAGCAGAGGGAGAGGAGTTCTTGTGGGAGAACCTGTGTTTCCCAGGAGTTCTTGACGTGGATTTCCCACCTAGGCAGGTGGATGCCCGTGGCAATGCGGAAGTCTGCTCGTCATAGCAGAGGGAGAGGAGTTCTTGTTGGAGAACCTGTATTTCCCTGAGTTCTTCACATGCATTTTCCACCCAAGCAATGGATACCCGTGGCAATGCGGAAGTCTGCTCGTCATAGCAGAGGGAGAGGAGTTCTTGTTGGAGAAGCTGTATTTCCCTGAGTTCTTGACGTGCATTTTCCACCCAAGCAGGTGGATGCCCCTGGCAATGCGGAAGCCTGCTCGTCATAGCAGAGGGAGAGGAGTTCTTGTTGGAGAACCTATCTTTCCCTGAGTTCTTGACCTGGATTTTCCACCCAAGCAGGTGGATGCCCGTGGCAATGCGGAAGTCTGCTCGTCATAGCAGAGGGAGAGGAGTTCTTGTTGGAGAACCTGTGTTTCCCAGGAGTTCTTGACGTGGATTTCCCACCCAGGCAGGTGGATGCCCGTGGCAATGCGGAAGTCTGCTCGTCATAGCAGAGGGACAGGCGTTCTTGTTGGAGGACCTGTGTTTCCCTGAGTTCTTGACGTGGATTTTCCACCCAAGCAGGTGGATGCCCGTGGCAATGCGGAAGTTGCTCGTCATAGCAGAGGGAGAGGAGTTCTTGTTGGAGAACCTGTATTTCCTAGGAGGTCTTGACCTGTATTTCCCACCTAGGCAGGTGGATGCCCGCGGCAATGCGGAAGTTGCTCGTCATAGCAGAGGGAGAGGAGTTCTTGTTGGAGAACTTGTGTTTCCCTGAGTTCTTGACCCGGATTTCCCACCCAAGCAGGTGGATGCCCGTGGCAGTGCGGAAGTCTGCTCGTCATGGCAGAGGGAGAGGAGTTCTTGTTGGAGAACCTGTGTTTCCCAGGAGTTCTTGACCTGGATTTCCCACCTAGGCAGGTGGATGCCCGTGGCAATGCGGAAGTCTGCTCGTCATAGCAGAGGGAGAGGAGTTCTTGTTGGAGAACCTGTATTTCCCAGGAGTTGTTGACCTTGATTTCCCACCCAGGCAGGTGGATGCCCGTGGCAATGCGGAAGTCTGCTCGTCATAGCAGAGGGAGAGGCGTTCTTGTTGGAGAACCTGTATTTCCCTGATTTCTTGACGTGGATTTTCCACCCAAGCAGGTGGATGCCCGGGGCAATGCGGAAGTCTGCTCGTCATAGCAGAGGGTGAGGAGTTCTTGTTGGAGAACCTGTGTTTCCCTGAGTTCTTGACCTGGATTTCCCACCCAAGCAGGTGGATGCCCGTGGCAATGCGGAAGTCTGCTCGTCATAGCAGAGGGAGAGGAGTTCTTGTTGGAGAACCTGTGTTTCCCTGAGTTCTTGACCTGACTTTTCCACCCAAGCAGGTGGATGCCCGTGGCAATGCGGAAGTCTGCTCGTCATAGCAGAGGGAGAGGAGTTCTTGTTGGAGAACCTGTATTTCCCTGAGTTCTTGACCCGGATTTCCCACCCAAGCAGGTGGATGCCCGGGGCAATGCGGAAGTCTGCTCGTCATAGCAGAGGGAGAGGAGTTCTTGTTGGAGAACCTGTATTTCCCAGGAGTTCTTGACCTGGATTTCCCACCCAAGCAGGTGGATGCCCGGGGCAATGCGGAAGTCTGCTCCTCATAGCAGAGGGAGAGGAGTTCTTGTTGGAGAACCTGTATTTCCTAGGAGTTCTTGACCCGGATTTCCCACCCAGGCAGGTGGATGCCCGCGGCACTGCTGAAGTGTGCTCATCATAGCAGAGGGAGAGGAGTTCTTGTTGGAGAACCTGTATTTCCCAAGAGTTCTTGACCCGGATTTCCCACCCAAGCAGGTGGATGCCCGGGGCAATGCGGAAGTCTGCTCGTCATAGCAGAGGGAGAGGAGTTCTTGTTGGAGAACCTGTGTTTCCCTGAGTTCTTGACCTGGATTTCCCACCCACGCAGGTGGATGCCCGTGGCAATGCGGAAGTCTGCTCGTCATAGCAGAGGGAGAGGAGTTCTTGTTGGAGAACCTGTATTTCCCTGAGTTCTTGACCTGGATTTCCCACCTAGGCAGGTGGATGCCCGGGGCAATGCGGAAGTCTGCTCGTCATAGCAGAGGGAGAGGAGTTCTTGTTGGAGAATCTGTATTTCCCAGGAGTTCTTGACGTGGATTTCCCACCCAAGCAGGTGGATGCGCGGGGCAATGCGGAAGTCTACTCGTCATAGCAGAGGGAGAGGAGTTCTTGTTGGAGAACCTGTTTTTCCCAGGAGTTCTTGACCTGGATTTCCCAGCCAAGCAGGTGGATGCCCGGGGCAATGCGGAAGTCTGCTCGTCATAGCAGAGGGAGAGGAGTTCTTGTTGGAGAACCTGTGTTTCCCTGAGTTCTTGAACTGGATTTCCCACCTAGGCAGGTGGATGCCCGCGGCACTGCTGAAGTCTGCACGTCATAGCAGAGGGAGAGGACTTCTTGTTGGAGAATCTGCATTTCCCAGGAGTTCTTGACCCGGATTTCGCACCCAAGCAGGTGGATGCCCGGGGCAATGCGGAAGTCTGCTCGTCATAGCAGAGGGAGAGGAGTTCTTGTTGGAGAACCTGTGTTTCCCTGAGTTCTTGACCCGGATTTCCCACCTAGGCAGGTGGATGCCCGCGGCAATGCTGAAGTCTGCTCATCATAGCAGAGGGAGTGGAGTTCTTGTTGGAGAACCTGTGTTTCCCAGGAGTTCTTGACCCGTATTTTTCACCCAAGCAGGTGGATGCCCGGGGCAATGCGGAAGTCTGCTCGTCATAGCAGAGGGAGAGGAGTTCTTGTTGGAGAACCTGTGTTTCCCTGAGTTCTTGACCTGGATTTCCCACCTAGGCAGGTGGATGCCCGTGGCAATGCGGAAGTCTACTCGTCATAGCAGAGGGAGAGGAGTTCTTGTTGGAGAACCTGTATTTCCTAGGAGTTCTTGACCTGGATTTCCCACCCAAGCAGGTGGATGCCCGTGGCAATGCGGAAGTCTTCTCGTCATAGCAGAGGGAGAGCTTTCTTGTTGGAGAACCTGTATTTCCCAGTAGTGCTTGACCTTGATTTCCCACCCACGCACGTGGATGCTCGTGGCAATGCGGAAGTCTGCTCGTCATAGCAGAGGGAGAGCTTTCTTGTTGGAGAACCTGTATTTCCCAGGAGTTCTTGGGCTGGATTTTCCACCTAGGCAGGTGGATTCCCGTGGCAATGCGGAAGTCTGCTCATCATAGCAGAGGGAGAGGAGTTCTTGTTGGAGAACCTGTATTTCCCAGGAGTTCTTGACCTCGATTTTCCACCCAAGCAGGTGGATGCCCGGGGCAATGCGGAAGTCTGCTCGTCATAGCAGAGGGAGAGGAGTTCTTGTTGGTGAACCTGTATTTCCCAGGAGTTCTTGACCTGGATTTTCCACCCAAGCAGGTGGATGCCCGTGGCAATGCGCAAGTCTGCTCGTCATAGCGGAGGGAGAGGAGTTCTTGTTGGTGAACCTGTATTTCCCTGAGTTCTTGACCCGGATTTCCCAACCAGGCAGGTGGATGCCCGGGGCAATGCTGAAGTCTGCTCATCATAGCAGAGGGAGAGGAGTTCTTGTTGGTGAACCTGTATTTCCCAGGAGTTCGCATGAAGCGCCTGCGGGACGAGAACCCACCCGAGACACACAAGAAACGGAGGACAGAGGCGCCGGAGGTTCCTAGTGATCTCCAGGATATGGAAATCCCGCTGGAGGACATGGGCGATGTCATAGTCTTGACTGGATTGTAACACCCCGAGAGGTCCGGGAGGACGCGCATACCCGTGCACACGGGGCGACAGGGGTGGGGCAAGGCGCAGGACTCGTTCCTCCCGCCACCCCGCCGCAGCCGTCTTGGTGAGGGTCGGTCATACCAAACCCATACCCAAAGTCGGCCCTGTCACTGACCCATGACCTGCTATGTGTACTCTCAATGGACACTTGGTGGAACTTCGGTCACGAGTTAAAAAAAAAAGTATTTCCCAGGAGTTCTTGACCCGGATTTCCCACCCAGGCAGGTGGATGCCCGGGGCAATGCGGAAGTGTGCTCGTCATAGCAGAGGGAGAGGAGTTCTTGTTGGAGAACCTGTGTTTCCCTGAGTACTTGACCTGGATTTCCCCCCCATGAGGTGGATGCCCGTGGCAATGCGGAAGTCTGCTCGTCATAGCAGAGGGAGAGGAGTTCTTGTTGGAGAACCTGTATTTCCTAGGAGTTCTTGACCTGGATTTCCCACCCAAGCAGGTGGATGCCCGTGGCAATGCGGAGGTCTTCTCGTCATAGCAGAGGGAGAGGAGTTCTTGTTGGAGAACCTGTATTTCCCAGTAGTGCTTGACCCTGATTTCCCACCCACGCAGGTGGATGCCCGTGGCAATGCGCAAGTCTGCTCGTCATAGCACAGGGAGAGGAGTTCTTGTTGGAGAACCTGTGTTTCCCTGAGTTCTTGACCCGGATTTCCCACCTAGGCAGGTGGATGCCCGCGGCACTGCTGAAGGTTGCCCATCATAGCAGAGGGAGAGGAGTTCTTGTTGGAGAACCTGTATTTCCCAGGAGTTCTTGACCCGGATTTCCCACCCAAGCAGGTGGATGCCCGTGGCAATGCGCAAGTCTGCTCGTCATAGCAGAGGGAGAGGAGTTCTTGTTGGAGAACCTGTGTTTCCCCGAGTTCTTGACCTAGATTTCCCCCCCATGAGGTGGATGCCCGTGGCAATGGGGAAGTCTGCTCGTCATAGCAGAGGGAGAGGAGTTCTTGTTGGAGAACCTGTATTTCCTAGGAGTTCTTGACCTGGATTTCCCACCCAGGCGGGTGGATGCCCGTGGCAATGCGGAAGTCTTCTCGTCATAGCAGAGGGACAGGAGTTCTTGTTGGAGAACCTGTATTTCCCAGTAGTGCTTGACCTGGATTTCCCACCCACGCAGGTGGATGCCCGTGGCAATGCGGAAGTGTGCTTGTCATAGCAGAGGGAGAGGAGTTCTTGTTGGAGAACCTGTATTTCCCAGGAGTTCTTGACCTGGATTTCCCACCCAAGCAGGTGGATGCCCGGGGCAATGCGGAAGTCTGCTCGTCATAGCAGAGGGAGAGGAGTTCTTGTTGGAGAACCTGTGTTTCCCTGAGTTCTTGACCCGGATTTCCCACCTAGGCAGGTGGATGCCCGCGGCAGTGCGGAAGTCTGCTCATCATAGCAGAGGGAGAGGAGTTCTTGTGGGAGAACTTGTATTTCCCAGGAGTTCTTGACGTGGATTTCCCACCCAAGCAGGTGGATGCCCGGGGCAATGCGGAAGTCTGCTCGTCATAGCAGAGGGAGAGGAGTTCTTGTTGGAGAACCTGTATTTCCCAGGAGTTCTTGACCCGGATTTCCCACCCAAGCAGGTGGATGCCCGGGGCAATGCGGAAGTCTGCTCGTCATAGCAGAGGGAGAGGAGTTCTTGTTGGAGAACCTGTATTTCCCAAGAGTTCTTGACGTGGATTTCCCACCTAGGCAGGTGGATGCCCGCGGCAGTGCGGAAGTCTGCTCGTCATAGCAGAGGGAGAGGAGTTCTTGTTGGAGAACCTGTATTTCCTAGGAGTTCTTGACCTGGATTTCCCACCCAAGCAGGTGGATGCCCGTGGCAATGCGGAAGTCTTCTCGTCATAGCAGAGGGAGAGGAGTTCTTGTTGGAGAACCTGTATTTCCCAGTAGTGCTTGACCTGGATTTCCCACCCACGCAGGTGGATGCTCGTGGCAATGCGGAAGTCTGCTCGTCATAGCAGAGGGAGAGGAGTTCTTGTTGGAGAACCTGTATTTCCCAGGAGTTCTTGGGCTGGATTTTCCACCTAGGCAGGTGGATGCCCGTGGCAATGCCGAAGTCTGCTCGTCATAGCAGAGGGAGAGGAGTTCTTGTTGGAGAACCTGTATTTCCCAGGATTTCTTGACCCGGATTTCCCAGCCAGGCAGGTGGATGCCCGCGGCACTGCTGAAGTCTGCTCATCATAGCAGAGGGAGAGGAGTTCTTGTTGGTGAACCTGTATTCCCCAGGAGTTCTTGACGTGGATTTTCCACCCAAGCAGGTGGATGCCCGTGGCAATGCGGAAGTCTGCTCGTCATAGCAGAGGGAGAGGAGTTCTTGTTGGAGAACCTGTATTTCCCAGGAGTTCTTGACCCGGATTTCCCACCTAAGCAGGTGGATGCCCGTGGCAATGCGGAAGTCTGCTCGTCATAGCAGAGGGAGAGGAGTTCTTGTTGGAGAACCTGTGTTTCCCTGAGTTCTTGACCCGGATTTCCCACCTAGGCAGGTGGATGCCCGTGGCACTGCTGAAGTCTGCTCATCATAGCAGAGGGAGAGGAGTTCTTGTTGGAGAACCTGTATTTCCCAGGAGGTCTTGACCCGGATTTCCCACCCAAGCAGGTGGATGCCCGTGGCAATGCGGAAGTCTGCTCGTCATAGCAGAGGGAGAGGAGTTCTTGTTGGAGAACCTGTGTTTCCCTGAGTTCTTGACCCGGATTTCCCACCTAGGCAGGTGGATGCCCGTGGCACTGCTGAAGTCTGCTCATCATAGCAGAGGGAGAGGAGTTCTTGTTGGAGAACCTGTATTTCCCAGGAGGTCTTGACCCGGATTTCCCACCCAAGCAGGTGGATGCCCGAAGCAATGCGGAAGTCTGCTCGTCATAGCAGAGGGAGAGGAGTTTTTGTTGGAGAACCTGTGTTTCCCTGAGTTCTTGACCCGGATTTCCCACCCAGGCAGGTGGATGCCCGCGGCACTGCTGAAGTCTGCTCATCATAGCAGAGGGAGAGGAGTTCTTGTTGGTGAACCTGTATTTCCCAGGAGTTCTTGACCCGGATTTCCCACCCAGGCAGGTGGATGCCCGCGGCACTGCTGAAGTCTACTCATCATAGCAGAGGGAGAGGAGTTCTTGTTGGTGAACCTGTATTTGCCAGGAGGTCTTGACCCGGATTTCCCACCTAGGCGGGTGGATGCCCGTGGCACTGCTGAAGTCTGCTCATCATAGCAGAGGGAGAGGAGTTCTTGTTGGAGAACCTGTATTTCCCAGGAGTTCTTGACCCGGATTTCCCACCCAAGCAGTTGGATGCCCGGGGCAATGCGGAAGTCTGCTCGTCATAGCAGAGGGAGAGGGGTTCTTGTTGGAGAACCTGTGTTTCCCTGAGTTCTTGACCTGGATTTCCCACCTAGGCAGGTGGATGCCCGTGGCAATGCGGAAGTCTGCTCGTCATAGCAGAGGGAGAGGAGTTCTTGTTGGAGAACCTGTATTTCCCAAGAGTTCTTGACCCGCATTTCCCACCCAAGCAGGTGGATGCCCGGGGCAATGCGGAAGTCTGCTCGTCATAGCAGAGGGAGAGGAGTTCTTGTTGGAGAACCTGTGTTTCCCTGAGTTCTTGACCCGGATTTCCCACCTAGGCAGGTGGATGCCCGTGGCACTGCTGAAGTCTGCTCATCATAGCAGAGGGAGAGGAGTTCTTGTTGGAGAACCTGTATTTCCCAGGAGGTCTTGACCCGGATTTCCCACCCAAGCAGGTGGATGCCCGTGGCAATGCGGAAGTCTGCTCGTCATAGCAGAGGGAGAGGAGTTCTTGTTGGAGAACCTGTGTTTCCCTGAGTTCTTGACCTGGATTTCCCACCTAGGCAGGTGGATGCCCGCGGCAGTGCGGAAGTCTGCTCGTCATAGCAGAGGGAGAGGAGTTCTTGTTGGAGAACCTGTATTTCCCAAGAGTTCTTGACCCGCATTTCCCACCCAAGCAGGTGGATGCCCGGGGCAATGCGGAAGTCTGCTCGTCATAGCAGAGGGAGAGGAGTTCTTGTTGGAGAACCTGTGTTTCCCTGAGTTCTTGACCCGGATTTCCCACCTAGGCAGGTGGATGCCCGTGGCACTGCTGAAGTCTGCTCATCATAGCAGAGGGAGAGGAGTTCTTGTTGGAGAACCTGTATTTCCCAGGAGGTCTTGACCCGGATTTCCCACCCAAGCAGGTGGATGCCCGTGGCAATGCGGAAGTCTGCTCGTCATAGCAGAGGGAGAGGAGTTCTTGTTGGAGAACCTGTATTTCCCTGAGTTCTTGACCTGGATTCCCACCCAAGCAGGTGGGCGCCCGTGGCAATGCGGAAGTCTGCACGTCATAGCAGAGGGAGAGGAGTTCTTGTTGGAGAACCTGTGTTTTCAGGAGTTCTTCGGTTGGATTTTCCACCTAGGCAGGTGGATGCCTGTGGCAATGCGGAAGTCTCCTCGTCATAGCAAGGGAGAGGAGTTCTTGTTGGTGAACCTGTATTTCCCAGGAGTTCTTGACCTGGATTTTCCACCTAGGCAGGTGGATGCCCGTGGCAATGCGGAAGTCTTCTCGTCATAGCAGAGGGAGAGGAGTTCTTGTTGGAGAACCTGTATTTCCTAGGAGTTCTTATCCTATATTTCCCACCCAAGCAGGTGGATGCCCGGGGCAATGCGGAAGTTTGCTCATCATAGCAGAGGGAGAGGAGTTCTTGTTGGAGAACCTGTATTTCCTTGGAGTTCTTATCCTATATTTCCCACCCAAGCAGGTGGATGCCCGTGGCAATGCGGAAGTCTGCTCGTCATAGCAGAGGGAGAGGAGTTCTTGTTGGAGAATTTGTATTTCCCAGGAGTTCTTGGGCTGGATTTTCCACCTAGGCAGGTGGATGCCCGTGGCAATGCGGAAGTCTGCTCGTCATAGCAGAGGGAGAGGAGTTCTTGTTGGTGAACCTGTATTTCCCAGGAGTTCTTGACGTGGATTTTCCACCCAAGCAGGTGGATGCCCGTGGCAATGCGGAAGTCTGCACGTCATAGCAGAGGGAGAGGAGTTCTTGTTGGAGAACCTGTATTTCCCAGGAGTTCTTCGGCTGGATTTTCCACCTAGGCAGGTGGATGCCCGTGGCAATGCGGAAGTCTGCTCGTCATAGCAGAGGGAGAGGAGTTCTTGTTGGAGAACCTGTATTTCCCAGGAGTTCTTGACCTGGATTTCCCACCCAGGTAGGTGGATGCCCGTGGCAATGCGGAAGTCTGCTCGTCATAGCAGAGGGAGAGGAGTTCTTTTTGGAGAACCTGTATTTCCTAGGAGTTCTTGACGTGGATTTCCCACCCAGGCGGGTGGATGCCCGTGGCAATGCGGAAGTCTGCTCGTCATAGCAGAGGGAGAGGAGTTCTTGTTGGAGAACCTGTGTTTCCCAGGAGTTCCTGACCTGGATTTTCCACCTAGGCAGGTGGATGCCCGTGGCAATGCGGAAGTCTGCTCGTCATAGCAGAGGGAGAGGAGTTCTTGTTGGAGAACCTGTATTTCCCTGAGTTCTTGACGTGGAGTTTCCACCCAGGTAGGTGGATGCCCGTGGCAATGCGGAGGTCTGCTCATCATAGCAGAGGGAGAGGAGTTCTTGTTGGAGAACCTGTATTTTCTAGGAGTTCTTGACGTGGATTTTCCACCCAGGCGGGTGGATGCCCGTGGCAATGCGGAAGTCTGCTCGTCATAGCAGAGGGAGAGGAGTTCTTGTTGGTGAACCTGTATTTCCCGAGAGTTCTTGCCCTGGATTTTCCACCCAGGCAGGTGGATGCCCGTGGCAATGCGGAAGTCTGCTCGTCATAGCAGAGGGAGAGGAGTTCTTGTTGGAGAACCTGTATTTCCGTGAGTTCTTGACCTGGATTTTCCACCCAAGCATGTGGATGCCTGTGGCAATGCGGAAGTCTGCTCGTCATAGCAGAGGGAGAGGAGTTCTTGTTGGAGAACCTGTATTTCCCAGGAGTTCTTGACGTGGATTTCCCACCCAGGCAGGTGGATGCCCGTGGCAATGCGGAAGTCTGCTCGTCATAGCAGAGGGAGAGGAGTTCTTGTTGGAGAACCTGTATTTCCCTGAGTTCTTGACGTGGAGTTTCCACCCAGGTAGGTGGATGCCCGTGGCAATGCGGAGGTCTGCTCATCATAGCAGAGGGAGAGGAGTTCTTGTTGGAGAACCTGTATTTCCTAGGAGTTCTTGACGTGGATTTTCCACCCAGGCGGGTGGATGCCCGTGGCAATGCGGAAGTCTGCTCCTCATAGCAGAGGGAGAGGAGTTCTTGTTGGAGAACCTGTATTTCCGTGAGTTCTTGACCTGGCTTTTCCACCCAAGCATGTGGATGCCCGTGGCAATGCGGAAGTCTGCTCGTCATAGCAGAGGGAGAGGAGTTCTTGTTGGAGAACGTGTATTTCCTAGGAGTTCTTGACGTGGATTTTCCAATCCCCCGAGTGCATATACTTCGTGCATGGCATCATTCAGCGGTACAGCTGTCGTGGCCGCGTGTTTTGCATTGCATCCAAAAAAGGTTACCTTTCTTGAAGGGTAAAACACGTTTATTTGCGATTTTGAAGCCTTTGGCCTCGCTTCGTAAATTATTCAGGAGACACGCGCGCACAGCGCTGAGAATGAATTAGGTTGCAACAACCTTGGTGTTTGTTTGACGCTGTAGCATCCACGAGTTGCATTTATTGTGATTATGTGGCATGGAACAATGTGCAGCACACACTGTACATGAATGATGGTTGCCTGTCCTGTAGAGCTATGTTTTGCTGACGAGGCCCACTTTCAGGGCGAAATCGATACTTTGAAGCACATGGAATAGACATCCCGAGCATTGGCCAGTGTCCACATTGAGTGCAGGGTTTGAGGTCGGTTGCGGCTTTGCCTAACTCAAGTGAGAGTGAAACACCAAATATTTGGGGCCACTTCAATTTCATTAGCGCTACGTTACCGCCATTACGTTACACTTATGGCCAAGCAGAATATGAAGCACGACAAGAAGGGATCAAATGATCGTGCCGGCGCTTCATTCAAACGTTGGGATTTACAACATGTGCCCAAGTCTCTTCTCAAATGCACTTTGCAACAATTGTTTGCTCACCGCACTCTCCGAACCAAAATGAATGCTAAGAAGAAGATCGTATGGAAGTCGGAAAACTCACTTCAAATTCATCAAACAAAGTTCCGCCAAGGAAAAGAAACACTCACAATGGTCATTGGTGAAAATGAACAAACCAGAATACATGAGTTGGAATATGAGCAACGCCTTGGATACATTGCCAAAGACATCGTGGAAGCGAAAACCAAATGCCATGAAACATTGGTGGACTTGGTCAAACAATATGATGAATATTTCACGGGCGTTCACTCGTTTATGGCAGAGTTTGACTCGGGATTAAATCCATTGAACATTGACGAGGACGACCCATGTGCTATTCCGAACATGCTTACCGAAGCGGGTCTAACTTCCAAGGCGAATGCCCTCAAGGATGTTGCTTTTGGGAAACAACTCACGGTGCGTCTTTTAAATGATGAGTACGAAAAGTGGGAAGCATTCAATGAGGCCAAAAATGTCTCACGAGTGACAAAGGTGAAGGACTTGGAAAATAAGCAACGGATTCACGATAACATTGAGAAAATGCTTGGCGTGGAAAGAGAAGAATTTCGAGACCAAGCACATCTCAATGAATCGCTCCAATTTCATGTGTCGGCCATCTCGGAAGCATTGCAAGCCTTGATGATTGCGAAGGAATCAAAAAAACGGGAATCCCAAAAGTGGTACCACATCCGGCGGCGCCACAAAAACCAAAAACAAAAAGAGAGGAGTGAAACCCAAA
The DNA here is from genome assembly GCA_964036045.1 of Eutreptiella sp. 'Long Island Sound 2002'. Taxonomy (NCBI): domain Eukaryota; phylum Euglenozoa; class Euglenophyceae; order Eutreptiales; family Eutreptiaceae; genus Eutreptiella; species Eutreptiella sp. 'Long Island Sound 2002'. The sequence continues at coordinate 63,524,324 of OZ038386.1, forward strand.
CGGAGAACTCGCCCACGCCCAAGGAGACCTCGTTCCGGAGCCGATCCAAAGAAGGAGAACAAGGACGAGAAGAAAAGGAAGCGACAAGGCAAGAGCGGCGAAACACCGAACGGAAAAAGAAGAGGAAGAAAGAATGGAGGCAAGTGAAGAGAAATCAAAATACCATAAAGGATGTGGCGGTAAGCGAACCGCAGGTTCTACATGGTGACAACATTGATGAAGTGCCTCCACACCTTTCCCTTTTGTTGATGTTAGGTAATAAGTTTGTCCCCTTTCCCGATACGAAACGCTTCTTGTCACGGTTAACTAAATCGGTACCACATGAATTGGAGGACCTCAAACGGGTACTTACATGAACGGTTTTTCATGATAAATTTCCAAACACCTCAAAAGATTCCTATCCTTCGTTTGATGCCTTTCCTTATAAAAGAATGTTTGTGAAGAAAGGTACGACCCCGAATGCGAGTGTTGAAGAGAAAATACAACAAGAGGTATGGCGCATCGATAAATCGATTGGAATTGTGTTGCACCAAATTCGGGAATACATTGATCATTTGAGTAATTCTTACACAACACGAGGGGTGAAGTTTAATGCTCATTTGTTGGAGTCATTTCTGAATAAACACCTTGTCATGGCGTCCGATAAGGACGGTGGATCTTTGGTTGTGTCACGAAATGCATATGTGTACGAGGCCACGGCTCACATGCGTGGTCAATTGCATGGACACGATGTGTATTTACGAGTGGGAGAGGTGAGTGAGGTTTCACTTTGGGAAGACAAGGCGGAGGAGTGGCAAAATAAGCTTAAGCAAGTCATTATGCCATTCTTGCCACCGATGATGTTGGAGTTCCTACAAAATTTCTTGGACTTTCAACATAAACCCCGCCTCCCGAATTTCTACTTACTTGCAAAAACACATAAAGAGGGTTTCGCCCTAAAACCAAATGGGCGTTTTCCAACACGACCGGTGGTGGGCATGTTTCGTTGGGCAACAACACCATCATCCATCCTACTTGCCACTATGGGCACAATCTTGCTCAAGATAGATCGACACCATGACCCGTTCTGCTCCCCCATTCTAGATACGCTGGACCTACTCAAACGGTTGAGGAAAATTTCTTCTGACCCGGTGTGGGGGGCGGATGGGAGAGAATGGTGCATATCCACTTTCGATTTTGAGAGTCTATACACGAATTTCCGTTGGAGCGATGTTTCCATGGCGATGGATTTTTGGCGCGCCTACTTTCTTCAACATGAATCCGACGCTCTACCCATTTCGAGCCATGAACGTGTATTTCTACATTGTTTGTTTGCCGAAATGCCTTGGGATCAATTTGTTGAGTTGAAAACATCGTTCCCATATATGAATATGGACTACCAGGAGCATATGTACCTTGGAAAGTTTCTCATGAACGTAGTGTTTACACATTGCATCTTCCTCAACGAGGGAGTGGCTATCTTTTTGCAATTGATTGGTTTTGCCATGGGAACGAACTGCGCTCCATCGTGGGCCCAATTGGTTCTTAGGGCATATGAGAGACGCTCCCCCTTGCCCCGTGACATTCTTTTATGGCGCTATATTGATGACGGCTTCGCCGTTCACCCTTTGAGTCTCAGTGTGCAGGATTTGAACACGCATTTGTGTAAGGTATACCCCAAACATCTCGCCTTTACTTTTGTGGATAAAGCGAGTCGCCGTGGAATTGCTTTTTTGGACATATGGGTGGTATCACTCGCCCCCCTACGCACGAGTGTCTATTGGAAGCCGTCGCATGCATGCACCTATATTCCTTGGCGTTCGAATGTGCCCCGACACACTAAATGTTCATGGATTAGAGGCGAATGCATTAGGTATCTACGTATTTGTTCCCACGAGCGCTTTTATGCCCTTTGCCTACGAAGGTTAACTACGGCGGTGGAATTGTTGGATTATCCTAAACACGTGGTCACACAAATTATTCTTTCATGGGATGAGCGTTCAAAGGTATTGATTCCACGACGTGAACGGGAGTTGGCACAAGTGGATGATGCGCAATGCTCGTTGAGTCAAGTGGAGAGCCACGAGTCGAGTGTCATTGGGGGTGGAGGGAGGGTGGGAATCCCCCGAGTGCATATACTTCGTGCATGGCATCATTCAGCGGTACAGCTGTCGTGGCCGCGTGTTTTGCATTGCATCCAAAAAAGGTTACCTTTCTTGAAGGGTAAAACACGTTTATTTGCGATTTTGAAGCCTTTGGCCTCGCTTCGTAAATTATTCAGGAGACACGCGCGCACAGCGCTGAGAATGAATTAGGTCGCAACAACCTTGGTGTTTGTTTGACGCTGTAGCATCCACGAGTTGCATTTATTGTGATTATGTGGCATGGAACAATGTGCAGCACACACTGTACATGAATGATGGTTGCCTGTCCTGTAGAGCTATGTTTTGCTGACGAGGCCCACTTTCAGGGCGAAATCGATACTTTGAAGCACATGGAATAGACATCCCGAGCATTGGCCAGTGTCCACATTGAGTGCAGGGTTTGAGGTCGGTTGCGGCTTTGCCTAACTCAAGTGAGAGTGAAACACCAAATATTTGGGGCCACTTCAATTTCATTAGCACGGCGTAGGGCACCACCTGCGCGGGTGCCCCGAGGGGTCAAAAGGCGGCAGTCGGTCACAGCACAGCCGGGGAGCCCACGGCGCAAGCGACCCCAGCTACAGCAAGGGGATGCGCGGTCACACACGGCCCTGGAGGCCCCAGACCGCCACGGGAGCCCAGCCGGAGCCCCCCTCCCCATGTCCAGGCATGCGCTCTCATACCTACAGCTCACAGGAGCTATCACTCCTGAGCGTGCGTCACGCATAGTGGTGGTAAGCACCCCAGAGGGGCAGCGCACCCCACTACCGACACGCAGCTCGGAGCAGCCTCCACACGAAAAGGGACGCGACATCCCCCCGGGGATAGCAAGGATGTTGCAGCAGATCCGGATGCCCCCAGCAAGGCCGCAACCGCTACAGCCCCGAAGGGAACCACGGCCCAACGAGCGGACTTCACGCACCGCCGTCCTGCCCCCCGGCCCTCCGATGGGGTTCAACGTAACCAGCACCCCGTCTCCGCGGGTGCTGAGCAGGCCATGGCAATTCTGCCATCTCCGGCATGGTCGCCGGCGGTGACTTCCAGTTGGCACTCCGTGCGGCACGTGACCCCGGAGCATTGGTCGCCCGCATGCACACCAGGTGGGGGGTCTAACCGACAGCAGGATTCACCTCACCTGCCCCCTGTCCTGCTGGCGCCCCTATTTGAGAGCGCAATGTCTACCCCGCGAAGGGACAGCACTCAGAGTGCGTCTGATGAGGACGTGCAACAGTATGCCGTCCGGTGTTCTACCCCCCCTGATCTGCCCCCCACCCTGCTGGCTCCACTTTTTGAGAGCGTGATGTCTGCCTCGCGAGCGGGCAGCACTCATCGTGAGTGCGATGAGGACATGGGTCAGTATGAAGTCCAGTACTCTACCCCACCCTCCGTGGGGGAGTGGCCCCCTAACCCCTTTACCTTTCCCTCTCTTCGCGGAGCACAGCGTCTCTGCACGGAATTGCCTGGCATGGCCCGACAGGGCCAAGGATGGGTTCGTGACCCCCATGCACGACACTCCACCATGCTGTACAGCATGCAGGAAGGTGCTCTGTCTTCCAACAGCGCGGAGGGGCTCATGAAGCATGGACGGACCTCACGTGAGGCAACCTAAAGGACGGAGGGGGGAGCCTCTTGTCATACAAGGCGGCAGCTCTCCAGAAACCCGCGCGACTTGCCCCTTGGGTGAGTCTGGGGGCTGGAATGGGTAGAAGCCCCATGGACTATTGCTCCTTAATATGATTTCCTTCCTTGACGTGGATTTTCCACCGAGGCGGGTGGATGCCCGTGGCAATGCGGAAATCTGCTCGTCATAGCAGAGGGAGAGGAGTTCTTGTTGGAGAACCTGTGTTTCTCATGAGTTCTTGACCTGGATTTCCCACCTAGGCAGGTGGATGCCCGGGGCAATGCGGAAGTCTGCTCGTCATAGCAGAGGGAGAGGAGTTCTTGTTGGAGAACCTGTGTTTCCCAGGAGGTCTTGACGTGGATTTCCCACCCAGGCGGGTGGATGCCCGTGGCAATGCGGAAGTCTGCTCGTCATAGCAGAGGGAGAGGAGTTCTTATTGGAGAACCTGTATTTCCCAGGATTTCTTGACGTGGATTTTCCACCCAAGCGGGTGGATGCCCGTGGCAATGCGGAAGTCTGCTCGTCATAGCAGAGGGAGAGGAGTTCTTGTTGGAGAACCTGTGTTTCCCAGGAGTTCTTGACCTGGATTTCCCACCTAGGCAGGTGGATACCCGTGGCAATGCGGAAGTCTGCTCGTCATAGCAGAGGGAGAGGAGTTCTTGTTGGAGAACCTGTATTTCCCTGAGTTCCTGACCTGGATTTTCCACCCAAGCAGGTGGATGCCCGTGGCAATGCGGAAGTCTGCTCGTCATAGCAGAGGGAGAGGAATTCTTGTTGGAGAACCTGTATTTCCCAGGAGTTCTTGACGTGGATTTCCCACCCACGCAGGTGGATGCCCGTGGCAATGCGGAAGTCTGCTCGTCATAGCAGAGGGAGAGGAGTTCTTGTTGGAGAACCTGTATTTCCCTGAGTTCCTGACCTGGAGTTTCCACCCAAGCAGGTGGATGCCCGTGGCAATGCGGAAGTCTGCTCGTCATAGCAGAGGGAGAGGAGTTCTTGTTGGAGAACGTGTATTTCCCAGGAGTTCTTGACCCGGATTTCCCACCTAGGCAGGTGGATGCCCGCGGCAGTGCGGAAGTCTGCTCGTCATAGCAGAGGGAGAGGAGTTCTTGTTGGAGAACCTGTGTTTCCTAGGAGGTCTTGACGTGGATTTCCCACCCAGGCAGGTGGATGCCCGTGGCAATGCGGAAGTGTTCTCGTCATAGCAGAGGGAGAGGAGTTCTTGTTGGAGAACCTGTATTTCCTAGGAGTTCTTGACGTGGATTTTCCACCCAGGCGGGTGGATGCCCGTGGCAATGCGGAAGTCTGCTCGTCATAGCAGAGGGAGAGGAGTTCTTGTTGGAGAACCTGTGTTTCTCAGGAGTTCTTGACCTGGATTTCCCACCTAGGCAGGTGGATGCCCGTGGCAATGCGGAAGTCTGCTCGTCATAGCAGAGGGAGAGGAGTTCTTGTTGGAGAACCTGTGTTTCCCAGGAGTTCTTGACCTGGATTTCCCACCCAGGCAGGTGGATGCCTGTGGCAATGCGGAAGTTTGCTCGTCATAGCAGAGGGAGAGGAGTTCTTGTTGGAGAACCTGTATTTCCCAGGAGTTCTTGACCTGGATTTTCCACCCAAGCAGGTGGATGCCCGCGGCAGTGCGGAAGTCTGCTCGTCATAGCAGAGGGAGAGATGTTCTTGTTGGAGAACCTGTATGTACCTGTACGTACCTCCTAGGAGTCCTTGATGAGGCCGTCAGGGGAGGACGCCATGGGCAGAAGTTGCATTCTGGATACCCACACAGGAAGGTGGATGCCTGCGGCAGTGCAGATGCCCGCAATAGTACGGATGCCTGCTTGTCATAGCAGAAGGTTTAAAGGCGAGAGGCCAATAGGCGCCGCCACAGGCTAACAGAGCCAACCACCAAGGCCTTGTGCCAACCCCCCCCTCTCCCCTCCACCGCCCTACCTACCCTAGCTGCTGGGACCCATGGAGGAGTAAATGTTTTTGAACAAAACAATTTTGACCCAACACACATATCTCAGAATGATCAGCGCGACGTGCCGATCATTTTAAAGTATATATATATATATATGTTGGGGTACCATGCCTCTAGGGCCTCCGGCCACCGCAACCCTATGGGGTCTAAAATTGCAACAGGTGCTCCCTCATGGTTCAGTCTTTTCGTTGGCTGATCAGCAAAATAGCCCGTTAGTGATGAGACGTGCTACAAGAACGACGTGCATTGCATCTCAGCTCACCAAGCTTGACGTCCACAATGCAGTGCTGGTGGGCACAGGTTTGAACCTTCCAGTGCTGTTGAGTACAATCCCTCGCAGCACAAGACACCAAGTACAGGTACTTTGCAAAAGTGTGGCTGTTTCCTGCCTTGAGGAGGTTGCAGATTTCAAAGCATGCAGGCACAACATTGCCACCTGCTTCACCTGCAATATGTGGTGTGCACAACACACATCGCAGGGGTAAGGGAATGCGGTCACTGCCTATTGGATGGATGTACACGTAGCACACCTCTTGCAACCCTCCTTTTTTTGGCTTGCGGTGAAGGAGTAGGTCAGGATTTGGGATCTGAGGATTTTGTACAATCCCAAAGCAACAAAATTGCTAAGGACTACCGCTCTGACCCCCAAAATTGGCCACCTTGGAACCCTGCATGCCGGCTGCAATTGCACATACCACTTGTGCTACGTCATGTGGAATGCCTAATGTGTCCTTCATGTTTTGTGCCACATCCTCACATCATTAATTCAGCCTTTTTTCTCGATCATGTCTGGCTGGGGCAAGTTCACGCTGGGTGATGGTGAGCACAAGGACATCACAGTCTATGGTGCCAACTGGTGCCCCCACTGCCACAAAGAGATCACCCTCTTAGCGAACTCTGGCGCCACGTTTGTGGATTGTTCTGACTCTGCACATATGGCTGAGTGCCAGGCCAAGGGTGTCAAGGCATTCCCAACCATTTTCAAAGGTGAGAAGTCTATTCAAGGCGAGGCAAGTTTGGAGCAGCTGCTGAAGCTTTGAATATCATGTGTTTGAAATCACAATGCCTGGTATAACGTATCTGTGTATATATTTACAAATGTGCAGGGAAGAACTGTTGGATATGAATTTTGCGGAGCGAGTCACCGGATCATCGGATTCAGGCAGTGAGATGTCTTAATGGTCTGGGTGAATAAAGATTTGTGCATGCCACCTCAACATTTCTCATGCGTATCTCAGCTGTCATGTATGCAAATGGCCTGACACTTGACACCATTGTCCTCTTGTCCGCTTGCGCATTTGGTGTTGCAGCGACCCCATGAAATGGATGAAGTCGTTATGTGTAATGGATGCGAGACTCTGCAGAAGAAATTGTGCAGAGTGCATTGGACGAGCATGGTAAGCAGGGCACAGGAACCATACCAGTGTCATTCAGTCCATGTGTTGATCTGATTATTGGAGGTTGCCTGTCTGCATGTTACGTGTGGTGCGTGGCCGAGTTGCTCCAGAGTGTTATTCGGCAGACTTGTAGTCGTGCCGGGCAGAGATCGGGTGTGGTGCTGATATGTTTGTCTGGTGATGCGGTGTGTTGTGTGGTAGACATGGAGTCGTGTCAATAGGTGTTGTGTGTGGTGGTGCTCTCTGTGCTTGGTGGTTTGTGGTTTGTGGTTTGGTGGTTCATTTGGTTGCCGTTGGCTGATGGAGTCGCCGGACACCCTGACAGCCCAAGAACAAAATGACTGGCAGCAGCTTCGATTGTTCAGCCACCAATCCTCACCCTTAGCGAGACATGCAAAATTGGTTGCCGAATGCTCTCCCGCTGGTAACATGGGTCAACGTGGCGAGTAACAACTAGCATGCATGAGAAGCCAACACTCGTACTGAGTTTTGATGGCAACATGAAGCAGGTAGTGTCACACGGAAGAACCTGCCTCAGCCGACTGCACATGTCGCAGGGCACCCCATCTTGCTGCCATGGCTGTTGGGGTCCCAAGTTGCAGCAGGTTGCCCACTGTGGTGTGCCTGCTTTTCCAAACTATGATTTTGGCCGATGTGTAGGATGTAGGGGGAGTGCCACAGTGACATGTCTTGCTGTTAATAAAGAGGAGAGAAAACTTGGCTGGAAAACCCCTGCCGTGTGGTGAGGCCCCCAAAGTGGGGACGAGATGTGGCTACATAGCCCTGCCATACCAGGGTCCCCAAAGCGGGTGGAAATGTGCACAAGCCCAGTCATATTGGAGTTCCCAAAAAAAGGGGGGGGGGCTTGGCCACATAAAAAACCTTCAATGAAGTCAGGGTTCACAAAGCAAGGAGATGCCATGGCGCTTTTTCTTTGGCAACTTGTTAGGGCAGGGGTCATGCAGCGATCACCCCCCCCCCCCCCCCTTTTTTTTCGGGTACTCAGTGTCGGTTATGGGAGCAAGGAAATGGGGTGATGATGCATGGGGATTGTTTGCCCGGTGCGCGCCCTGTGGCCTACTTTTGTGCCACCTGGGTGCACATTTTTAGGGTCGCTTGCAATTACTGGAGCGCTAGAGGGCCTGTCTCGAAGAAAACCCCTCACTGAACACATGAACTCTCTACAGATGGTAGTGCACTGGAAAAGGGGCATGGGTCTGCCAGACCGAAAGCGTTTGAGTGGGTCAAAAGATACCGGGCACATGGCTCAAAAGGTTTTGATAATACGGTACATGTAATTTGTCCCAGCAAGTACATTCCAACCCCTTCCAATACCAGATATTGACAAATGCAGCTAAAGGCCAGATGGGCACTGTAGTCCCAGGAGTACAACCAGTGTGCCCAATTCACAACCTTTCTCACTCAAATATTCATTGCCAGAGTGGCTTTTTCATTATGCAGTATGCGGCTCTCCCACATGGAGGGAGATGGGTTTTTAGATCCTACACAAATTGTGGCGAGTTTTGAATGGGCTGGTTCAGTCAAGTCCCAGTTGTTCAAGTTGTCGGTTGACTTCCCACTATCATAATTCAAGATCCATTTACAAAGAAGAGGTGACAATGGTCGGATGTGGGCGAAAATGGGTGAAACTCCATGCCATATTCCCAGTAAGGAAGAACCTCTTAAAGAGCTGGTATCCCCCTGTGCCCAAGAAAATGCCATGCACAAGGGGGGCGTATTGTGTGCTGTGCACGAAGTTTGTATAAGAACATACCCAGGCTGTATACTACTCCCAGCTACCCCTAACCATTTCCCTTGTGCTGCATTTATATGAGTTGCATGTATGTTTACCCCTCATTTCTAGTTCCTCCCCCCTTTGAAATGCCCCCCCCCCCCCTTTGCAACCACCCCCAAGGTGGGGGGCGTCACTTTGACATTTCTTGTGACAACGGTGGGTTGTAGTGTGCTCTCATGTTCTGTCCCTGTTAGTGCCCCCTGTTAGAGTTGATTTCTCCTGTCATTCACACACTAATGTATGCTAGAGGCACTCATGTTTGGTACCACTCTTGTAGCAAGGGTGGCCTGCTGTTGGCAACTGTCATAGGTTCCTCACCCTTCCTTCCTCAGCCTATACGTAAATTGCCCACTGAACACGTCCGGGAGTTCAAGGGTTGTTTGGACTCGCAAAAAGAGTTCAATACAGTGCCCGTGGAAAGGGCACACGCACAGAAGTAACATCATATTTCAATGTGATTCGCACTACTGTTGTTGTGGATGCACAACTGCAGTTGCGAAATGTTACGTTTTGGTGGTGCAATCTTGGGGGGGGGGGGGGGGGGGGGCTTCAAGGGGGGGGAGGTACATTTGTGTGTGTTGTTGAGCATGCCATTGAAGAAGGGTACCTCGTTTTGATTATTGAGCACCCAATCAGCAAGCTGAAACTGATGCATACTTTCTCCCTACTATAGGCCAGAACCAGTGATGGTGTGTTTTGGACTTGAAGGATACGTTCAATCAGATTATTTTCACCAAGTGTACTCCATCGTACAACCACATTTCTCCTATAGGAATCTTGTGTCTCTGATACATGCCACAAGGCCTGAAAAACAGCCCTATTGTATGGCAGCAAGTTTTTGAATGGGTTCTTGTTGACATGTGGGATGTGTGTGATCCATACATCGATGACATCATCATTGGGACATAAAAGAAATAGGGTATGAGGGATGGAACTCATCATTGTGGGGGTGTAGAATTGGCTAGATGGGCAAGAATATTGCGAATTACCCTGAAATTCCCGAATTTTGCCTTCTAAACTGCGTGCTGGGCGCGCGCTATGCACAAACGCCCCCAAGAACTACCCCGTGGTTCCATGACACTTTTCATGACACTATTTTTTGTTTTGCATAGAGTTGGGTTTTCATGGGTGTGGTGGATGTGCAGCAACAATGGGCATGCAAGGCGGGTGAGGTAGCCACTTTGCCCACTTGTGGGCCACTTCTGATTTTGCCCCCCGCTCTGAAGCGGTGGGGATCCCCGATATGGCAGGGGTGAGGTAGCCACTTTGCCCACTTGTGGGCCACCTCTGATTTTGCCCCCCGCTCTGAAGCGGTGGGGATCCCCGATACGGCAGGGGTGAGGTAGCCATTTTGCCCACTTGTGGGCCACTTCTGATTTTGCCCTCCGCTTTGCAGCGGTGGGGATCCCCGAGACGGTAGGGGTGAGGTAGCCATTTTGCCCACTTGTGGGCCACTTCTGATTTTGACCCCCGCTCTGAAGCGGTGGGGATCCCCGATACGGCAGGGGTGAGGTAGCTATTCTGCCCATTGGCGGGCCACTTCTGATTTTGCCCCCCGCTCTGCAGCGGTGGGGATCCCCGATACGGCAGGGGTGAGGTAGCCACTTTGCCCACTTGTGGGCCACTTCTGATTTTGCCCCCCGCTCTGCAGCAGTGGGGATCCCCGATACGGCAGGGGAGAGGTAGCCATTTTGCCCACTTGTGGGCCACCTCTGATTTTGCCCCCCGCTCTGAAGCGGTGGGGATCCCCGATACGGCAGGGGTGAGGTAGCCATTTTGCCCACTTGTGGGCCACTTCTGATTTTGCCCCCCGCGCTGAAGCGGTGGGGATCCCCGATACGGCAGGGGTGAGGTACCAATTTGGCCCACTTGTGGGCCACTTCTGATTTTGACCCCCACTCTGAAGCGGTGGGGATCCCCGATACGGCAGGGGTGAGGTAGCCACTTTGCCCACTTGTGGGCCACTTCTGATTTTGCCCCCCGCTCTGGAGCGGTGGGGATCCCCGATACGGCAGGGGAGAGGTAGCCATTTTGCCCACTTGTGGGCCACTTCTGATTTTGCCCCCCGCTCTGAAGCGGTGGGGATCCCCGATACGGCAGGGGTGAGGTAGCCATTTTGCCCACTTGTGGGCCACTTCTGATTTTGACCCCCGCGCTGAAGCGGTGGGGATCCCCGATACGGCAGGGGTGAGGTAGCCACTTTGCCCACTTGTGGGCCACTTCTGATTTTGACCCCCGCTCTGAAGCGGTGGGGATCCCCGATACGGCAGGGGTGAGGTAGCTATTCTGCCCATTGGCGGGCCACTTCTGAATTTGCCCCCCGCTCTGCAGCGGTGGGGATCCCTGATACGGCAGGGGTGAGGTAGCCATTTTGCCCATTTGTGGGCCACTTCTGATTTTGCCCCCCGCTCTGAAGCGGTGGGGATCCCCGATACGGCAGGGGAGAGGTAGCCACTTTGCCCACTTGTGGGCCACTTCTGATTTTGACCCCCGCTCTGAAGCGGTGGGGATCCCCGATACGGTAGGGGTGAGGTAGCCACGTTGCCCACTTGTGGGCCACTTCTGATTTTGCCCCCCGCTCTGAAGCGGTGGGGATCCCCGATACGGCAGGGGTGAGGTAGCCATTTTGCCCACTTGTGGGCCACTTCTGATTTTGACCCCCGCGCTGAAGCGGTGGGGATCCCCGATACGGCAGGGGTGAGGTACCAATTTGGCCCACTTGTGGGCCACTTCTGATTTTGACCCCCGCTCTGAAGCGGTGGGGATCCCCGATACGGCAGGGGTGAGGTAGCCACTTTGCCCACTTGTGGGCCACTTCTGATTTTGCCCCCCGCTCCGAAGCGGTGGGGATCCCCGATACGGCAGTGGTGAGGTAGCCACTTTGCCCACTTGTGGGCCACTTCTGATTTTGACCCCCGCTCTGAAGCGGTGGGGATCCCCGATATGGCAGGGGTGAGGTAGCCACTTTGCCCACTTGTGGGCCACTTCTGATTTTGCCCCCCGCTTTGCAGCGGTGGGGATCCCCGATACGGCAGGGGTGAGGTAGCCATTTTGCCCACTTGTGGGCCACTTCTGATTTTGACCCCCGCTCTAAAGCGGTGGGGATCCCCGATACGGCAGGGGTGAGGTAGCCACTTTGCCCACTTGTGGGCCACTTCTGATTTTGCCCCCCGCTCTGAAGCGGTGGGGATCTCCGATACGGCAGGGGTGAGGTAGCCATTTTGCCCACTTGTGGGCCACTTCTGATTTTGCCCCCCGCTGTGAAGCGGTGGGGATCCCCGAGACGGCAGGGGTGATGTAGCCATTTTGCCCACTTGTGGGCCACTTCTGATTTTGCCCCCCGCTCTGAAGCGGTGGGGATCCCCGAGACGGCAGGGGTGAGGTAGCCATTTTGCCCACTTGTGGGCCACTTCTGATTTTGCCCCCCGCGCTGAAGCGATGGGGATCCCCGATACGGCAGGGGAGAGGTAGCCATTTTGCCCACTTGTGGGCCACTTCTGATTTTGCCCCCCGCTCTGAAGCGGTGGGGATCCCCGATACGGCAGTGGTGAGGTAGCCACTTTGCCCACTTGTGGGCCACTTCTGATTTTGACCCCCGCTCTGAAGCGGTGGGGATCCCCGATATGGCAGGGGTGAGGTAGCCACTTTGCCCACTTGTGGGCCACTTCTGATTTTGCCCCCCGCTTTGCAGCGGTGGGGATCCCCGATACGGCAGGGGTGAGGTAGCCATTTTGCCCACTTGTGGGCCACTTCTGATTTTGACCCCCGCTCTAAAGCGGTGGGGATCCCCGATACGGCAGGGGTGAGGTAGCCACTTTGCCCACTTGTGGGCCACTTCTGATTTTGCCCCCCGCTCTGAAGCGGTGGGGATCCCCGTTACGGCAGTGGTGAGGTAGCCACTTTGCCCACTTGTGGGCCACTTCTGATTTTGCCCCCCGCTGTGAAGCGGTGGGGATCCCCGAGACGGCAGGGGTGAGGTAGCCATTTTGCCCACTTGTGGGCCACTTCTGATTTTGCCCCCCGCTCTGAAGCGGTGGGGATCCCCGAGACGGCAGGGGTGAGGTAGCCATTTTGCCCACTTGTGGGCCACTTCTGATTTTGCCCCCCGCGCTGAAGCGATGGGGATCCCCGATACGGCAGGGGAGAGGTAGCCATTTTGCCCACTTGTGGGCCACTTCTGATTTTGCCCCCCGCTCTGAAGCGGTGGGGATCCCCGATACGGCAAAGGGGAGAGGTAGCCATTTTGCCCACTTGTGGGCCACTTCTGATTTTGCCCCCCGCTCTGAAGCGGTGGGGATCCCCGATGCGGCAGGGGTGAGGTAGCCACTTTGCCCACTTGTGGGCCACCTCTGATTTTGCCCCCCGCTCTGAAGCGGTGGGGATCCCCGATACGGCAGGGGTGAGGTAGCCATTTTGCCCACTTGTGGGCCACTTCTGATTTTGCCCCCCGCTCTGAAGCGGTGGGGATCCCCGATACGGCAGGGGTGAGGTAGCCACTTTGCCCACTTGTGGGCCACTTCTGATTTTGCCCCCCGCTCTGAAGCGGTGGGGATCCCCGATATGGCAGGGGTGAGGTAGCCACTTTGCCCACTTGTGGGCCACTTCTGATTTTGCCCCCCGCTCTGCAGCGGTGGGGATCCCCGATACGGCAGGGGTGAGGTAGCCATTTTGCCCATTTGTGGGCCACTTCTGATTTTGCCCCCCGCTGTGCAGCGGTGGGGATCCCCGAGACGGCAGGGGTGAGGTAGCCATTTTGCCCACTTGTGGGCCACTTCTGATTTTGCCCCCCGCTCTGAAGCGGTGGGGATCCCCGAGACGGCAGGGGTGAGGTAGCCACTTTGCCCACTTTGTGTTACATGTTCCCAAGGACAGGGCTGATGAATGAGATTGGTGTACAGGGGTTTACCATGTCCAGAATCCACAGAGCAGCATGGAATTGCAACCCAGAAATCTCGTTGAAAATCACGTTAAATCACGTCAAATCACGTTAAATCACGTTTCATCCGGGGCAGCCCAATCACGTTTCTATGAAAAACCCTGAAGAAGAAGACCCATGGCGCCCCCTCTGTGCGAGGCGGTGCCCCCGACGGTCATGGGGAGGGGTGGGGGTCATGCACTTTTTTCTTTGGCACCAGCGGAACCGGCGGCATGCAAACATCCGTTCCGATTCCGGGCCAAAGACAACCAATTTGGATTGTGTAATTAAGATTGCCAGCGACACCACGGTGTGCGCACTCGAGTTTCGTCTTTTTCTGTCGTGAAGGTCCCCCTGCCGCCCTTCACTGGGGGGGTATCAGATGCGGTGCGCGCGCGGTGCGTGAAATCCCTCACTGCCGTCGCCGTCACGGCCCCTGCGTCCTGTGCGGTTGTCTGCCGCTCCCCCGTGTCCCCGTGTCCCCAGGCTCCTGTCGCTCGTCATGACCGGGGCCGTGTGGTGGAGCCTCGCCCTGCTCCTCCTTGTCCCGGAGCTGCCGGGCGCCGGGCCGGCGCCGGTCCCCCCCCCGGCCGAGCCGTGGAGCGTGCGCGCGGAGGACCGGCGCCTCGTGCGGGCCGCGCGCCGGGCGGCCGGCGTGTGGGCGGGGCCGCACGCGCCCGACCCCGTCTTCGCCCACACGGTCGTGGTCACCGCCAGTACCCTCGCGTACGGGGCCTTCCTGCGGAACTGGGTCTGCCGCGCGGAGGCCCTCCACATGTGGTACCTCGTCGTGGCCCTGGACGCGCCCCTGTACCGGGCGCTCGCCCGCGGCGCCGACCCGGTGGGGCCGGTGCGGTACCCCGCGCTGGGCCCGGGGGCGGCGCTGGCCCTCTTCGACGTCGAGCGCCGCCGGAACCTGACGGCCGGCGCTGTGTCGGGGGCCTTCCACGAGTTCCGCGGGGGCCGCTTCAACGACCTCTCGTGCGGGAAGGTCTTTGCATCCTTTGAAGCCTCCTATGCCAAGCCTCCTATGGCCCATGGCCATCATGCAGGAGGGTTGCCTCAGTGCCTTGGGACCGCTGTATCACAGAATACCGTTGGATGCCAGTCCACACAGTGCAGGACCCTCATGCAGCCGGAGCTGATGTGCAAGGGGGGGGGGGGGGGGGGGGGTCATGGAGTGCGCATCCCCCTCGCCCGTTGCCCATCGGTTGAGCGCTTCATCTTGCGCTTCATCTTTTCTGTCGTGGCGCTTTGAAGAAGCCTCCGATGCATGTAATGGATCCCCCTTTCCGTCGTTGGATGTCATTTCTCATTGGCACCAAGACGGAGGAACCTCATTTTCTGTGCAAAAAAACGAGCCCAATCCCATGTCATATGGGCCATGGCAGTCTCTTTACGGCACACACGCGACACAACCGCATCGCATTTGCACTCCAAACGGACGGGCTGCGGACCACAAGCATCGTGTTTGCATACACAGCGGGTTGTATGGTCAGGGCTAAAGGGGTCAGCGTAGGCTGGACTCACACAAAGTACTTCCATGACCTTCTGAATGGGCGGTATTTAGCCTTTGGCCTGGGCCGCAACCAAAATGTGTCACAACGCCTCACGACACATGTGTGGCAACACTCATCAAGAGCAACAATGACCAAAGCGGCGCACAGTTATCCCCAAAGCAGCAGCTCTCCTTCGCCCCTTCCTTCATCTTCTGTTCACTTGCCCCGCTGTCCCTGATTCCCTCCGGTCCATTGCACTTGCCCTCTGCGTTGATTCTCTGGTCTTCGTCATCTCTTGTTGAGGAGTTTTTTTTAGCAATTGTTGCCTCGTCGTAGGTCCGCGCGGTGGCCCACATCCTGCGGGCCGGCCTCCACGTCCTGTTCTTGGACGCGGACGTCGGCATCCTGAGCGTGCCCCTGGCGCTGATCCCGACCGACGGGCACTGCCACTACGCGTACCAGGCGGACCTGGCGCCGCGGCGGGACGTCGCGTGCAACGAGGTCGGGGGCACCGGGAACACGGGGGTGTACTGGGCGCGCAACAGCTCGGAGATGGTGCGGTGGTTCTTCGCAGTGGAGGGGGAGTGCCGCGCGCACCCGGACCTTGACGACCAGGAGAACTTCTGGCAGGTCTTCCGGCGGGTCCTGCAGGCGGAGCTCGGGCTGGCGATGGGCAACTCCTGCGGCACCCCCAACCCCAAGAGCCCCTACGTGTGCGCCCTCAGCCCGTGCGTCGCGCCCAACGGGTACGTCCAGGCGGACCCCGTGCCCCGGCGGCTGCTGGAGCGGCTGCAGGGCCGAGCGCCGGTGGTCGTACACCCCAACTTCGTGTCCGGGGGGGCCCAGAAGCGGGCTATGCTGCGGAACTTGAGTCTGTGGGTCGGGGACGGCCCGGACCAGTGCAGCGCCAAGCGGGCCCGGGCGCTCAGCGAGGCCTGGGGGCCCCAGACCGAGGGTATGTGGCTGTTGGAAAGGGCCCATCGGTATGTGACGCCGGTGGCACGCAGGTCCCACCGCCTGGCCCTTGTGTGGGGCAGGGCGGTGCTCGTGGCGGCCGGCATGGCAGTAGTTTATTGGTTGTGCAAAGGCGGGTCGCGCGCTCCGTCGTCGAAGTAGCAAAAATCGTCGACACAATGGGTGATCCTCTTACCCCGTTTCTACTTGCCCCTCCTCTACTCCTCCTCCATCTGCGTCAGAAAAGTGGAGTGGGGCCCTCGGTCGATTGTGAGGGGCCGTCGGGCGAGGGAGCCCCCGTGTCCTCAGGTCCGTTGAGGCGCATGCACATCGGACCATTGAAGCCACACCTCTTCACCCGCGTTCCGTGTTCAAACCCACTGGCACCCCCAAACGCTCAGTGTGGACGCTGTGGGACGTCGACGGCTGCAGGCCACCGCTGTGCATTCCTCGTGGCACTGGGCGTAGAGTGGGGGGGGCGTGGCATGGGGGGCATTGAGGCACTGCACTTGTCCAGACCACTGCAGAACGCCTCCACAAGTGGCATTATCTTGGGGTCGGGCATGGTTTTTCTGCTGCACCGCTTGGGACCGCCACCAGTACCCTCCCTGTGCCTCAGTGTGGGGTAGGGGCCCCAGTAGTGCACTGCCTACACTAGCCAACACTGGGTACATCCACAACAGCTTTCAACAACACCCAAGATAAAAACGTGCCCCATTGTGGTAGATGTGTCGCAGGATGCGGTGGGGGAGCAGGGAATATCAAACATGACCACTATTCCAACACTGTGCCACTTGCAAGGCACAAGACGGGTGTTTCATCAGGGCTGGAGCAAGGGAAGGGTTGGGTGTGTGGGGGGTGGGGGGAGATACGCACAAGCAGCAGCCTATGTCTGGCCAACACTACTTCACTTTGTGGCAGAGCGCCACCAGTCTGTGCTGCTCCGCCACAGCTGCCACCCTGGGTGGTATTCTTGCCATCTGTCGTTGCACACTGGCCAAAGGGATCCGCGCCCCCACTGTGGCCAGTGAATGCAGTCCCATTAGCAATGGCAGCTCTTGGTGCCGGGTTTGGGACGAAAATGAAGCACTCACAGAGAATTGCACGCCGAGCAGAACAATGAAACAGCAGCACAACTGTCCTGCACAGGCACTTTGTTTCAGGTCTGTAGAATTCATTCCTTGTAGGCAGAAAGGAGTTCTCCAGGCACGCCAAAAGGTAATGGGGGCAGTTTCGAAATTTGTTTGTAAAGATATAAGTGTATCATATGTTCCTTTGCAAATGGAACAGTGGTGCACATGGGGGGTCTCCTGAGGCAAAAAAAACCCTGCCTGTGACAAGGGGGCATTAAGTGGGTATCAATTGCCTCATCGGCCCGCAAGAAAAAGATGGTCCCAGGGAAAAGAACTCTGGAGGAGACCAGCAACCCCTCTCCTCATTTGCTTTCACTCATGCCAAAGTAGGAATATCAGGAGGTAGGAAAGGGCACTTCGGCAGCACGAAGACTGCTGTAGTAAGCAGGATCCACACCCACCAAGAGGATGCAACGGTGCAAACGTAAGGGAAAATGCCTAATATTTGCAGTGCAGTACCGTTGGGAAACGTTACATTGTGGGACACCAGGGCTGTGCATGATAGTGGGGTAGGGCGGAGAAACCTGTCGTTTTGTATTTTTGGCTGACTTTGTGCACATTGGCACAATGTGCAAAACCAGCCAAATGGTGTGCAATGGGTCCATAGTGTATCATTGATACATAGAATGCTGTGTACAAAAGTTGCAGCCCCACGGTCCAAGCTTTTTTTATGCCAAATCTTTTGTGTTAGTAGTTTTCTTAATTTTTAGTAGCATTTTGTAGGAAAAAGTTTTGCGCTAAAAAATTTGGCACCAAAAAAAAGTAATCTCTACTGAAAGCAAAGATTCTGCGCTAATTTTCTTTTTACATGATCAGCATGTATTTCTGAAAAGTTGCGCCGGGGGGTTTAAGGGACCGCTACTGCATGGAGCCAACCCCCTAACCCTCTCCCAAGGTTTGCTTCAGAGATGTCAAGAACCCCCCCCCCCCCCCAGAGTGAGTTCATTTGGGAGGATCAGAGGCAATGCCTGAATTTTGTAAAGTAGAGTACTCAGCCACCTTGGCCGGAGCCTATGCGCACCATTTCATACCCTAGGGAAGCCTGGATTTCGGGACTGACAGGGTATGCACCCAGTGGCCCACTTTCTTTGTTGCCTGGTGCATGCGCCGGGGAGGTATCATTTGCAGGGATGACATGAAAGTGGAAGGTTTTGGGTGCATTACACAGATCTTGTGTTTCGCAACAGGGGTCCACCTTCAAGGGGTGGGGGAGTTACAGAATGTTCATTTGAAAGGATCAAGGTAATGCCTGAATTTTGTAAAGTAGGGTACTCAGCTGGAGAAAATATATTTTTTAGATACGAAAATATTTTTTTAGATGCGCTAAAAAATAATAAAACCTCTTAAAAAATACAAAACATCTAAAATTTAATCCAAAACATCTAAAAAAAATGTCGGAAGTGACTAAAATTTTAGATGGTTCTCTCAAAAATCCGCTGCAAATAAAAAAAACAACATTTCAGGAACAGACTTCGGGACCTAAAAAAAAATACGACCCCTTAAAAATAATCTGCATCTGAAAAAAAAACAACGGATAACGCTACCCCCACGTCCCTGCCCTGCCCCTACAGGCAACACGCAATAGAAACCACTGATTCACACTGTGTGTTGCATCTACAACATGACGCCCAGCATGACACCACCGCCAACAAGATTGCCTGATGCTAGATGCACTTTCTGAACGTGTTGTTGCAGTACACTTTCAATTACGTGGGGATGATGGATAATGCAACCCACTTGGCGGCAAAGGAACGTGTCACCGTGCAACTGATGCACAAGACGCGTTCGTCGTGGACAAGGGCTGGAGTGCCATGGTTTTTAAGACATGACCCAAACAAATGCAGAACTAGCATCCCTCCCTGTGTGCACCCTGGTCGGCCTATGTTGACCCACCATCTGAAGACATTTGGAAACAGCAACACTTGAACATGAAATTATGGGCAAAATTGTGTACCGACTAAGTAGTGTTTGAAAACCACCTCTCATAGGCAAAACCACTCGTCTTTGTACACCAAACAATGCCTCTGAACAAAGTGTGAGCAAGGAATCCGGAACTTGCGACTGACTGGGCAAACTGCGAAAGCCGCAGAAAATGCACCAATTGTTGTGTTGGGATGCAGGGCTATAAGGAGTTGATCACTATGCTTTTCGGACACTGCAACACAGCCACCTGGGTGGCACGTGGTACTGCAGGACAAATGGGGTGGCACGTGGTACTGCAGAAGAAATGAGCAAAAAAAGCCTAGCTGGATCACTCTGCATGTGGTTATTTTGCTGAGCAGCTAAGGGTAGGGACATCTTTGGGTCAGTAGCTTCGTGGTCAGACTCCGGATGCAAAGGGGCCTCTGATGCACTATTGGAATGCTATGAAAAGCAATAACGCACAAATCTGCAATACAATGGGAACTTGGTTTCCATTCTGTTTACCACTTGATTGTGAACTCAGAGCCCTCCACTGCAAGCACCTTACCCCAACCCTTGAAATTGTGGCCCTGGGCTTTGGCCAAGGTCGCTCAGTACCCTAATCCACAAAATTGAGGCATTCTATATGATCCGTTCAAATGACCTCTCTGCATATGTCCCCCAGCGAAGGAAGACACCTGTTCTCTGAGCAAATGAAACTGTGCACATGGGATCTGGCCAAGGTGGCTGAGTACTCTACTTTACATCATTCAAATAGCACCTGTGATCCTCTACCATGAACTCTCTGCATGCGTCCCCCAGCGAAGCACGACCCCTGTTCTCTGAGCAGATGAATTTGTGCACATGGATTCTGGCCAAAGTGGCTCAGTACCCTACTTTACAACATTCAGGTAGTACCTGTGATACACTGCAGTGAACTCTCTGTATAGGTCCCCCAGCGAAGCAAGACCCCTGTTCTCTAAGCAAATGAAATGGTGCACACGGGCTCTGGCCAAGGTGGCTGAGTACCCTACTTTACAACATTCACAAAGTTTTTGTGATCCTTTGCGATTAACTCTCTGCATAGCTCCCCCTACTCCAAAGGGGGACCTTCATTCTGGGCATCACTGTCACTTAAAGATAATCTACACCACTTGATGACGTCGGAAAATACCTCAATGCAAATGATGCACAAGACGCCTTCTTCGTGGTTTAGGGTGACGTTTTGATATGACCACCTCCTTCCCCAAACAAAATTGCGCCCATAGGCTGCTGGGCACTGTCCGTAGCGAGAACGTGGGGTGGGGGAGTGGGATCGGTCCATGGAATGCTGCGCATTGAATGGGGTTAACGAGACACCTCAGCGATATCCGCTTCAGTCATCCACTTCCCGAAAACAAGAAGGACAATATATGTCAACCGATCACCGTTCACACGCTGTCCCATATCCGTGTTTTGGGTATCCACACAGCATGTGACTTCTTCGGTGCCACCCCTACGCTTCTCTAGTTGTATGCAGGTTGCTTGGTCACAATCAAGGTTACCACCGTAGTTTTGTGGCACTAGATAAGCCCTCCACCCTACCTTGACAACCGGGTGATTCTGGAACACCTCAACATTCCCCTCCTTAATGGGCACGAAGGCACCTTGCTTCTCCTGCTGGGGCGGTGGTGGTACCTTTGCGGGTGTTTCTTGGGCGGTAGGGGAGGGGAAGGGGGCTGGTTGTGTTGCCCCTGCAATCCTACCTCTGTCTGCATGATCGGCCATGCCCTTTGTTGGCGCTCCGAGCATACCGACCTTCTCAACTTCCTTGCGTTCCGCAGTGGCCACACACACGGCAAAGAGCAACAAGTGATGTACCCGGTCACATGTGCCTACAATTTGCATTGTGAAGTCTTCTACGGTTATCCATGACTGCCCAACAATGGATAGGTAATCTTCTCCTCGACCTGTCAGCGCATTACGGATGAGGTTTGGGGCGGTGAAGCCCGTAACAAAGCATGACCCATCCTCCTTGATGGTGTGCATGCAGCAAAATGGGTGATGCCCGTCATGCATCTCGGTGGCCAAATCGTTCATCCACTTCTCCATTGCCGCGTTGGTACTAGGGGGCGGTGGCCTACGACGCTGGGACCAATTTGTTATCCACCAGGCGGTCATTTTGTTCGCCCGTGGGTTACCCAGAAATGGCTCTCGCATTAGACCCAATGCCACCTGCGAACAATTGCCAGCTAGCAAGTCTTGCAGATTCAGCATCATTGCTAACGGAAAGTGCAGGGCTGTGCCTTGCATGTATGCTAAACGCATTGTGTGCTCGCAGAACCAACCTTTTCTAACCCTCCATCAACCAGCATCGTTGTCATAGAGGATCCATCGCTTGGTTTCGCAACCTTCACGTGCACAATCGTAACGACAGTTGTGATTTTTTTTTTTAACTTGAAACGACCATCAATAGTTCTAGCCGCCGTGCTTGCAAGTTTTGCGGTACGGAAGGCTTGTGTGTCCAAAGTTGCGAACCTAGTGTCCTCATCACTTGGCGTCTAGGGCGTTAATCGGTTGCTGCCGTTGTTGGTACTGCCGCGCCAGGTTGCGTGAATGGGGTGGCAGCAGAGGCTGTTGCGTTGGAGAGGCAAGCTTGAAAGAACCCATGCATGTCATTGCGGTGTTGGCTGAGATGGCAGCAAACGCCTGCTGCAAGCCGGTTCCGAGGCACGCAATAGGCAGCTCACCAACTGCCCCACAAACACACTGGCTAGACATTTTATAGTTTTATAAACTGTATGTCAAAACGGGGCAGGATAGGGTGAGGAATAGGAAAGTAAGGGACACTATGGATGAGTAGGCTCAGGTAAAGTCTAGTAAACCAACCCATTGCATCTTAATTGCCACACATGGCAACACAAAGCAATGCAACGCAAAAACGGTATCACGGATGATCATGGTACTACATGCATTACGAGTCCCGAAACCCAACTTTGGAGGCCACGCAAAAAAGCGTGGATCTCGAGTCCGTAAAGTCAGATTGTGCACCCTCCTCAACAACAGCAAAGTAATGGATTCATAGAATTGTAGTCTTCCAGCTCAGTCCATAGCAAAAAGGGACTATGAAACACAAGCATATTTGCACTCATGTTCACTCTTTATCTCTCCTCCACTCTCACTCTACAACTATCCCTTGAGAAGTAAAAATACACCATGTTAGGACTCACCTAGGAAGCACCACATGCTCCCTGGTGTCGCCGCCAGGCACCTCTCCTCTATCTATCTCTCTTCTCTCCTCTCGTGTTTGGGGCTTGGCTAAGGCCCAGGTATATTCTTAGGATTCCATAGTACAAGAAAGATGTCCTTGAATTATGCCCTAGATATTTTGTTGTAGTCCTGCAGGTTTTGTAGTTGAAAACCCCAACCAAAGCAGCAAGTAGAGCAAGGACAGGATGTGGATCGAGTCAATGATTGGTTTTGGAATCCAGTGTAACACAGAAGGGCTGCAGATAGACAAAGCAGGTTTATACACAAAGATTCAATCACAAATGGATAATACAAAAGTTTTTATATGAAAATTGGTCAGACTCTAGCCTCAGAGGTTGCATTAGGCACTTCATGTGCACTCTTTTGGGTGAAATGGTGCTGGTTAGGACTGAGAGGCATAGATGTCAGGACCACACAGCAAATGACTTGGCCAAGCAACTGAATTCAGCAACAGTTACAAAGTAGGACCACAATAAGTGGTAGAGACAATTGAGTATAGGGGTCTTGGGGTGGGAGACCACTAGGCTTAACCTCCAAGGCCTAAAGCATGAAATGCCTGTTTTATTTCGGTATATCCTCCCTGAAGGAAGGTACCTCCGCTCAGTTGAGTGGTAGGGGTGAACTTCATGGGGGGCTAGGGTCACAACCCTAGTTACTTTGAGAAAGTGTACTTTAGGCAACAAAAGAGAGATAAAAACACTTAAGTTTGTCTTAGCATCAACAAAGGGTTTTAAGGGGGGCTCAGCCTGGATCAAGCCCTCCAAGAAAGACATGGCAGTGACTTTTTCTTACTCCCCCCTGGAGTACTAGTTGATCAAGCTAGTAGGACCAAGGAAAAAGGCTCAAATATTCCCAAAATTACCTCAGAAAATGCATTAAACTTACCAAAAACATCCTCATCACTTCATAGAAGCCTATCACACTGTAGGTACCCTTGAAAAACAGTGTAATGTACCGTGAATGATGTCCCTTCGATGGGGCATTCCTCAAAAGTCGCCGGCGTGCGACGAAAACTTTTGGAAAAAGTTTGGGGGTAGTGGGAATTGAACCCAGGACTCCCTCCCTAGAGCACATATGCTTGCCCACTAGGGTACAGTCGAACGCTCTAATGCGGACGGCTATCGCTGTATAAACAGCGTTTTAGTATACGTCCTGACCAAGGGCCAGGGCGGAGCAATACTCCCAATGGAGGACACAAACCCCCAGGAGCTGGAAAAAATAGAAAATGTAACCAGCAGGGAGTGATTCCTGCGGTTTAGCGGAAGGGGTTGCGATTTAGCAAGTGAAATCGTTAAAAATCGACGAAACCACGCGGGAAATCGTCATTTTTACACATAACTAAAAGTCGCAGACAAGCGCAAAGGAAGCGGACTCCAAGAAAAGGGTTGCGCAAGCGTAAACGGCTTTTGGAAAAGAAGGTATGAGCCGTAGTTTTTAAAGTTTTAAAGGAAATTTTCGCACAGTTGCATCAAAATTTTTATAAACTTCAGAGTTAAGTATTCAAATTCAGCCCACACCACAGAGCAGGTCAACAACCCATCTCTCAGGTATGTCAGTGTCACCTCACACTCACGCATTGCGTTCGTGTTGGTTGTTTCGTCAAAACGTTAGGGTTGTCAACGCTGTGCTCGTTGGGGGTTCGGGTGTTCTTCTCTCGTGCTTCTGCACAGGTAAAAACAGGAATGAAAGGTATGTGATGCGAATGGAGCGCGCAGCGCGCACGTAGGGTTAGAATATGCGCTGTGCTCGCGATGCATGTGCCTAATCGAGGCATCCACACGCTGTGACGCTTTACCTGTACCCCAAATTCACCCTTGTTTTCTTCTTCACAGGTAAGTAAAGAAAGCGTTTGTTCGTGTGCGGCCGTGGCGTTAAAGTAGGGTTGCTTAAAACGCTTAGGCTTGTTTTGTGTTCGTTTCAAATCGGCATTCACACGATGCATGGTGAGTAAGGTAGGTTAGCCCAGGAGGAGCTCACCTCCTGGTTGAGTCAGTGGTTCAGCCTCCCTTCCCTGCGTGCACATGATGCATTAAAGGGTAGGCCACGCGAATTGCGCACGGTAAACCTTGTTTAGGTTACCCAGAGGCTCCTCGGTACGTTCTTTAAGAGAACCTGAGGAGTCTCTTAAAGCTTGCTTGCTTGACAGGGGAGCTGATCCGTCAGCGTGTTTGCGGACAGTGTATTATAGGTCACACTGAGAAGGGTATAATACCTGGTGTGTGGCTTGGTTCCTCCGCCGCAAACACCCCTTCATTTGCCTCTGTTGTACAGGTGGGAGAGGTTAAGGGTGATTGGTGCACGCAGCAGCTGCCTTCGGCGGCTATCCATTTTTCTGCCCCAGCAGAACAGGGGCGCTGATCACAAATCAAATCACTGTGCCTCAGCCAGTTATGGCGAGGGCAGTTCGACTTTAACGACATCTGCGCTGTGCACGCAACGAGAGCATCCCTTCCCTCCAAGCCCTAGCAGGGGAAACACGTTGTGGCGTCCCCTGTTAGGCCACAGCTGCTTAGGAGCGCTGTGTTCTCTTGTCTTCTTCACAGGAGGGCCATTAGGGCCTGAGTGAACTTCGACAGCAGCACCCAGTAGCGTGTGTAGGGGTTAGGGTCAGCAGGCCTGGCAGGAGTGGAGTGCAAGTGATGAGTGCTCACCCTGCCTTCGAAGGCCGGTGCTGGCGTTAGTGCGTGTAGTGTAGTGGTGTCTCCTGTCCCGCGTGCTTTTCCTCGTGGGCAGGGGAGTGCGTTAGCTTTTGGCCTGTAGCAAAAATGGGCGTTTTGTATGCCCTTAGCACACTTGGCCACCCCTCCCCTCTAGTAGGTAGGGCTTTTGCCGTCTCACCCCAAGGATAGGCGCCAGCACAGAAATTGGGCGCCATAGGAGTGGTAATAGTACCTGATTAGGACCTTCGGTCCGACGTCAGCGAAGCCCGGTCTCCGGGAGCCACGCTGGGGAGAGAAGTGAGACACATACAGACATACGTAGCACACTTAGGGGTATGGTAAACCCTGTAAGGAAGGGTAGAACCCCACGGGTCTGGACCAGTCAGGGGTCCTAACTGTGGGCTCGCTTGTCCCCAAGGAGGGAAGACACACCTTGCCTCATAACACCTTGCTTGTCATTCCCCCCTGGTGTAGTAAGCCACCGTTCTTCGTTGGCTCTCCAAGGTCATTACATTAGGGCAGTGACCATGCAACACATGGTCAACAAGGCACACACTCGCTGGGTGGCTGCAATCATGGTAAGCGGCCACCTGGCTCACGCTGGAAACCATAGGCATGGGTCTGCAGGGCACAGACTGACACAGGGAGATTAGTTTCGCTTCTTACGCTGGGACATAGTCTCAGCACGGGTTAGGAGCTGCCCCTCGTTGTTCTCAACGAGGTAAGTGCGGAAGATGGGGTTGATACTCCCATCTGGTTGTATGAAGGCTGACATAGGTTCCCAGGTCGCCTCAGACAACCCATAGCCATCCCACAGGGTAAGGAATTTCCAGCCGTGTTTATACTCGTGGCGTGCAATACCTGCAACCACGTAGTAACCATCGACTGCCATCTCATCGGCAGTCATCTCTTCGAGTTCGTCTGCCTCCTCTGGACTGGCAGCGTTCTCTAGGTCTATACGTTCAATCTCACTGTCGCTGAGGCGCCACTCATCCCAAGACAAGTCGTCAGGGGAGTGATAGTGACTCAACTGCTTAGGTGCACATAGCAGTTCACCACCTAGACGTGGACTGCACCTGACATGGATCCTGGATCCCTCTATCCTGATGATACGATAGGGTCCAAAGTAAGGGTCCTGTAGGCAGTTACGTGGCCAGGAGGGTAGGCGTGAATGGTGTACCAAAACAAGGTCACCAACCTTGAAGCTGGCAGGTCGCCGTAGGCGGTTCTGTCGGCTCTGTTCACGGTCACGAATGTGCCTCAGGTTAGTACCAGCCTGGTTAGCCAGAGACTGCTTGTGTTCCAGCCAATCTCCTACAGGGCTCTTGAAGTCCTCAGGGAAGGGGGTTTTGAAGAACCAAGCAGGTCGTCCTCCATGGAACAGTTCGTGGGGGGTGAAACCCGTAGAAGAGCTCCGCTGTGAGTTCATGGACAGAACTGCCCAGGGCACTAGGCGTACCCAGTCCTTGGTGCGCTCCTGTTTCATCAGGATTCTTAGGTTTTGCTCCACCACACGGTTCTGTCTCTCACAGAGAGGGTTAGACGTGTGAGTCTAGGGCACACTTGTGGTTACCTCCACGTTGAGGGCATTTAGCACTCGTTTGTACCACCCAGTGTCACTGCGGATGCGTACATCTTCATCAGAGTGCACCTGCTTAGGTGCTCCATAGGGTTCGAACCATTGTTCGACCAACATTTTTACAGTCTGCTCACCTGTGATTTTCTTATTGCACGGGAACACACGGGTGAAGCGAGATAGACCACAGGTGACCACGAGGCAACTATCATAGCCGCCAAAGCGTGGTAGGCCGTGGATGTAATCCACGTAGAGAAGAGAGTTAGCACAATAGGGTATAGGTAAGCTGGAGATCAGGCCCCTATCCCTACTGTCGCTCTGCTTGCTAGCATGACAGCCACAAGCATCCACAATGGTCTGCATACGCGACCTCAGTTCAGTCAGGTTTAGACTAGAGTAGAAACACTCACGGAAGAAGTCCACTGAGCGATTAGCGCCAGTGTGACCAGAACTGAGATGGGACCACTGTAGGCACCCATCCAGTCGTGCCTCAGGCACCACAATTTGGTCCTCGTAGAAGAGGTACTGATTGTTTTTATACCACTGGTGCCCGTCAATGACACGGGGTTCGAGACCAGTGCTGAGGGTTTGGAGAATTTCTTCATACTCTGACTGATAGTCGGTTAGACTCCAACCCTCCAGGATTCCAGCAGTGCGCATGGACAGGTCAAGCTGGACATCCATACGCTGGAAAGCCTCTTTGGCGAGCGCCTCAGAGCTCTCACCAATAAGCGCATCGAAGTTGTTGCGCGATATATAGTCAGACAGTTCATTCTTAATCCCGGGGATATGATGCACTGTCAGCCTGAACTGGCTCAGGTAAGTGCACCACCGTTTTAGCTTTGCTTTTTCCGGTGGTGGGCCCTTCTGAAAAGACTTCACAGGCTCCTGGTCACACAGCCAGACAATAGGGTTAGATCCCAGAAGTCGGGATTGTGACGATAGCACCAACATACCGGCCAGGAGTTCCTGGTCATAGGTGCTGTAGTTGGAACGCGCTTGGTTCCATTTCCAATTCCAGTGTCCCAGTGGCACCAGTCGCCACTCACTGGTAGGATAGTCATGTCTCAACGAACCATCACGGTTCAGTCCAGTAGTACGATAATGGCAGGGGGTTAGTTCAGCGGGGTTAAGCTCCTGCCATTGATAGATGGTACCTCCCCCCCCTACCTCACTGGCATCAGTGATCAGGACTATCTCGCCCTCAGGGCGGGGCACTCCCAGGCAGTTGGAGGAGGCAATCTTCTTCTTCAACTCCTGGAAACACTCTTCCTCTCTGGAGGTCCACCTCCAGGGAGTAGTTTTCTTGATCAGGTCAGTGAGGGGTGCAGAGGAGTACGTAAAATTGTGGATGTGACGCCGATAGAAATTACAGGCGCCCACAAAACTCCTCACATCGTGTAGACCCTTCTTAGGGTCATCGCGAATCTGCATGTCCTGTAGGGGCTGCATCTTAGACGCGGCTGGTTTCCACCAGCCATACCCCACGTCGAAACCCAAATACTCCATCTCCTCTTTCATAAACTCACATTTTTCGAGTTTGATGCGGAGATGGTTTTCTTGACAGACAGTGAAAAATTCACGGAGGAGAAGGACATGGTCCTCTTTGGTATTAGTACCCAAACTCACGTCGTCGATGTGAGCCTCCATTTCTGCACCCCGAGAAATCAACTCTTGTACTAGAGGCCTGCGCCTCAGTATGTACAACATTTTGTTCATAAGCTCCTGGAAGAGCGCTGGGGCATTAGCCACCCCGAAAGGCATAACCTTCCACTTGAAAACACGACCCTTAGGGGTTATAAAGGCCAACAGCTCCTGAGCTGCGGCGGTTAGGTCCACCTGCCAGAAACCAGAGCGTTTGTCCATTTTGGTCTTATACCTGCATTTGGCAATACGCTCCAGGGTGTTTTCCATGTTAGGAATACTCCCTGAGTGGTTCTGGGTTTTCTTGTTGACCTCACCATAGTCTACAACAAGACGTAGAGCAGTCGACCCTGGTTTAGCAACAAGGAAACAGGGGCTGCAGTGATGGGGATAGTCCCCATGTTTATACTCTTCAACGAGGCCAGCATCAATGCATTCTTGGATCTGGCGCTCGATTTCTTCAACCTGTTCCTGTGGAGCGGGATAGGGACGACGCCTCACTCGCGTCTTTTCAAATTCTGGTTTCAATTTCAGGTCCATCTGGACCAGTTTTTTACAAGAAAGGGGAGGCGGCAAGGCGCCAAACACCTCCTCATAGGTTATCAGCAGTTTCTTCAGGCGGGGGTCAAGGTTAAGACTCTCGAGTTTCTGAAGGAAATCCTCCTCAGCATGGAGGTTGCTTTTTCCATGTTCTTTCTTTTTATGCCGATCAGCAGTTTCGGCAGGCACAGTACCATCGTCCCACTCAGGGGGACGTTGCTGCCCATAGTGTAGAGAATACACTAGAGGTATCTCAGGATCAGGCAGCGTATAGGACTCATCGTCCTCCTCAGACCAGATGGAGTATTTCCAGGTCTGTCTGAGGTATTGCAGCCGCTCTTGGCGTTCAATACCTTCGGCCTTCAGGTACAACAGCCGCCGGAGTTCTTGAGTGTCATGCTCAGACAATGGCATGTTATTAGCAGCAGGCCGCGCCAGAGCATCAGCACTCCGGGCCACGGGTTCACCTGTGTGCATAGGCTGCATGTGTAGCACTGGCTTCCCAACAGTGGAAGCGGGTCCAGAGGTTGACTCTAGATCTACCTCCTCTAGCAACAGTTGGGCTAGGAAAGCACTATGTTTTAGGTCAACACAGCTGGGATCAACACAGGGTATAGTGCTGGCGATCTCAGACAGTTGGTCGTCAGCATCCTCTTTCACAGCTGCAGGTTCCAGATAGTCATCAGGAGACTCACACCGTGTAAGTGTGGCAGATAGGTGCTCAGAAGATCGATTTTTGAGATCATAAAGGGTCAGCCCACGATTTTCGGCCATGACCTCTTTTAGTAGCACCTGGTCTAGGTCACACAGGGGTACAGGATTGAGAGATCCATCGATGATGGATAGGAAACTGGCCCACTCAGGGGCCTGCATAGCTGTGTCTGAGTCCTCAGGCACGTAAATGGGGCCGTCGGGGAGTTGCACTCTTCCCACGGTCATTCGGTCTAGCATACGGCGCCAGTAAGCATGTTCACCAGAGTAATGCCAGTCAGGGGCGCACATAACAACCCTTCCTCCCTCATAAGCGATCTTGGTTAGAACCTTCGCGAGCAGGGAGAAGGGAGGGTTAGCATACGCTAGGCCCATTGCTTTCCAGAAGAAACGGAAAGCATTGTTCAGTTGTTTCGAGCAGTACGGTTGCATGATGTGCTGTTGTTGGCTCGCACACAATTCCACCTGGATCTCATCCAGGTTTACCTGAAGGGCCGCCAGTCCATTTTCAAGAACGTGACGGGCCAGTTGGTAGTTTTCAGTACGATAGTTCGTCTTGGCTGCGTAGCGCAGCCCAGACTCTTTTCGTCCTGACAGCTCCAAAGGAACGGAGAATAGCCCACTGCCAAAGTCGCAGTGCAAAGAGTAGGGACGCTGTAGGGACAGCATTTTTACCTGGGGGTTTCTTCGTAGAAAGTCGGTGCCAATGACGATGTCAAAGGCGTCAGTGTCCAACACTCTGCAGTGTCGCGTCACTGTTTCGTCGCCCAGACATATAGTCACATCGACCCCCCCCAAGGAATGGATGGTTCGCCCATCCCTTACTCTTATGGCCACGGTCTTAGTTTTCTTGAAAGTTTTAAGCAGACGCCGGGCCACTATGGAAAGTGTTGCACCGGTATCAAGCACCGCTCGAAAAACCTGATCCCCGATTTTCACGAGGATCCAGAAAACCAAGTCCTCCTCTTCGGAGCCGCCCCCCTATTCCTCATCAGGGAATTTCACATCCACCCCTGCAGCCATGAGGGACTTGGCCATCCAGGCCAAGCGCCTCTTCTTGGAATTATTCCCCTCAGGGGTAGCGTTATCCCCTTGGGGGCGTTTCTTGGGGTCACCTGCGGGAGCGGGTGTAGCAGCAGGAGTGGGTGTTGCAACGGGCGCTGATGAGCGCCTCTGGGGGTTAGGGGGTCCCGTTTTGCCACCCCCTTTGCCACCTCCTTTACCACCTTTATCCCCGTTCGGGGGATTTCTGGCGGGCGTCTGGGTCTTCTGGCGCTTCGCCTCCTGACGCTTGAGTTTGTCACTCTCGCGTTTCTTGATGTGGCATTTGTCCTCGTAGTGACGACGTTTGCCACAGTAACCACAGGTGATGGTACACCTGAAATGGTCCTGATGGGTCACCTGTTTCCCATCTTTGGTGTGCTGCTGACGTTTCATCTGCAGCATACAGCCACTGTGGAGATCGCAGTCAGAGGCATGACAAGGTCCCCCCTTGTCATTGACAGGTCGGCAGTAGAACAGGGGGGGTGTGCCTGCATCAGGTTGAACCTCGTTCATGGCACGTAGGTTGCCCCTCCCTTTACCACCTCCCTGGTTGGTGTTAGTGGGATTTTTATGCCCCTTCCCTTCGCCACGTTCGGGGGTAGGGGTACCACCTCGTCCCAAATGCTTCTTGAGGAATTTCTCCATGTGGGAGTCTTCTCTCTCTCAAGAGCTAGCTCAATCAAGAGATCCACCAGTTCATCGTACGAGTGGGTTCTGCTCTTCCTCTCAGAGGTGGAGCGGCAATCATCCCACGTACGCTGGGGGATCTTACTCATGAGCCACAGGTGGGTCTCAGTGGCTCCGTAGGAGCCCACTTTCATCCCCGAAAATAAGTACTCCAAGTCGCACACATACTCAGAAATTCGCGCAGCGGATGGAAACTCCGGGAGCATAGGTAGTTCCTCGATCTGTGTGCGTACGCTGAGGTCAGTCTCATAGACTGGGAATGTTTTCTCTAACCTCAGGAGTACCTCTGCCCAGGTAGAACAGGTTTTCACAATCTGTTTGACGTGTTTTTGCAAGAATTTCTTTTTGCATGAGCGTTTTAGCAGTGAACATTTGGTGGCCACATCCACTTGGGATTGGCCAGTCAACAAAAGGAACTCTGCAAATTCTTCTGCCCATTCAGGCAGATTTTTGGGGTCAAACTCCGGCAGTTCCAGCTGGATGTTCGCCTGGGCAATTGGTCTGCCCGTCTTCCCACCCCCCGGAGTTAGGCCTGAAGGCGACACGCCGGCACGAGGGGCCAGGGCTGACAGCCCTCTTCTCTCACTCTCTGTGACAGGCACATCCTGTAGATCAGCCATAGGCACAGTCCTGGCACGGGGTTGAAAGTGGCTGGGGCAGGTGACCTTAGGCAACAGCCTTGAGACCCTTGATCTCTTGAGATCTTCGGCCAGGGTACTCAGTCCTGGAGAGAGAGAGGGCAACTCTGGCTCGGGTAAGGGTTCTGCAATACCCAGTTTAGCCTTGATGGCCTCCGATAAGGCCGTCACATCTGGATCTTCTGATCCAGACAGGAGTTTGGCCAACAGCTCGGCCGTATGATCCTGGGCACCGTAGGTTGGCCTTGGATGATGTTGTTCTTCGACTCGAGTCGGGCCCACTTCGGGAGCCCTTGGGGTTGGACAACATGGTCTTGGATACTCAGGTCTTAGTCGTCTTGGCAGGGATGCAGTGGACGGAGGACCAGAGTGCGCGTAGGACCCTAGGTCTGTACGTGGTTTGGATCCATGTACGGCCAATGGCTCCTCTCCATCTTCCCCACGGATGGATTTGTAGTACTCCTCATGTAGGATGTACTCATCCATCTTCTTCCTCAGCTCCTCATACTCCTCAGGTCCTTCAATGGCAGTTGAGGATGAAGCTGGACAATTGGATCTTGATACTGAAGCAGCCACACGTCTGTGGAGGTGACTGAAGCTGTCTCCACCGTGTGCTGCTAAGGCCTCGGTGGTAAGGCCTTTATTCTCTTCCGCCCTTCTGCGTTCTGGATCTCCTTGGGACTCAGATGCGCCACTGAGATGATGCGGAGCTCGGTAAGGTGGTTCACTCATTGGGTGGGCCATGCTGCCCATTTGCACTTGGACAGTTCTGATAGGCCAGGTCCTGACGCTTGGCGTGGACATGTTGAACTTGTTGTTGAGCTTTTGTGTTGCACTTCTTCTCAGGGTCAGTTCAAAAGGTCACAAGGGACTGTCTCTGCTACCGGAAAGATGTCCTTGAATTATGCCCTAGATATTTTGATGTAGTCCTGCAGGTTTTGTAGTTGAAAACCCCAACCAAAGCAGCAAGTAGAGCAAGGACAGGATGTGGATCGAATCAATGATTGGTTTTGGAATCCAGTGTAACACAGAAGGGCTGCAGATAGACAAAGCAGGTTTATACACATAGATTCAATCACAAATGGATAATACAAAAGTTTTTATATGAAAATTGGTCAGACTCTAGCCTCAGAGGTTGCATTAGGCACTTCATGTGCACTCTTTTGGGTGAAATGGTGCTGGTTAGGACTGAGAGGCATAGATGTCAGGACCACACAGAAAATGACTTGGCCAAGCAACTGAATTCAGAAACAGTTACAAAGTAGGACCACAATAAGTGGTAGAGACAATTGAGTATAGGGGTCTTGGGGTGGGAGACCACTAGGCTTAACCTCCAAGGCCTAAAGCATGAAATGCCTGTTTTATTTCGGTATATCCTCCCTGAAGGAAGGTACCTCCGCTCAGTTGAGTGGTAGGGGTGAACTTCATGGGGGGCTAGGGTCACAACCCTAGTTACTTTGAGAAAGTGTACTTTAGGCAACAAAAGAGAGATAAAAACACTTAAGTTTGTCTTAGCATCAACAAAGGGTTTTAAGGGGGGCTCAGCCTGGATCAAGCCCTCCAAGAAAGACATGGCAGTGACTTTTTCTTACTGTACATAAAACATGCTTGGGACCCACCAAGTAGGGATTAAAATACATGAAGAAGTGGGGACAACCTTGAGAAAGGGTTGTAGTGTAAATAAAGGACCCTTAGGGGTCATAGACACCTTCGAAGGTAGTATGTGTGGTATCACTCACACATTGGGTCGATCATGCATGACATGCATGACAATCATGCATCCCAAAAATGTGATCATCCAAATTCAAAGAGTTGTGAAAAATGAATAGTATAACCTTCTTAGGAACCCATTAGAATGGGGTTGTAGTTGAGTTACTTTTGAGTGAAAGTGAGGTTTTGGGTTGGAATGTGAAAAACACATGCTAGGGCGCCAGCATGTCATGATGCATGATGCATGACACATGACGCATGACACGTGATGCATGATGAATGATTGAATGATGGATGATGATCTGAATCTGCTCTGTACATGTTGCCTTTGCACTGCAAGACCAACTGGCGAACCCGGAGTTGAGCGGATATGGGATGGCACATTGTATAAGGCGCTGAAGACAGGCATTCATGAAGTTGAAGGATGCGATTCAAGTGGCGGAGTGGCTCAACAAGGAGGCAAGCAATCAAGGGAAGGTTCAGCACTCAATCTGAGGCGCTGAAGACAGGCTCAAAATAATTCAAAATAAAGTACAAGGTATGCTATGGGGCTTAATTTCACTCGTAACCCCACCTCAAGGGGCCCCGCAACAAAGCGGGCTAAGCGTGCAATCGTGTAGGCAAAGCGCGGAACCGCGTGACCACCAGCATTTGGTGGCTGCGTGCAACCTGGGGGTGGAATAGCGGTATACCATGTGGAATGCGGGGTGTTCCACTTGTTTGGTCACTTTTGTTGCGCCCTTTCAGTTGGAGTTAGGGACTCACAATCCACTGCTGAGTGCAGCACCGCCAGCGTAGCAAGGCCAGCGGCTCTGCTTGAAAAATAGATCGATCGGACACAATGCTCAATGTGCATACCAGTGCCCCGCGCCAAGGGCCCCTTGTCCGCGTGATGATTGGATTTAACATGTCTACGCAACAAAGGACATTTGTATAGCGCCTTGTCTTGCTAATCTTGCCCTCCAGAGGGGGTCTCGAAAGGTGGGGGGGGGGTGTCAAGGTGCGCAGATCGGCATCCCCTATGGGTTGGGAGCAATCAACCCCAAAAACGAGTGAACGTGGTGGAACTACGCAATAAGGTAGAAATGGGTGAAACAAGGGTGTATATCCAAGCTGGGGTGGGCCTAAATCAAACTTGCTTCATCACCACCAGGTTCCCCCATAGGTGACTAGGGAATCGCCCATAACATTTGTTTGACCACTTCTAAAGTTTGCGACATTTGCGCTAAAAAGCAATACTGCACGCACGAAAAAAAAATCTATAGTTTTTTCCGGCGCAGAAGATTTTTTTAGCATTTTGGATTGTATTTGACGAATTCCTCAAACAGACTTTCCCCGGTGTTGAATAGGGACAAGTACAGCATAGGTAAGATCGTGCCATGTTCCTTCGGAAACCAGAAGTTGCTACTGCACTAGCCATATCTGTTTGAAAATCGCGTACCTTGCATTTTGAAGTTTGAGTTGAAAATGTCACTATGTCGGCCACAAACACCATGAAGTACCAAGCCAGGCACAACGGCGGCACGTAGTTCAGCACAATGTTCACTTTGTTGTTCAATAGGATATCCATGAGACATGCCCTACCCACGTAGTTCTTCAAGTAGGATCAAAGTCGGCGGCGAGTGCCGGCTGTGCATCAAGTAAATGACGGACTGGCTAAGCCTCGATATACATAGAAACGAAGCTGTACAGAGCATCATACATATGCGGGCTTGACGCAACACATAGCGACTGTCCCAGCGTAATTACCCAAAAGCTTAGCGAAAACAATGCTGCAAGACGAAAATCATCAAAATATTTACACAGTAAAACAAAAACAAAATGGTAGTGATCAATGGGATGTCCTGGTGTTTACTGGCGTCAATGCGCACACGTGACAGGTAGTCGCAGTGCATACATGGCCGTCCAGTGGTTCACCGTAGAAAAATCAAGATGAAGAGACCGGCATAGTGTCACATTGAAAGTTAACATCCAAGAGAATCAAACCATATGAGAGATTGGAAATTGGTTGTCCTTAAAGACCCCTCCCCCCTCCCCTTATTGCCATATATAGTTCACATCAGTCAAATACAGCAACCATAGTTAGAGGAGCCCTGAAAAGGTGCCTAGACACACAAGTTACGACAAGGTTCATGCCAACTTTACTAGAACTCATGTGGTGGCCGCCACTTTTCCATGTTCATCCGCATCATCCATGTATCCAAAACTTGTTGAGCACGATGAAGAAAATTGTCACGACCTGATGGCCGTGACGTACGCAACCCACCGTGCAGGGTACTTACAAACGGACCAAATCGCACGAGGATAGCATCCTCGGTATCTTCAACAAATATGAACCTCGTCGCCGGCTTTGAAATAGAATAATGCCAATGCCACAGAGGAAGAAGAGTCTAAGAGAAAGTGAGTTACTCGCGCTGTCCAAATAGTCAGCACGACCGGCTTGACAGTTTTGATTGTATTTGACGAATTCGTCAAACAGAGTTTCCCCGGTGTTGAATAGGGACAATTGCAGCATAGCTAAGATTGTGCCATGTTTCTTCGGAAACCAGAAGTTGATGCTGCACTAGCCATATTTGTTTGAAAATCGCGTACCTTGTATTTTGGACTTTGAGTTGAAAAAGTCACTATGTCGGCCACAAACACCATGAAGTACCAAGCCAGGCACAAGGGCGGTACATAGTTCAGCACAATGTTCACTTTGTTATTGAACAGGATATCCGTGGGACTTGCCTTACCCACGCAGTTCTTCAAGTAGGATTAAGTCGGCGGCCAGCGCGGACTGTGGTTCAAGTAAATGACGAACCGGAGCTCGCTGGGCTAAGCCTCGATATACATAGAAATGAAACTTGACAAGACGGGGAAAGTGCGTTGAGTGGAAGAAAAGTGATGATGGTTTAGATAAGTCATATGGCAATGGAGTCACATTGGATGATGTCGGATGTGTGATTGTACGTTTAAATAGAAATCTGAACATGTTTAAACGAGTGGAAAACAAATCACCATAGATGCATTATGTGAAAGGTTTGAGCAAAAGAAGGTTCACATGACTTCGTCGTGCTTAGTGGGGCTTTTCTTTTCATGGTGCCAGGCACCATGAAAAGAAAAGTGTTGTTGCGTTAAAACAATTATGTTCGCACTTTGTGCGCATTATTTGAAGTGCAAACAAGGGCCTGAAAGTAGCCAATAAGACTTGAGATATTTCATGTTAAACAAAAATGATGCAAATACTTGCTCCGATACCTTGTATACCATCCACCTTAACCGAAGAAAAGTGGGTGCATTAAGCAAAATGACATATTCATCATCATAGAGAAATGTTCGTAAGTCGGGCCCGTCATTTGGAATTTTAATGAACCAAAACCTATTGTTGATAAATCTTTTATCCTCTTTCACTTTTTGACGTTTCCAAATACGGCGTCCCACGCCCTGCTTCGGAAAGTGAAAGATCGGCACTCGAAAACAGAAATATAGCGAAATACCGCTTCCTTTAAGAATTATTCACAAATTGGGTCTCGGATCTGAATTTTGCAGCTTGTAGCTAATTTTGTGTTTGGATAGGCCTTTTGGAGAGCGCGCCGACATGGATGGATGGATGGATGAATGGATGGACTGTGCTGTCAAATAATCATTTTTGCATCACCATTTCTTTGGATTTGAAACTTGTGGCTTTGATGTAGTGTTATTCGGTAACTTTGCTTGTGCACCTTCATATCTCAACCCCAGCTGATCCACAACTAATGGACGACCAATGTCAAATTGTAGCGTTATGAAACTACTAACTTTCCAAAAGCGGTATAATTCATTACAACATAAAATAGTTTGTTGATCGGCGCATCGATGCGGTCATTTTGATGGGCTATTTTGGTGATTTTTAAAATTTGTTTCGTTTTGATTTTTTAAAATGTGTTTCGTTCTGAAGAAGTCTTCAGACAGGGACGGGTACCCATTCCCCTGC
The DNA here is from genome assembly GCA_964036045.1 of Eutreptiella sp. 'Long Island Sound 2002'. Taxonomy (NCBI): domain Eukaryota; phylum Euglenozoa; class Euglenophyceae; order Eutreptiales; family Eutreptiaceae; genus Eutreptiella; species Eutreptiella sp. 'Long Island Sound 2002'. The sequence continues at coordinate 63,562,049 of OZ038386.1, forward strand.
CCCCCATGGGGGGGGATTGGACAAAGTAAGAAAAAGTGCTTTTCCTATGCTTTGAGGCATACTCTAGTTGTATTAGAGATGCACTGAGCATCTAGGCATTTCTATCTTAGTATTGGTCCCACCAAAACTGGTGATAACACATTTTGACCTATGGAACCAAACACCCAATCAGGATATGGAGTGGACCCCTTAATCCCCTTTCAATGTGAGGCAAATCATCTTTTCTTGAGTTGACTGAGAACTGACATATCCAAGGCAGAGCCTATGAATTTATCTATGTTTTTCCATGAATTCTTAGCTGTCCTAGTGGTATCCACCCTAGGGGGCTGGGCACCTCTTTTTGAGAGGTCCTGGGTTCAATTCCTGGTCAGCCTAGCTAAGTAGGAAGATCCCATGTGACATGGCAGTGATCTCATCGCCACATGCCCTGCCACCTCAGCACATACCGGACCCAAAACAAAGAGTGCACATCTCCTGAGATGGCACTATGGAGAGAGAGAGTGACCATGGGGCAGTTTTCCAACTCTTTTCCAAAACAATTCAGCTATCTTTGTGAATATGCAATCCGATTTGACCTGAGTTGCAGTTTCTGTGAATATCCTTTCATCTTTCACTGTTTACACTGCAGCCCTTCATGCTTTGATCCTGATTCTCTTCTCCTTGCACACCTCTGGCTTGGGTTATCCTGGATTGACTATATTTCAGACAAACAAAAGGTTTTCATCTCCAAAAACAAGCAGCAGGAAACCTTACACCAGCAGCAAGCAGCAGGAGAGACAAAAACACAGTGTTGAAACCACTATAAACTTTTCTGGCAGCAGAGGCAGTCTGTCTCTGCGCACCGGCAGCAACCCCGCGCCGTACATCCAGTGCGGCGAGTACAGGCACATATAAGCAGAAGGGCGACTGAAGATGGATACAAGGAAGGAGGACGCCGACGTGAAGACAGCGCCAGCGCCTGAGGCACCGGCAAGGCCAGCACCTGGGGAACCTGGACCTGGACCTAGCGGCGCTGTACCTTCGGCGGAGCCCTTACATGGGCCAGTGGAAGCGGCTGAGGACTCGCTGGATGGACTCCAGACGGCTTTCAGGGCCCTGTCAGTCGAAGAGGTGGTCTCTCAGCCTGTGAAGAGGAAGAGAGAGAGCGACAAGGATGCTGGAGACGAAGCAGACGAAGGAGAGGAGCAAGGGCAAGACCTGATGAATGTCCCTACCTTCGAAGGCGCACCAAGCGCTTCTGGCCTCCACGCATAACCCTCTCCTTTAACCACCACACTCCCAATTCCAGACCCAGCCGCCGCAACATCCACTCCCATAACCAACCCGCCTATGGCAGAGGGCACAGGCTTTACTGGCATGCCTCCCTACCCCGCCTATGGTATGGGCCCACCTACCACTGCGCTCCCTGAGGCAACTACTGCCAGTGAGCCGGTGGCTTCCAGCTCTGCGCCGCGATGGTATGCGGCTGAATATCCCCATCCACTACCCGCTACTGGAACCTATGTGGATGTTCCTGGGTATGCACCTGGGTATGCAACCTTGAGTGGGTTGAGGAGAGGACCTGAATCTCTTGGTGGCAGGAGTAGAGGATCGGGAAGATCCTCCAACAGGTCCCTGACGCGGTCGGAGATCAACGAGGTGCTCCGAGGAGCCACTTCAAAAATCGTGGGCGACCTCACTCAAGAGATCCGAGAGAAGCTGGAGCCCCTGATGAGCCCGCCCCAAGCGTCACCTACTACGGTGGGAATGTCACCCCACCGAGTACAGGCTAACCACCTGGCGGCAGGGTTGACAAACACCCTGGGGAGCCTGAGGAGTCGACCGATGCCGACCCCTGCAGCTATACCGAGAAGTCCCTTCGTACCGAGAACAGCCCAGCCACCCTACAGCCACGTGACTAACTCTACGAGGGCCGAGCTGGACCGGCTGGGGCTGACAGCCTTGAGGGCTATGGTGGACGTGGAGCCTTATGGCTCTAGTGATCTAGGCGGAGACCCCTCCGATGATGAGCCGCCGTCGATGACTTCTACTTCGCCCTCAGAGGACGATGACCCGGAGGACCCCGAGGACCCAAAAGGGAAGAAGAAGAAGAAGAAGAAGAAGAAGACCCGACGCCCTGAAGGACGCAGGTCTCAGGAGGCGAAGGCTATTGCCACCTCCAAGATTGTGGTGAACCTGCCTGAGTTCACAGGCAAGGACCTCAGCGAGTTCGCTGAGAATTTTGGCCGGTTTCTCCGATTGACCGGCCAAACCCACGCTAGTGGGCGAGTGAAGTGCGATCTGCTCCTGCAGTGCTGCAAGACCAAGAACCCGGAGAAGCAGGTCAGGCAAATCATTCCCAACTCCGCCACCTTTGCCGATGTGTTGGTTGCCCTGGAGAGGCAGTACCCGACCTACGAAACCGACCTCTCCATCAGGGCCGAGATCCAGAACCTGCCCGTGCTGCCCAACAACCCCAAACCTGGCAGGGTCTCTGAGCTGTTGGCTGACCTGGATCACTGGGCTGGACGACTGACGCCCGGTTCCTACAGCAGCGACGACCTGCTGTTCTGGTTGGTGGCCAAGCTCCCTCGAGAGCTATGGGACGAGTGCCGTTCGACGGCGGAGCGCAAGGCTAGATCCCTCCGCTACGAGGATCTATGCGTGCTACTCCTGGAACTGGCGCTGGAGAAGGAGAGCGACCAGCACTTGAACAATTACCGTCCTGGAGGAGGAGGTTCTGGAGGCCATGGCAAAGGGTACCAAGGGTCCCGACCTGGGCAGGGGACTACCCCCAAACACGCCCACGCTCGTATCATGGAGAACGTGAAGGAGCTATTCTGGTGTGATGCCAGAGACGAGCAGGGCCACCTGCAGCAGGCCCCTGACTGCGAGCAGCGAGACTGCTTCGTAGTCCAGGGGAAGCAGCAAGAGAAGAACACCGGCGCCAAAGCGAAGCTGCCGGATCATTACAGGTGCACCATCACGTGTGCATTCTGCGGGAAGCGGAAGCACTACGAGGATGAGTGCTACCATAAGCAACGCCTATCGGCGAAGCTTAAGGGTGAAGATCCTGGCAAAGGCTCAGGCAAAGGTGGAGGCAAAGGCAAAGGCAACGACTCCGGCAAGGGCAAGTCGAAAGGACGTGGTCAAGGGCAAGACAAGGGTCAAGGTGGACGAGGAGGAGGCGCTAACCGCCAGCTCGACAACAAGAACAAGGACAAGAACGGAGGCAACCCCAACCCTAATCCAGGGGGGAACTCTGAGCCCTCTGGAGGGCAGTCTGGTCCTACCACACGCTCACAAACGCAGGCCCAGCAAGAACAAGGAGCCAAGCGTGAGCATGAAGGTGGTGATGACGGCAACGCCAAGAAGAGGAGCCGTTTCATGAGGATGGCCCGCAAATTGCGGAACAAGGGGTTCGAGGTGACCTGTCCCACGGAGTTCTGACGGGGACGCTCTGGTGGCACCCAAGACCTGGTGTTTTGGGTACATATCCGACTAGGGGCACGCGAATACCTGGGGGTATTGGATACTGGCGCCACAATATCTATAGTGGCCAAGAAAATTTTACCTTGTGGGAGCCTGAAGAACACCATGACCACCGCTGCTATACGCATGGGGGATGGACATGTGGTGCACAGCTGCGGGAACTGTGAAGTGGAGGTACCTATGGGCTCCCGGACTATGGCCCATCGGTTCTATGTGATGGACACTGAGGCCTTCGACTTTGTACTGGGGACTGACTTCTTCGTACAGCACTCCCAGATACAATCCCTGACGCTGCAAGCGCCCTACCTCCTCTACGTGGACCACGGCAGTGGCAGAGAGTCTGTGCCACTGGAGCAGTCGGAACATACCTCGAGTTACCTGAGACTATCGAAGGAGGAGCCCTCGAACATGATGGCGGCCTCCAAAACTGAGGACTATCAACTATCGGGGGAAGTCCTAGACCAAGGTCTGAAGGAGTTGGGTTACTCTCGAGAAGACCTGAGTGTGGAGTTGTTCGCCAGCGACAAGCAGCATGTACTGGACCTCTACTGCAGCAAGGGGAAGAACTGCAGCTACAAATTTTACTGGCCCTCTTTTGGGATGGCCTACGGGAACCCCAGGTTCAGTGAACTGGGGAAGGTGCTGACCAAGGTGGCCTTGGAACGTTCCCGTATGGTCCTGTGTTCCCCCGATTGGGGAGCCCATGGGGGCAACGAGTACTGGCGAAACCTCCTGGACAGGCTGACTATCAGCTCTGTTCGTTTGCCTGATGAGGCCATCTACGTGCCTCTGGGACGCAAGACGCCTATTGGGAAGCCCGGATGGGGGAGTATGCTCAGCGTGGTGGACGGAGGTCTTACCTCCATTCCCTGGGAGGATCTGGACCCGACTCTGGTCCAGGCTATACAACGAGAAAGCGACGGACTCGCCTTGGGTGACTTGAAGGATCGCCTACGACCTCAAGATGCTGTTGAGACTACACCCGGAGGAGATGAGTACGTCGTGACTGACACCAACGCCCCCAACTCTCCCTGTCATGTACCTGTTCCTGATGGAGTCTCTGAGTGTGGACTATCTGAGCTACCTAGCTCTATCCACTCAGATGACGAAACTGAGCACGACGCCTTCTTCGTGCAGACCTTTGTGGAGGAAGTGGAGAACGCCGAGTACGTCGCCCCACTGAAACCCCTACTCTCCATGAGGGTGGAAGACCCCGTGGACGAGGAGCTGGACCCTCGATCCAGGCTCAGGGAGTATGTGGATTCCAAGAGGAAGTTGGTGGCGAAAAAGCTATGCTACGCGAAGCCTACCCGCAGCTCATGGCCACTGAAGCAAGGACGTATGGGAGACCTATCCCAATTGAAGGAGGACCTCGAACAGAAGATCACCACCTGGCAAAGGGAGGTAGATCTTAAGCTCATGAAGAGCGTGTGGGGCGCCCATGTGAGGACCCCAGAGGAGGACGACCTCTCGGAGGAATGTGTATGTGAAACCCCTCGAGCGTGCCTATGTTGCCATCGTCCACCGGAGATGGTTGAACAAGACCTTCTATATGCCTACCAAGGGCTGAAGGACACTACCACGGGCGAAGAGTCGGTGGAGGACCACCTCCCGACGTCTATTACTCAGGGGGCAAGCAACTTACACTCTGACGAGGACATGGAGGACAAGATCAAGGTATTGGACCCGCGGGTACAGAAGCTTATAAGGACCTATCTGGAGGTGTTCGGAGAACTACCCCCTCCAGCCTCATGTGACAAGCTGGTACAGATGGACCTCAAGCTGAAACCCGAGTTCGTGGGTCACAAGATCCGGAGGAGACCCTATCCAGCTCCTAAAGAGCAGGCCGACGAGATCGAGTGACAGATACAAGAATGTATCGACGCTGGCCTAGTCCTGGAGTACAAGGACGGGGACTACCCCCTACACTGCAGCCCCTGTTTCCTGGTGGCTAAACCTGGGTCTACAGCCAAACGGCTGGTAGTGGACTACGGAGAGCTGAACAAGAAAACGCTGAACCACTCAGGGTCCATTCCCAATATGGAGTCTACCCTGGAGAAGATAGCCTCCTGCCGCTACAAGACCAAGATGGACAAGAGGAGCGGATTCTGGCAAGTGTACCTGACGCCCAACGCACAGGAACTACTGGCCTTCATCACCCCTCAGGGGAGGGTGTTCAAGTGGAAGGTCATGCCATTTGGCGTGGCTAACGCACCCGCTCTATTCCAAGAGCTGATGAACAAGATCTTGTCCATCCTACGAAGGAGACCTAAGGCGCAGGAGCTCATATCCCGTGGTGCCCACATGGAGGCTCACATCGACGATGTATGCCTCGGGACCAATACCCAGGAGGATCACCTAATCCTTTTGGGTGAGTTCTTTGCGGTCTGCCAGGAGAACCACACACGACTCAAGCTGGAGAAGTGTGAGTTCATGCAGGAGACCATGCAGTACCTGGGGTTTGACGTTGGCTATGGGTGGTGGACCCCAGCGGCCTCTAAGGCCAAACCCCTGATGGATGCCAAGGTACGACACGAAGACCCCAAGAAAGGACTTCATGATGTACGCAGTTTCATTGGGGCGTGCAACTTCTATCGCCGCCACATCAAAAACTTCACCTACACCAGCACCGTTCTGACGGACTTGATCAAGAAGAGTACTACTTGGCGCTGGGGCCCACAAGAGCAACAAGCGTTTGACGAGCTCAAAGACAAGGTAGCCAACGCTAAGTGCTTGGGCGTGCCTAGGGCACAAGGGGAGATTATCCTGGTGACCGACGCCAGCAATGTGGGCGGTGGTGGAACGTTGTTCCAATGGCAAGCACTAGAGAAGGAGGAGTTCGACTCGGCCATTTCCCAATGGGGGACGGAAGGTCTCAACCGAGATGGAACCCTCAAGCACAGCTACCCTGACGACAAGTGGGTCCTAGTACGTCTGGGCCACTGGAACTGGAAGTGGAACCAGGCCAGGGGGAACTACTCCACCTATGAGCAGGAATTGCTCGCAGGTATGCTGGTGCTATCCTCACAAGCACGACTGTTGGGGAGTAACCCTGTGGTCTGGCTGTGCGACCAAGAACCGGGCTGCAGTTTCCAGAAGGGTCCCCCACCTGAGAAGGCCAAGCTACGGCGCTGGTGGACCTACCTCAGTCAACTACGGCTGACGGTACACCATATCCAGGGAGTGAAGAACGAGTGTGCCGACTACATCAGCCGCAACAACTTCGACGCCCTGATTGGTGCCCGGTCTGAAGCGCTGGCTAATGAGGCGTTCAGCCGTATGGACGTCCACTTGGACCTCAACATGACGATGATACGCCCCCTGGATGGACTCCAACAATCGGAGTACCTGAAGGAGTTTGGGGACATCTACAAGCGCCTGGAGAAACGCCTTGAACCCCTCCTGGTCAACCAAGACCAGTGGAAGAGGGACAAGAGCTACCTCTGGCACGAGGACCGCATTGTGGTGCCTAGTGACCGAGTCCCAGCGCTGCTGAAGTGGACCCATGAGTCCAGCGGTCATGTGGGTGCTGACCGTACCCTGAGGCTGTTCAAGCAGTGGTTCCACACTACGTGGACTGACGACCAACTGCGGAAAACCCTCCAGCCTATCGTGGACAAGTGCCCGTGCAGGTCCTGTAAACCAGGGGATATCAGGGACAGAGGTCTCTACTCGACCCTGCCCATCCCTCACTGTGCTAACAGTGTTCTATACGTGGACTACACGGAGATGCCGAAGTTCGGGGGCTATGACTTCGCCCTCGTGGTAACCTGTGGGTTGACCAGGTTTACCAGGGTGTTCCCATGTACCAAGCACATTACCGAGGAGGAAACTATCAAGATACTCCTGGAGGAGTGGTTTTGTGTCTATGGGGCGCCCAAGGAGATCAACTCCGATGAGGACGTACAAGTACGCTCAGATACTGGCTGGTACAAGAGGGTCCTGAGATCCCTCAATGCCCAGGTGTCTACGGGGATTCCCTACTCTCACACGAGCAACCCCCTATGTGAGCGACAGATCCGTGTCCTCAAGGAGAATGTCAGGAGATGGTGCAAAACTGAACGCACCAGAGACTGGGTGAGACTACTCCCCGTCATATCCTTGATGATGAACTCCCAAGAGAGTTCAGCTACTGGCTACTCGCCCCATGAGCTATTCCTAGGGCGCCCGGCATGGTTCCTACATGCCCCCTATCCAGAGGACACCCATTCTTCTGTGGGTGAATGGGTCCAAGAGCAACAAGCGAAGGTGGACAAGGCCAAGGCTATGCTCCAGAGAGTGAGGGAGCGTCAGTGGAACAAGAAGAACAAGCACCGAGTACCGGCCACCTACCAAGAGGGGGACTCGGTGCTGATGCACCACAGTCGACTACCCGCCTGGCCACGCTCTACCAGCGATGACCCATACTTCGGGCCGTAAGATTCTATCAGTGGATGGACACCGTATCACCGTGCGGTGTTCTCCCCGTCTAGGGGGGACCCTGGTGTGCGCTGCTCAACACCTGAAGCGCTACTATGATCCTAAAGACCTCTGTGGGGAGGAGTGGGAGCTGAACGACGAGGAAATCGCCGCTCTGGACCTACAAGGGGCTGCCAGCCCTATGGAAGTTGAAGGTGAACTCCCCGACATGAACGCCGAGGAGATGGCTAAGGAGGGCTTCTACCTGGTGAAGTCTGTCCTACGCCACCGCTATCGCCAGGGTTGGCGCTTCCTCACCCTCTGGGAAGGGTTTGGAGTCGAAGAGGCCACCTGGGAGCCCTTCTCTGCATTTGTTCTACCTGAGGGACGCCTAAACTCAGTTCTGGTTGACTACTTGTCCCAAAACAACCTTGGTGAGTTGCTGAGGCTCGCTGAGACGCTTGCCTCCAAGACTAAAGCTAGGGACTGAACCTTACCCTTACCTGCCAAAGCGTATGTGTGAGTGTGCTATTCCTAAGGTCCTGAGAGCAAGCCGCAGAAGTGGTGTCCTAATTATACCCAAGTCTGCACGCTTGCTAAACCTGGAGGGTTGGCTTATTGATGCCACGGGGTACGCCCCGGGTCTCCCCTCCCCTAAGCGCCCAATTTCTGTGCTGGCGCAAAACCTTTGGGGAATACCCAGCGTACTAATCCAGGTATTGTTTTCCCTACCTATCTGTCTACTAAAGGGAGGGGTGGCCAAAAGCTATGAAGGCTTGAAAACGCCGTTTTGCTAAGTGGCCAAAACACTGACCTAACCACTGCCACAGCCCACCAACCCTGCTAAAATTGCAGGAAACGGGTGGGACAGTGACACACGCACTACAGGTCCTACACACCCTACAGTGGCACCATCCTGGTGGGCGAGCACTGCGCAACTGGCTCAAGCCCCCACTCAGGACTACAACTCCTACACGCACACTCTACTGGGTGTTGTTGATGAACATGTCGGGGGTCCTAGCGACCCTCCTGTGAAGAAGACAAGAGAACACAGCGCTGCTAAGCAACTGTGGCCTAACAGGGGACGCCACAAGGGAAGAGGTGCTCTTGCGTGCACGGCGCAGATGTCGATGGAGTCGGACTCCCTGCTCTGCCACAGGCAGAGGAGAGTTACTTGTTTGTGTGATCTGCGCCCTTGTTTAGCAGGGCATGAAAAAAATGGTATGCTGCACCAATCACCCTACCTGCCCACCTGTAAAGCAAAGGCAAATGAGGAGGCGTTTGCGGCGGAGGAACCAAGCCACACTCCCCGTATTATACGGTTCTCAGTGTGACCTATAATACACTGTCCGCAAACACGCTGAAGAATCAGCTACCCCTGTGAAGCAAGCAAGCGTTAAGGGACTCCTCAGGTTCTCTTAAAGAACGTACCGAGGAGCCCCTGGGTAGCTTAAACAAGGTTTACCGTGCGCACTTCGCGTGGCCTACCCTTTAATGCGTGTGTGAATGCGCGAGCATGCACGACGGCGTTGGGCAAACCTGCCCATCTGTACCTCAATCACGAACTGCACCAAGGGGTGGCCCCGCCTGGGCTTACTCACCTTACCTACCGCTGGAGAGAGAGAGCAAGTGGGCACGTGAGGGGCGCAAGCGAGAAACGTCACTATGCACTTGTGTGTATGTCTAATCACCCTGATCTGACCTCTAATCATCTGCAATCTTTCTAATCAATCCCTCCATCGCGTCCTATCGTTGTTAGCGCTGCTACAAGACTCGTTCACGGAGACACGAGACGAGCAATGTGTATGCGGCATACGAGACGAGCATACCTGTAGTTTATACCTGATTCATTGAAGTCTTTTTTGTTGATTTTCGAATTCTTGAATTTTTGATACTTCTATTAGTGTAGGTGGAATCTGTATGTTTATTTATTAATGTGTGTCTCGTCATTTTCAAGACTACGTGAGACATACGTTTATAATCCCATTATTTCTTCATTTTCCGGCGCTTCGCTAGGAGCCGCTCCTGCGTGCCGCCTTTTTATGCGTATGAATTTCTGGATTTAAAAAATCTAGAGATGACTATAATTTTTATAAAAATGTGCTTCTGATGCACAATTGGATTCTGCTCAGGTGTGTCGTCTTAGAAAAATTCTAGGCCGTCATTTGACGGATTTTGGTGTCGTCGCTTCGTTTTTGCGTGGATTCGTCCACAATTCTCCCATTCCTGCCTCTGCAGATACCCACGCGCAGCCTCGCTGAGTAGGCCGTGTTCGGGCCAAAACGCAGCAGCCTGGAGAGACTGAGCAGAACCCAAGACCCCACCAAGGGGCAAATTAATTTTTTTACGACTCCCTTCGCCCTAAGACAGGTCACAGGTCGCCAGCAGGTTTACCAGAACCCATGCGAGTGTGTATATTGTGTCTTGCGTTGGGTTTGTGTCGCGCTGCGTCTTGGAGGGAGGGATGCACGTGCACATGTTTTGGCATGCTCCCAAACTAACCCAACCAAGCCACATGAGCCCCGGCAGCGCCATGAGCGCTGAGTCTTCTGTAGGAAATGTTACAAACAGAGCAGCAAAAGAGCGCCAGCCATGGTGAGCGCCCATTTTTCTGTGTGAGGGAAACTATAGGTATTTTAAAGTAGATGTGGAAACCAAGGAAAGGCCAAGAAAAAATCCCTTTTTCCTAAAATGCGACAGTGGTGGCCACCACAGCACAAGGGGGGAGTAAGAAAAAGTGCTTTTCCTATGCTTTGAGGCATACTCTAGTTGTATTAGAGATGCACTGAGCATCCAGGCATTTCTATCTTAGTATTGGTCCCACCAAAACTGGTGATAACACATTTTGACCTATGGAACCAAACACCCAATCAGGATATGGAGTGGACCCCTTAATCCCCTTTCAATGTGAGGCAAATCATCTTTTCCTGAGTTGACTGAGAACTGACATATCCAGGGCAGAGCCTATGAATTTATCTATGTTTTTCGATGAATTCTTAGCTGTCCTAGTGGTATGCACCCTAGGGGGCTGGGCACCTCTTTTTGAGAGGTCCTGGGTTCAATTCCTGGTCAGCCTAGCTAAGTAGGAAGATCCCATGTGACATGGCAGTGACCTCATCGCCACATGCCCTGCCACCTCAGCACATATGGGACCCAAAACAAAGAGTGCACATCTCCTGAGCTGGCACTATGGAGAGAGAGTGACCATGGGGCAGTTTTCCAACTCTTTTCCAAAACAATTCAGCTATCTTTGTGAATATGCAATCCGATTTGACCTGAGTTGCAGCTTCTGTGAATATCCTTTCATCTTTCACTGTTTACACTGCATCCCTTCATGCTTTGATCCTGATTCTCTTCTCCTTGCACACCTCTGGCTTGGGTTATCCTGGATTGACTATATTTCAGACAAACAAAAGGTTTTCATCTCCAAAAACAAGCAGCAGGAAACCCTACACCAGCAGCAAGCAGCAGGAGAGACAAAAACACAGTGTTGAAACCACTATAAACTTTTCTAACAAGAAAATTACCCAAATTTGTACTGTCTTAGAACCCCCTTGGCAATCTCTCCAACAATGTCATGACGGTTCCCCCCCACGGGGGGGCGGGAAGAATGCATGCACCACACAACTACCACAATATCACAGTGGGAATTCGCTTCGGCGCGTTGTAAAAAATTTGTGGCGCTTCGTATTTTCTATGCTCTTTGGGCCAAGTGACCACTACCTCCCAAAGGGGATCAGGTAGATGCCTCCCCATGAATTTGAACTAGCCCCCTATGTCACCAAATGGCCACCCAACAGGGAGTCCCTTTTCCGACCCCCCCCCCCTTTGGCAGGGGGCCCAAAATCGACCCTTTGCCGGACCCCCAGCCCCCAGCTTCGATGAGGGCGCCTTGGGCCGGTGCCGGAACAGCACCATTTCAGACCAATAACTCCCCAGGAAATGTTTCGTCAACACAATGGTTCGTCCATCCACTCATTCGGTCTTGAATGGGGGGCTCGGGTGGTAAAGGGCGGTACAGGAGTTCTAGGTGAGTGCCATTCATCCTTGGAGGATTCTGGTCGGCTGCTGGTGACTCACGGAGGCTCTGCGTGACTTGTGAATCCCCGAGGATTCTGGGTGACCAGTGCGAACTGCTAGGTTCCTTGTTCGATCCTCTCACCCCTTCCACACGGTCCCCGCTGCGACCCCCCCCCCCCTCTATCAAACCCCGGGGGGGGGGGGGGGGCTGCAGGGAGACTGACCATCCCGGGGAGGTTAAGGGGTAGGGAGGGGGGGAGGGTTCGGCGTGGTGCCCCAATAAACGTAACCTTAACCGTAATGCTAGAACACCCACCGAACGGTTAGGGTTGAGGGGCAGGCTTGTAGGAGAAGCAAAGCAAAACACAGAGAGAAAGGTGCCCGCACCGCGTTGTGCACCGCGCGGACGTTTCTAGCAACCCTCTTCGGCATTTTTCAAGTTTTTTTCAGGGTGGCAAGGACGCGGTGGCCTAAGGGGTACGCATACAACAACGGAGGCCTCCACTCCAGCCTCCTCACCAAAGGTGGTTGTAGCTGCCCACACCCCCTGCCAGGGGAGGGCCGTAGGAAGAGGAAGAAGAAGATGTAGAACTCTCCGGTACGGCCGCTCGACCGAAGAGCCTAGTGCCCCACATGGTGCCCAAGCCTGTGGAGCTGTTTCGAACGTTTCGCGTTTCAACATGTTGCTCAATGGGGTGCCCATTCCCATGATGCAACCGTTTCGGTTCATTTCGCGTTTCGATTGTCATGACGTCGGCTACGAGGAAGCCTCCTCTTCCTCTTCATCGATGGACGTAAATGACGAGCCTGAGGATGATGAATCCGAATCAGAATCAGAATCTGAACCACGAAGTCTCGTGACAGCCATCGCAACCTGGCTTGGCGCCCTATCCTGCAGCCACGGCACACGGGCTCACCACAAGGGAGGGGCAAATAGTGGTGAGGTGCAGAAAAAAGCACAAGGGGAAAGAAAAAGTGGTCCGTGCACATGGAAACCGCCCGCACCGCGCGGGCACCTTTCTCAGAGGAGATGCCCTGCGATGCAAAATGACGCACAATTTGCCCCCTGTAGGAATTGAACCTGGCGCCCTTCACCATGAAGCCTCATTTTGCAGCCCAACTCAGCGCGCCCTTAATTTATCAGAGGTTGGGCTATGACACACCGTCCAGACGTCTCTATCATCTTTGAGTTCTACTTTCGATCGTGAGCATGTTGCTAATGCACAGGTGTGTGGAATTGAAAATGTATCCCCGGCCGTATGCACAGAAAAGAGAAAAGACTTCGAGCGCCCTTGGTGCCATGGCCCCTAGACCACACTATCTGTCGAAGCCCGGGCCGGGGTGGGGGGGTGGGGGGTTGTCCCCCCCCCCCCCCCCACACACACCCCACCCCATTAACCCCTGTGTGATACACTGTCGGCAAAAAAGGACTCTTACATAAAGCCAGCCGAAAGAGCACCTTTCTGGCACCCCTGCCCCGAGCTGTTTGCGGGGCCCTTTGCCCCCCCCCCCCCCGAATACAATTTTTTTCTACCGCCCCAATCACACCCCCACAGATACGAACTTGTTTTGGGCCTTCAGGCCAGAGGACTATGCAGGACCGCAGGGATGCAACGAGGCTGCATTGGCAAGACACACGTGTGCACAAGCGCATGAGACAACTGTGGAGGTCGGATTGATGATGATAGAAAATTGCGTTCTGGTGTGTCTAATGAGTGGTGCGTTCAGGATTTATCACGCAAATGAAGCGAGCACACATGCAACAACATCAAGGACCACAGGAAGTGTTGTCAGCGTTGTGCTTCGGTAAAATCCATCGCAAATATATGACGCCAAAATCCATGGCGGGTGTTACTCTCGTCATCAACATCGGCAGCGGACCCACCGCGCCATCGTCACATCATGTCACATTACATCATCATAAAGCCTGGCATGCATTCACCCAGACCCTGGGATGCACCACAAAATCTTGCACACTGCCGGTTGGCATGATGGCACATAGGTACAGTGTGCATGGGCGGGATGTGCAATGAACTCTTTGTGAATTAAATTAAAGGGGCCAATGGCCCATTCCAATGCGGACTGCATAGCCGCTGTTAACGCACTACACCTTCGAATCCGCGGTACCCATACCACTCGCTACTGCCGGAAACATAGCCCTGCATGTCTGACTAGCAGAGATACATCGGGATGCAGTGGAGCAAGTGTATATACACAAATCTACTTTGCAACTTCGAGCATTTTCATATTGAATGTCCAATTCCTGACTCCCAAGGCGAATGGGTTAGTTACTACAAACAGGTCTGGGCAGAGGTTGGGGGCAACTACACCCAACTAGTGGGGCCAACCACCTCATAAGTCCTGATAGAGCCCCCTGCCACACATCTGTCATACCTGGAGGGCCCCTTCAATTCCAACCTGCCCCCACTTTAACCCAGGACTCTTATGCCCAACACTTCTCCAGTTTTGTGCCGCACACTGCGACATTCTGCCTTATTTTGCCCAACACCCCCACCAGAAACCTGGTCAATGCCTCTCAGACTCATAGGACACGAAGGAGTCACAGAGGTCTAGGAGGCCCGTCCAGGCTTCTGGTAGCCCACCACGCTGACTGTACTTGAACCCATATGAACAGCATCCCCGCCATGCATCAAGAAGAGCCTCCATCTGCGCCATCAGCATCATCAATCCTTCGATGTTGATGTTGTGGAAGCACCTGAAGGAGAAGCGGCATATGATGAGACTTGCGTGCCTTTCTACTGCTGACGTGCGCTTGGGCAACCCCTCCCAGTCTGCGCTCTTGGGTGGGGGGCTTTGGGCGTTGCTTGCGTGCCCATTCCTGAAGAGCCCCCGTGGGCGGTGTTGCTGTTGTGCGCCGGCCAGCCTCGCCTTCCCTTTGCCTCCCACTTGTGTGAGCTCCGAATCAGCGGCGCAGCATGTGGCACCCAAAACGGTCACCCGCCGTGCGAAGGAACAGCGACGGCCCCCAAGCAGCACCACAGCACAAGGCTGCCAACGGGCAGCCCGTGAGGCCCGGAGCTCACACGCATGGCCCATGACAGGCACGCGGCGACCGGCAGAGTGCACTGGAGTGTGCCCTCCCTCCGCATGGGGCCTTTGTCAGGGCCGATCCGCTGCGTCGGCCACAGCTCTGATGCCCAGCAGGACCACACGTAGCGCCACATGGAAGGGGGGCTGCATGCGAGGGCCCACCGATCGGCACGAACACGCGGTGCAGACTACGCACTCGGCCACTGCTTTGAGTGCTCATCATTGACGTAGACGGCTGGTGTAACACAGAGCAGTGGCTGTGTGACGACCTTCACATGCAGCACCGTTCCACGTTTACACATGTTCTGCGTGTCCCTGTTAGAGGGGGGGGGGGGGGGCTAAGTTGCACACTGCCCTCTGCACTTGACACTCCGACCCAGACACTCGGCATTGGCACGGGGAACGGGCCACTCCCACCCCCCGCCTGCCCAACAGCCCACGGGAGGTGGTCCGAAGTCCAGAGGGAGTGGGCACACCCGGTCGGTACTGTTCCCGCGCAAACCACCGGTTCGCCCGTTCGTCCAACACGTGCCCAGCGGAACGCCCCGTGCGCTGTCCCCAAGCCCTCGGCCCCGAGGGGCAGAGAACCCGCGTGTGACTTTGTCCACAGCCACACAATGCTCTACTCCCCAAAGTGAAGCTGCCCGAACCCCCCAAGCCCTGCACTGGCGCAGCACGAGACTGCGCTCGTGGGACTGGCCGCCCCGTTCGACGTGGATGCCAAAAAGGGAAAGACGCTCGAGCTACTGACCAGCCAACTGCGCGGGGCACCAGTGATGGTGGAGGTTGGGTCCCCGGGGGCATGGCGAGCGTCAAGCCAGGCCCAAACCACTGTTCTGCGGGAGGATTGGGTGTGGGGGGGGGGGGGGGGGGGCAAAGTGGTGAGACATGGAGGCACCCCCAATGGGACGTGCGCCCTGTCCGGAGGGAGGCACAGGCCATGGACTGTGCCCTGCCATATCAGCCTTGGCCCCCTCCACGACTCCAAGAGGCCTCCCCCCGTCCCGGTCCTGCATTCAGGGGGTGGCCGGGGGTGGTGCAGCGGGGAAGGACGTGCGACCTTGGCTCAAGAGGGCGCCGATGGCGGCAGCTGCAGCGGCAGCGCTGGTCGCACCGAAAAATTGACGACGGGATCGATCCTGCGGAGTGATCAGCCGGGAGCATGCGATGCGATGGAAGGGGCATGGCCGGTGCAGGTGGGAAAGACCAGCAGACAGCAGGTGAGCTGCAGAGCGATGAGCAGAGCGCAGGTCATTCACATACCCGATCCTCTTCTGACACCATCGGCGGCGGCTGCGAATACCCAGAAGACTCAGAGGCCTGCACAAAGATATGCAACAACGGGTTGATGCGACGTGCTGAGGGCCTATGGTGAGGCCTCCCCGGGACCAATGGCGACGCCTGCACAGGACGGGGCTGACGTATGCTGAATCGCTGCGTATTCTTAGCCTGTGGTGACGTGCAGTGAGAGCCTGAGGCAGCCCCATGGCCTGCGTGCTGCTGGTTTGCCGGCGAGTGAACTGTACAAACAGATGCGAGAGGGCTCACATCGGCCCGCAGTCTCCGAGTGTAGAGTGGTGCTTGCAAGGGCGCTGCTACTTGAAGGCCGTGGGCGATGGGGTGCCCGAACAATTCGCGCCAGCCCACGCCTAGATGACAGAGACTGGAGCCCCTGTTTAGCACAGCCGATGGCGTGCTGAATCCGCAGAACAGATCGGAGGATGATGCGGAACGTATGACAGGCTGAAGAGAAGGATAGGGCAAGGAAAGCAGACTCTGGGCACAAAAAAGGGTTTGCAGATGGTAGTGGGAAGTGGCCATCCTGGACCGCAAGACTGAGTAGTCCTGCAAGTACACAGAAATATTCACAGAGACGGCAGACCTTTGCATAGGTGAATACAATAGATCCATCGAGGGCAACTTGACGTCCCTTGAGTCGTGGTTGCACCTCCACCTACGAAACAGAACGTGGCCTGAATTGCCAGGCGGGCAAGGTTTGTGCAGACTTGCTAAGAAACAGAGCCATGAACGAGGTACGCAGCCTGGCACCATGGAAATCGTGGAGTTTGTGTGGGAGGGAGGTTGGAGAAGAAGGAAGAGACAAGCATGTAATATTACATGGGACTAAGCCTAGAACGGTAGCTAGCACATCCCAAATCTTGGGACAGTTTCAGCGAATGCCCCCACAACCTCATGAACGAGGAGGGCTTTGGCAATCTAGATGGATGGAGGGCAACACCACATGGCTGTATACCCTTGTCTGTATGCATGCCAAGCTGCCCTGCAAAGAAAGATTGTTTTAACTTGCTTGCCTGCCGACTCCTAGGCGCAAGGTTGGTTGAGGAACATGAGCCTCTTTGTTGTATTGAAGGTCTTCGTATGACAAACATGCAAAGCAGATGTTCGAATCCATGTTAATTATGCAGTATGCACTTGCCAGACAATAGCTCCCAATAATAGGTTCTTGGGGTGTTTGGCCCCTATAATACATTCTTGATTGTTGGGGAGCTCAGTGTGTGCGTGGGGTGGGGAGCATAGAGGCTGAATGAGTATGCTAATTGGCACTATGGGGTGCTGGCACGTGTTAGCCTTTTGAGGAGGTATTCCTCCACTCATGGATAGGTGGGTGGGTTGCCCACCCATTGGGATGGGGGGGAGAGGTGGGTTCAAAAAAATGCAAGAGGTGAGCCCGCTTGGCTACCCCCAACAACTGAGAAAATTTGCTTTTACTAGGTGAGGGTGGGTGCTGGCACTAGCAGGGTCACTCATGGGGTATCCGTCTCGGAGGTGTTGTCTTCTATGCAGGGGCACTAAGGATGGGGGAGCCCCTCTATGATTGCAGGGTGGCGGAGGAAGCTTGTGTGCTGGAGGCAACAGCTCATCGGAATGGGCCGGTGGTGGGGCTCGGCGGTGGTCTCGGCTCAGCCAAAAATGAAGTTGCCAACAGTGGTCTCCGCCGGCCGAGACCACCACCGAGCATTTTGGCCGAAAAGTTGGCCGACACCACCGGGCGGTGGTTCGGCCGGCCAACACCACCGCTGAGCCGAACCACCGGAACCTAATCGGCCGAGCCGAACCACCACCGAGGGTACCACCGGTTCATTCCGTCCAGCCGGAGGCAACTGCCAACTGAGGTATCAGGGTGTGTAGTTGCCGGAGTATGTGGGCTAGCTGCGTGTTGGGGGGTTGGTAATCTTGGGCGCGGTGTGGGAGTACTTCGTTAGAACAGGAGCCTAGCAGAGATTTTCTGAATGTGTCTTCAAGCCCCGGTACCTTACAGTGGTGGTGGTGCATGTGGGCATTCGTATGAGGTTTGAAGCAACGTTATCACCACACACCACACACTTTGTGGCAGGAGGGGAATGGTCTACTGCACATGGGGGAAGGGGGGGGTCAGTCCTCTGCTCTTGGGGGAGGGGTGGGCAGAAAATCTACAAAACTAACCCCACTTGGTTGCCCGAAAAGCAGAACTCAATTCAATTGTGGCATCCAAAAATATCCAAAGTCATCACAGCAGCTGGCAAGAAACTAGGAACTATGGGCCAACCCTTTGGGAGGCCGAATCACAATGAGAAATTGCAGTCCATGTATGATCAGAGGGTCCATGGGGGGGGGGGGGTCAAGTAGGTAGTAGGCTTGACTTGGGCGGGATTCCTGTGGGGGCTGGGGGGGATGGGACGCTTGGGCTTTTTGGGTTGGAATCCATCACCTCAAAAGGAAGGGCTTTTCAACTTGGGGCAGTCCACCAGTCTCTCAACCCCCTCCCCCAAGCAAACACGCATGCTTCAGCAACGTCACTGCTGCTGTCTATTGGGGAGGGTCGGACCACGCAGCATCCTGTGCTACGAGCAGCAGTGCCTCCACCATGTCTGTCTGCAGACCCCAATCTTTGGGTTGTTTGTACAGAGCCCACCTACTCCCTGTTCACAGCACCGTACCACTCCCAAGTGGAGAAACCACGGGGGTCTAGGAGGACCAGGACAGCAAAGCCACACCCTCAAAAGCACCATATCCAATAATATGCCTCTTCATGCAAATCTCATGACACACAAATGGACTGCTGTTCGCCGAGGGCCAGCGGGGTTTGAAAAAAAAGTTCTTTCGGCCCTGGGAGCTCAGAAATGCAATGAGCAACTGGAAAAAGGGTCCCCAGGGGTCAAGGGCAAAGCACAGATCTGGTCCTCTTTGGAACCGCCGGCTACAGTCCGTCCACCAAGGCTTTGGTGCCTAAAGCATCTTGAGGCACTGATGAGATGCATTTTTAAAACAATGCATTAAAAAGTGTAACATTACGTTATGACTATCACAGAAAAATATCAAAAATTTGTTCAGAGCATCAGCCAGTTCTGATGCGACATCAGCCAGTTCTGATGCGACCCTTAGATACTGACCACGTAAAACACATGCAAGGAACCTGGCGTCTGCATGTTACATACCACCTTCTCATCCGCATCCTTCTTTGCGGCAGCCTCCTCTGCAGCCCTCTTGGCAGCAGTCTCCTCCTCTGCAGCCTTCTTGGCAGCTGCCTCCTCCTGTGCAGCCTCCTTCGCAGCAGCCTCCTCCTCTGCAGCCTTCTTCGCAGCCTCCTCCTCCGCAGCCTTCCTTGCAGCCTCCTCATCTGCAGCCTTCTTGGCAGCAGCCTCCTCTGCAGCCTTCTTCGCAGCAGCCTCCTCCTCTGCAGCCTTTTTGGAAGCAGCCTCCTCCTCTGCAGCCTTCTTGGCAGCAGCCTCCTCCTCTGCAGCCTTCTTGGCAGCAGCCTCCTCCTCTGCAGCCTTCTTGGCAGCTGCATCTTCTTCTTCGGCCTTCTCTTTGCGCAAAGTCCACTTTTCAATCCACTCCTCTGCAGCAGCCTTCTTCTCAGCAGTCTCCTCTGCGGCCTTCCTGGCAGCAGCCTCCTCTGCAGCCTTCTTCGCAGCAGCCTCCTCTACAGCCTTCCATGCAGCCTTCTTCGCAGCCTCCTCCTCTGCAGCCTTCTTCGCAGCAGCCTCCTCTGCAGCCTTCTTCGCAGCAGCCTCCTCTGCCGCCTTCTTCGCAGCAGCCTCCTCGGCAGCCTTCCTGGCAGCAGCCTCCTCCGCAGCCTTCTTGGCAGCAGACGCCTCTTCTGCCTTCTTGGCAGCCTCCTCATCTGCAGCCTTCTTCGCAGCAACCTCCTCTGCAGCCTTCTTGGCAGCAGCCTCCTCTGCTGCCTTCTTGGCAGCAGCCTCCTCTGCAGCCTTCTTCGCGGCAGCTTCCTCTGCAGCCGTTTTGGCAGCAGCCTCCTCCTCTGCAGCCTTCTTGGCAGCAGCCTCCTCCTCTGCAGCCTTCTTCGCAGCAGCCTCCTCCTCTGCAGCCTTCTTGGCAGCTGCATCTTCTTCTTCGGCCTTCTCTTTGCGCAAAGTCCACTTTTCAATCCACTCCTCTGCAGCAGCCTTCTTCTCAGCAGTCTCCTCTGCAGCCTTCCTGGCAGCAGCCTCCTCCGCTGCCTTCTTCGCAGCAGCCTCCTCTACAGCCTTCCATGCAGCCTTCCTATCAGCCTCCTCCTGTGCAGCCTTCTTGGCAGCAGCCTCCTCCTCTGCAGCCTTCTTTGCAGCAGCCTCCTCTGCTGCCTTCTTCGCAGCAACCTCCTCCGCAGCCTTCGTGGCCGCAGCGTCCTCTGCAGCCTTCTTGGCAGCAGCCTCCTCCTCTGCAGCCTTCTTGGCAGCAGCCTCCTCCTCTGCAGCCTTCTTGGCAGCCGCATCTTCTTCTTCAGCCTTCTCTTTGCGCAAACTCCAGTTTTCAATCCACTCCTCTGCAGCAGCCTTCTTCTCAGCCGTCTCCTCTGCGGCCTTCCTGGCAGCAGCCTCCTGTGCTGCCTTCTTCGCAGCAGCCTCCTCTATAGCCTTCCATGCAGCCTTCCTAGCAGCCTCCTCCTCTGCAGCCTTTCTGACAGCCTCCTCATCTGCAGCCTTCTTTGCGGCAGCAGCCTCCTCTGCAGCCTTCTTGGCAGCAGCCTCCTCCTCTGCTGCCTTCCTTGCGGCCTCCTTGACAGCCTTTGCAGCCGCCTCCTCAGCAGCCTTCCTGGCCGAAGCCTCCTCTGCTGCCTTCTTGGCAGCCTTCCTTGCCTCTCGCTCTTCCCAAGTCCCCACAGCATCCTCCTCAGAAGCCTCAAGTGCTGCCAAGGCCTGAAATGCAAGAACATTGCACACAGCAACAATTCCCAAAAGATGTGCCGGACAGGACTTGGCCAAAAATCAAGTACTTTTTCGCCTTATCACATTGATTCTGAAGAGTCGAAAGATGTCCAGAAATACCAGTCGTAATTTGAATCGCAGAAACCATGCTGCAAAATGGTTTGTCTCACCCGGAGGTATTGCTGCTGGGGGCACAGTTTCATCTTAGAGTCATCAGCTGCGCACGGCCTGTAGTGTGGCCAAGAAGGCGGGTTCCATTGTCATGGGGCCGTGATGGTGGTTCCGCCACCTGCAGCTGGCGAGTAGCCGTCCTACCCTCACGGGGAACGAATTCACCGAACGTCTCGTTGGCTGGCCGCAACTTTTGTGAGGTCCGCATCCGGCCAAGAACTGGGACATGGTTTTGGCAAAGGAGTGTTTCCTTTTGCTCGCACAGTTCGAGAATCAATACGGGGCCTTCTATCCATGTGCAGGCATCTAAAAGTATCTGTCAGCAATATTGTATATGTCTTGTGTTGTGCTGTGAATGGTCACGAGCACTGGCAATGGACGCGCCAACTATTCAACTGAAGTGGCTATCCTTTGCGTTAATGCACTCAAGATTGCAAACCAAACCCCAAGCCCTGAGGCATGTATATACCTTCTGGCGGAATGGTTGCTTCTTACGTTCCTCCATCTCCTCCAATTTTCTCGCTGCCTCCTCTTCTCTCATTTTCGTTGCAGTGTGCTCTTCTGCAACGCTTGTTGCTGGCTCTTGCTGTACAGCAGTGATGCATGATTGAGCGTTGTACCTTGTTTCGAAAAAAAAATCAAAGAAATGCAAAGTGATTTGTTTTTGTGCCTTTATCCAAGAAAAGCGCGACCCTTCATACGCTCCATCGCTGCCTCGCTGGCTGCTGCAGCCTGCATGGCGACGTGATTGAGGAAAACCACCCCCATGCCACGCTACTCTACAAAATGCACATGCGCAATACCGAAACTAATCAAGGACAGTCGTGAAGCGAGAAATCGAAATCACGCCTGTGGCTCGTTTCGGAACGCTTGCAGTTGAAATGCAAATGCCCACGGCCTGTCATTGAGCGTCGAGCCAATCACTTGAAAATGCAGCCTCTAGTGGTCTAGTGTGCTCCTCCCCCCACAGTCACTGTCACCGTTGGGACATCCTGCTTCCAACCCCCATGATATGCACACACACACACACACACACACACAGGGTATTTGGTAAAACTTAGTACCGGACGAGGTAACACTTAGTAAAATTTGGTAAAACTTAGTAGAAACAAGGTATAACTTAGTAAAAAAATTTTAAAAATATTTATTCCAAAAAATTTACATTTACTAAGTTTTACCTTGGTCCACTAACCCCCCCCCCCGGCTGCCGTTTTAAACAAGGTAGTCAACACTTCGATGGTAGGTGGTACTTTTGTTGAAGAGCCCCCGAGTCGATTCTCGGCCACTTGTGTTAGTGGCGCCCCACCCAGGCTAAACCATCATGCACACCAATTAGTTGGCACTCGGCCAACATAACAAAATATAATTGGGGTCGGGCAGTAGAAACATAATCAGGATCAAGAAAAGAGTCCTGATAGGGCCATGGCCAACATGTGTAGGAACTACTTACAAGTAGTTACAAAACACACGCTTGAAAATCCAATCGGCCTTGGTATTTGCATGGCGCGGTTTGCCTCGCACTGTGGGATTATTGGTGCACACCCCAAACACGGGGGGGGGGGGGCGACCCCTCAGGTCTGGATGCCAACTACCCCCCAACTAACTGTTGGCCGGAGGCCCCTTGGGGGAAGGGGGGGGGGGGGGGGGCTTGGAGGGGGGGTTCTGGGGGGGGGCGCCGGGGAGGGCGGTTCCTTGGGGGGGGGGGGGGGGGTCGGGCACCTCCGAACAGTTGGGTATGCGGCCCGCGTGTGATCCAACAGTTCGCACCGCCCCTTCCCACAATACAGGGTAGGGTATCATCGGCTTGGGTGTTCCCAGTCACACTGGGAACCTCAGGGGGGTGGGCTCCTGAGGCGGCCATGGGATTAGAGTTACACCATGCCACAAGACATACATATATACATACATACAAATATATATATAGGGGTAGGGGCCCTATATATATATATATATATATATATATATATATATATATATATATATATATATATATATATATATATATATATATATATATATATATATATATATATATATATATATATATATATATAGGGGTTGGAATGCAACTGCAAAAGTGTGGTCATAGCAACTCGGGGCGGTGGCCTCGGACCACACCGCCATGATGGTACATCACCCCTCCCCGCTTACACCACACTTGCACCAACCTTCTCCCCAAATGTTTCGAGGAATGAAAAAGAAGGGCCTGAAACCAAGAGTGACTCCTTGGAACACTGTCTACGGATCGACCTAAGGAGGGGAGGGCCTAGGACCAAGAGTGGCTCCTTGGAACACTTTCTACACATCGACCTAACAGGGGGAGGGGCCTAAGACCAAGAGTGGCTCCTTGGAACACTTTCTACGCATCGACCTAACAGGGGTAGGGGGGGGGGAGAGGCCACCGGCAAAGAAGGGCACAGGAAAAAGCCCTTACTTATATAACCCACCTTCACTTGATGAGCTATCAGAATCATATGCTGTGGTGGCCGGCCTCTTCTTTGGCTGCCAACTAAACACCTGGTTCCTCCTCCCTACACTCTGCAATGGGCGAGAACGCTCTGCCCCGGAAGAGGCCTCAGAGGAAGAGGAGGAGGAGGATGAAGAGGAGGAGGAAGAGGAGGAGGAGGACGAGGAGGAGGCGGAGGAGGAGGAGGACGAGGAGGAGGAGGAGGAGCCGGAGGACTTGATCCTCTTGGGGTGCGGGGCTGGTGCTGTGCTGGCACGGGGAGGGCCCTCAGCCACGTCCCCTCCATCTTCAGCATCCATGTCATGATGAGACCGCTTGCTGTTGCTCTTCTTTCCCGGCCAGTTCACCACCATTTCCTTTTCCTCTGCCTTGACGCACAAGGCACTCGGAGGTGCAGAAGTGGCATGCTTTGAATCAAACTGATGGGCCATGCCATACAACCAAACCGTATCTCGGCACAACACGCATTGCATGGGCCGGTTGGTGCACGGATTACGTGCAGAGCCACACGCCATTGCACCATACCGCACATTTGTGCACTCCAAAGGACAATTTGTTACGATGACTGACACAAGCCTACCTTGCGTATTGCCCAAAAATTGTGTGGTGCAATCATGGCCACCACAATAACCACAGACATCGCCAGCGCACTCTCCGAGGAGGACGTGCCTACCAATGTGTGTTCGCATGGAATGCAGGGGTACACTCTTTTGACACACTTCACACAACCCTGAGGTTCGTGCTGCACTCCCAACCTTAACAAAACATGCCTCATCATTCTGATCAAGGAAAGGGAGGTTGGGGTACGGGTCAATCCGAAGTGTTGGGGCACTGTCGGGTGGTGTGAGCAATTGCTCTTGTGTCAAAGCAATGACGCGGTCTGCTTGTTCGTACCACATATGGTCAACATTGGACCTCAGCTTGACGAACTGGCAATCTTGCCCTTTGAATTTTAGTACTTTCTGCATCAACCTCCCGTTCCAAGCATATAGCTTTGGGCCAGGGTACTCTTGCATGGACATGAGTTGTCCATGGCACATGACCACGTTGGAGCTCTCAAGTTGAGCTGCCGACAAACCATTCACAGTGCGGCCGCGCTCTGAGAGTGTCCGCAAGCAAAATAGGCCGAGAGACGACTTTCCAGCGTACCAAACCAATGGGGCAAAAGTGTCGCCAACCATTGGTCCAAACTCAGTGTCCACATTTAGAGTAGGCTTCATGGGCAGGGGAGCTGAATCAGAAGTGGCCCACAAGTGCGCACGGTGGCTACATAACCCCTGCTGCCTAGGGGATCCCCACGGCCTCAAAGCGGGGGGCACAATCAGAAGTGGCCCACTTGTGGGCAAGGTGGCTACATAACCCCTGCCGCCTGGGGGGTCCCCTCCGCCTCAAAGCGGGGGACAAAATCAGGAGTGGCCCAATTGTGGGCAAGGTGGCTACATAACCCCTGCCGGCTTGGGGCCCCCCACTGCCTCAGAGCGGGGGGCAGAATCAGAAGTGGCCCACAAGTGGGCAAGGTGGCTACATAACCCCTGCCGCCTCGGGGATCCCCACCGCCTGAGAGCAGGGGGCAGAATCAGAAGTGGCCCACTTGTGGGCAAGGTGGCTACATAACCTCTGCCGCTTGGGGGATCCCCTCCGCTTCAGAGAGGGAAACAAAATCAGAAGTGGCCCCCTTGTGGGCAAGGCGGCTACATAACCCTTGCCGCCTCGGGGATCCCCCCCGCTTTGGAGCGGGGGACAAAATCAGAAGTGGCCCAGTTGTGGGCCACGTGGGTACATAACCCCTACCGCCTCGGGGATCCCCTCCGCGTCGGAGCGGGGGACAAAATCAGAAGTGGCCCACTTGTGGGCAAGGTGGTTACATAGCCCCTGCCGCTTGGGGGGATCCCCTCCGCTTCAGAGCGGGGGACAAAATCAGAAGTGGCCCACTTGTGGGCAAGGTGGCTACATAACCCCTGCCGCGCCGGGGTTCCCCTCCGCTTAACAGCGGGGGACAAAATCAGAAGTGGCCCACTTGTGGGCAAGGTGGCTACATAACCCCTGCCGCGTGGGGGATCCCGGCCGGCTCAGAGCGGGAAGCAAAATCAGAAGTGGCCCACAAGTGGGCAAGGTGGCTATGTAACCCCGCCACCTGGGGGATCCCCACCGCCTCGGAGCGGGGGGTAGAATCAGAAGTGGCCCACAAGTGGGCAAGGTGGCTACATAACCCCTGCCGCACTCGGCGACCCCCTCCGCCTCACAACAAGGGACCAAATCAGAAGTGGCCCACTTGTGGGCAAGGTGGCTATGTAACCCTTGCCGCCTCGGGGGTCCCCTGCGCGTCAAAGCGGGAGGCAGAATCAGAAAAAGCCCACAAGAGGGCAAGGTGGCTACGTAACCCCTGCCGCCTGGGGGATCCCCACCGCCTCAGAGCGGGGGGCTGAAACAGAAGTGGCCCACTTGTGGGCAAGGTGGCTACATAAGCCCTGCCGCCTCGGGGATCCACTCCGCTTCAGAGCGGGGGACAAAATCAGAAGTGGCCTACTTGTGGGCAAGGTGGCTACATAACCCCTGCCGCCTCGGGGTTCCCCTCCGCTTCAGAGCGGGGGGCAGAATCAAAAAAAGGCCCACTTTTGGGCAAGGTGGCTACATAACCCCTGCTGCCTCGGGGATCCCCTCCGCTTCAGAACGGGGGGCAGAATCAGAAAAGGCCCACTTGTGGGCAAGGTGGCTACATAACCCCTGCCGCTTGGGGGTCCCCACCGCTTCAGAGCGGGGGGCAGAATCAGAAGTGGCCCACTTGTGGGCAAGGTGGCTACATAACCCCTGCCGCCTCGGGGATCCCCTCCGCTTGAGAGCGGGGGACAAAATCAGAAGTGGCCCTCAAGTGGGCCAAGTGGCTACATAACCCTTGCCGCCTCGGGGATCCCCTCCGCTTCAGAGCGGGGGACGAAATCAGAAGTGGCCCACTTGTGGGCAAGGTGGCTACATAACCCGTGCCGCCTCGGGGATCCCCTCCACTTCATAGCAAGGGACAAAATAAGAAGTGGCCCACTTCTGGGCAAGGCGGCTGCATAACCCTTGCCGCCTCGGGGATCCCCTCCGCTTCAGAACGGGGGGCAGAATCAGAAGTGGCCCACTTGTGGGCAAGGTGGCTACATAACCCCTGCCGCCTCGGGGATCCCCACCGCCTCAGAGCGGGGGGCTGAATTAGAAGTGGCCCACTTGTGGGCAAGGTGGCTACATAACCCCTGCCGCCTGGTGGATCCCCTCCGCTTCAGAGCGGGGGACAAAATCAGAAGTGGCCCACTTTTGGGCAAGGTGGCTACATAACCCCTTGCCGCCTCGAGGATCCCCTCCGCTTCGCAGCGGGGGACAAAATCAGAAGTGGCCCACTTGTGGGCAAGGTGGCTACATAACCCCTGCCGCCTGGAGGGTCCCCACCGCTTCAAAGCGGGGGGCAGAATCAGAAGTGGCCCCATGGTGGGCAAGGTGGCTACATAACCCCTGCCGCCTCAGGGATCCCCTCCGCTTCATAGCAAGGCACAAAATAAGAAGTGGCCACCTGGTGGGCAAGGTGGCTACCTAACCCCTGCCGCCTCGGGGATCCCCTCCGCTTCAGGGCGGGGGGCAGAATCAAACAAGGCCCACTTGTGGGCAAGGTGGCTACATAACTCCTGCCGCCTGGGGGATCCCCACCGCTTCAGAGCAGGGAACAAAATCAGAAGTGCCCCACTTGTGGGCAAGGTGGCTACATAACCCTTGCCGCCCCGGGGATCCCCACCGCCTCAAAGCGGGGGGCTGAAATCAGAAGTGGCCCACAAGTGGGCAAGGTGGCTACATAACCCTTGCCGCCTCGGGGATCGCCTCCGCTTCGCAGCAGGGGACAAAATCAGAAGTGCCCTACTTGTGGGCAAGGTGGCTACATAACCCTTGCCGCCCCGGGGATCCCCACCGCCTCAGAGCAAGGGACAAAATCAGAAGTGCCCCACTTGTGGGCAAGGTGGCTACGTAACCCTTGCCGCCCCGGGGATCCCCACCGCCTCAGAGCGGGGGGCTGAAATCAGAAGTGGCCCACTTGTGGGCAAGGTGGCTACATAACCCGTGCCGCGTCGGGGATCGCCTCCGCTTCGCAGCAAGGGACAAAATCAGAAGTGCCCAACTTGTGGGCAAGGTGGCTACATAACCCGTGCCGCCTCGGGAATCCCCTCCGCTTCACAGCGGGGGGCGGAATCAGAAAAGGCCCACTTTTGGGCAAGGTGGCTACATAACCCCTGCCGCCTCGGGGATGCCCTCCGCTTGAGAGATGGGGGCAAAATCAGAAGTGGCCCACTTGTGGGCAAGGTGGCTACATAAGCGCTGCCGCCTCGGGGATCCCGTCCGCTTCAGAGCGGGGAACAAAATCAGAAGTGGCCCACAAGTGGGCAAGGTGGCTACATACCCCCCGCCACCTCGGGGATCCCCTCCGCCTCAAAGCGGGGGGCAGAATCAGAAGTGGCCCACATGTGGGCAAGGTTGCTACATAACCCCTGCCGCCTAGGGGATCCCCACCGCCTAAGAGCGGGGAGCAGAATCAGAGGTGGCCCACTTGTGAGCAAGGTGGCTACATACCCCCCGCCACCTCGGGGGACCCCACCGCCTCAAAGCGGGGGGCACAATCAGAAGTGGCCCACTTGTGGGCCAGGTGGCTACATAACCCCTCCCGCCTAGGGGATCCCCTCCGCCTCAGAGCGGGGGGCAGAATCACAAGTGGACCACAAGTGGGCAAGGTGGCTACATAACCCTTGACGCCTCGGGGATGCCCACTGCCTCAGAGCGGGGAGCAGAATCAGAAGTGGCCCACAACTGGGCAAGGTGGCTACATAACCCCTGCCGCCTCGGGGGGGCCCACCGCCTCAGAGCGGGGGGCAGAACCAGAAGTGGCCCACTTGTGCGCAAGGTGGCTACATAACCCCTGCCGCCTCCGGGATCCCCTCCGCCTCAATACGGGGGGGGGGGGGCAGAATCACAAGTAGCCCACAAGTGGGCTAGGTGGCTACATATTCCTGCCGCCTGGTGGATCCCCTCCGCTTCAGAGAGGGGGGCGGAATCAGAAGTGGCCCACTTGTGGGCAAGGTGGCTACATAACCCCTGCTCGCTCGGGGTCCCCTCTGCTTCCGAGCGGGGGACAACATCAGAAGTTGCCCACTTGTGGGCCAGGTGGCTACATAACCCCTGCCGCCTGGTTGGTCCCCACCGCCTCAAAGCGGGGAGCAGAATCAGAAGTGGCCCACTTGTGGGCGAGGTGGCTACATAATCCCTGCCGCCTCGGAGATCCCCTCCACTTCAAAGCAAGGGACAAAATAAGAAGTGGCCCACTTGTGGGCAAGGTGGCCACATAACCCCTGCCGCTTCGGGGATCCCCTCGGCTTCAGATCGGGGGGCAGAATCAGAAGTGGCCCACTTGTGGGCAAGGTGGCTACATAACCCCTGCCACCTGAGGGGTGCCCACCGCCTCAAAGCGGGGAACAAAATCAGAAGTGGCCCACTTGTGGGCAAGGTGGCTACGTAACCCCTGCCGCCTCGGGGATCCCGTCCGCTTCAGAGCGGGGAACAAAATCGGAAGTGGCCCACAAGTGGGCAAGGTGGCTACATACCCCCCGCCGCTTTGGGGATCCCCTCCGCCTCAAAGCGGGGGGCAGAATCAGAAGTGGCCCACATGTGGGCAAGGTGGCTACATAACCCCTGTCGCCTAGGGGATCCCCACCGCCTAAGAGTGGGGAGCAGAATCAGAAGTGGCCCACTTGTGGGCAAGGTGGCTACATAACCCCTGCCGCCTCGGGGGGCCCCACCGAGTCAAAGCGGGGAGCAGAATCAGAAGTGGCCCACTTGTGGGCAAGGTGGCTACATAACCCCTCCCGCCTAGGGGATCCCCTCCGCCTCAGAGCGGGGGGCAGAATCAGAAGTGACCCACAAGTGGGCAAGGTGGCTACATAACCCTTGACGCCTCGGGGATGCCCACCGCCTCAGAGCGGGGAGCAGAATCAGAAGTGGCCCACTTGTGGGCAAGGTGGCTACATAACCCCTGCCGCCTCGGGGGGCCCCACCGCCTCAGAGCGGGGGCCAGAATCAGAAGTGGCCCACTTGTGCGCAAGGTGGCTACATAACCCCTGCAGCCTCCGGGATCCCCTCCGCCTCAATACGGGGGGGGGGGCAGAATCACAAGTGGCCCACAAGTGGGCTAGGTGGCTACATATTCCTGCTTCATGGTGGATCCCCTCCGCTTCAGAGAGGGAGGCGGAATCAGAAGTAACCCACTTGTGGGCCAGGTGGCTACATAACCCCTGGCGCGTCGGGGATCCCCTCCGCCTCAGAGCGGGCGAAAAAATCAGAAGTGGCCCACTTGTGGGCAAGGTGGCTACATAACCCTTGCCGCCTCGGGGATCCCCTCCGCTTCAGAGTGGGGTACAAAATCAGGAGTGGCCCACTTGTGGGCGAGGTGGCTACATAACCCCTGGCGCCTCGGGGATCTCCACCGCTTCAGAGCGGGGGACGAAGTCAGAAGTGGCCCACTTCTGGGCAAGGTGGCTGCATAACCCCTGGCCTTCGGGGATCACCTCCGCCTCAGAGCGGGGGGCAAAATCAGAAAAGGCCCACGTGTGGGCAAGGTGGCTACCATACCCCTACCGCCTCGGGGATCACCTCCGCTTCGGAGCGGGGGACAAAATCAGAAGTGGCCCACTTGTGGGCAAGGTGGCTATATAACCCCTGCCGCCTGGGGGATCCCCGCGGCCTCAGAGCGGGGGGCATGATCACAAATGGGCCACTTGTGGGCAAGGTGGCTACAAAACCCTCGCCGCCTGGTGGATCCCCACCGCCTCAGAGCGAGGGGCAGAATCGGAAATGGCCCACAAGTGGGCAAGGTGGCTCTGTAACCCCTGCCGCCTGGAGGATCCCCTCCGCCTCAGAGCGGGGGGAAGAATCAAAAGTGGCCCACAAGTGGGCAAGGTGGCTACATAACCCTTGCCGCCTACGGGATCCTTGCTGTCTGAGAGCGGGGGGCAGAATCAGAAGTGGCCCACAAGTGGGCAAGGTGGCTACATAACCCCCTTGGGCGCCTTTGGCGCCTTTGGCGCCCATTGGCTCCTTGGGCTCATACCTTTGACAACTAGCTGTCGGCCGGAGGCCCCTTGGGGGGGGGGGGGGGGTAGTTGGCGTCCTAGGACCCGTGGATTCGCCCCCCCCCCCCGTGATCCCAAACAAAGCCGTTTCCAACTCTCCTTGCAGCTCGGTGCAAAATGCTTGGTCATTTGTCAGTCGACCTTCAGAATTTAGGAGATATTGAGGAAGCACTGCATACCACTTGCGACAGATCTACACACCACGACGGGCGTTAACAGCAAAAGCAGCAACAATAGTAGGCACACTAGGACGGGTGTCAACAGCAGCAGCAGCAACAACATCAGAAGCAACAGCAACGGCAGCAAGGTTGGCCGTCCAAAATTGGCGCAACCCATCACAAATCTCCGATTGACACAAGATGGACGCATGCAAGGCACAATGAAGAACCTTATATTCGTGGCACGCCATGTGACGTGTGCCATCACAAGAAAAGCATGTGTCAACGAGGTCCAGGGATTCGGGTTTGGGGTACATCTGAGCCACCTCCCAATGTACCGCTGGGGTCCCTGGGGTGGAGGCCGACTTTGAACGACTGAAGTACAGGGTAGCTTCAGCCATTCCACATAACAACCACCATCGATCTTGTGGCACTTGCAATGCCCTTGACAACGCGCCGAGACAAAGCACAATGCAATGACAAGAGACATGCCGGATGGCAACTGACACCATCAATATGCTGGATGAAGGTGGAATGCATGGGGTGCAATTGCAAATGCAAGGACACCGGAAACATCCAAAATCTTTGACCACTTCTTCTACTGCTGTGGTTCAACGCCTTCTCGCTCGGCAATCAAATCCACAATAGCCAACTCCACCTGGTTTGCCCCAACAATGTGTGGCCGCACACCGGGTCAAACTCAAGGCAAAGGTATTCGCGAGTTGGAGCAATCAACAACAAGCGGAGCACCCAATGCCAATTGCTCACATTATACGCCTGCGCCACAATCACGGGTGGTGCGAAAGACATGTCTATGGACGACACTTGCAAAATGCGCTCTGCCCACGATAAAACGAGCTATTTTCGGCGTTGCGCACTGGCACATGAGGCATTCCACAGAGAGTCGTGGACAACCCACGCCACATCCATTGTGTCCCAATCCGCACTGAGAGCGGTTTGGGCAACCCACCAGTAACACACCACAACGTGAGCACAATCTGTGACATAGCTCTCGGTGGTGAGGTCCCTCAAATGGCGTGCCTCAAACTCAAATTGTTGCGGCGACAAACCTGTAACTGTGACATGTAGTGGATGCCTCCAATCGTTGCCAAGCACTGCCTCTACCTCTGACAAGGATGCGCGAAACGAGCCTTGGGTATCACTCAGTGCTTTGCACACATCAGCCAAGATTTGTTCTGCACTAGGGCAGCCAGTAGAAGATGTTGGGTGATCACCACATGGTGCGGCGACAATGATTCCGGACGGAATGAATGGGTGGGACGGGGTCCAGTGGGGCACTCGATGCCTCGGCCACACAGGTGCTGCTTCCATCCACATTCATAGAGGGGGTTGGGTGCAAGATGCTTTCCACCTGCACCTCCTTCTCCCACTTTTGCAGCACCCATTTCACCTCATCCCTATCCTTGAACCGCCGGGCTAAACACTCCACCCCAACCCAGCAGTGAATGCACCCATCACAATAGATACACCACAAATATACGGCCCTATTGCATTGACCACACGTAAAAGGTGGACGGTACAAGTGCATTGAATGCCACGATGCATTCCCACGGGCCAACTCACGCTTCGCCTCTTCGGCCAAAGAAAGAGGCTCCCCACCACAGCTACCTTCACTAGAGGAGTCATCCTCCACCACTCTTTTGGCCTTTTTTGGCCGCCTTTTTTGGAGGGGTTTGCTTGCGACTTCAACTCACGCACATGCGGCGGCTCAACCCGGGAGACGACTGTCCGCCTCACGCGGCCGTACGCAAAGGGTCGGACACCAACCTTCTTCCATGAGTACCGCAAAGGCACCGTAAAACCGGGATCCTTAACAAGGAGCCATAGCAAAATGCCGTCGCAAATTCCAAGGGTGGAGTACATGGCACACGTGCAGAACTCCGCCGTGACACAGTGAATGCGGAGGAAAGATAAGAAATGCATCCATGTGACCCGGCGGCCTTCATTGATGGCGGACAAGATCTCCTTCCACTAGGTAACCTCACCAACCGCGATGGGGGGTAGTCACGGATGGGCGTGCCATTGGGCCCCCGTTTTCGCGAGGTCACCCCCTAGTGAACAAACATGGCATCACATTCGTCCACAAAAACTTTGTTGTGCAGCATCACCTGGGCCTCCTGCCACATCCATGGGCAGGCTGCATGCCTCGGCCGCTGGGTTGTTCACGGCTTTGGGCCCATTGTGTACCCATGCGGGGGAACACATCTTTCAAAACTTCGCGAATGCCATGCAACCCGTGCTGTGTGACAAGCTTCAACGAATGAGTCCTTGCCTCCGGGGGTGTAACAGATGGCACCCCCGGAGGAGACTGACGTACAAACCACCCGGTCCGCTTTTGCATGTAGTCCTTCCGAGCATGGTCCAAATGCTGGGATGTTGCACAATAGTGGTCCTCCAGCGCGACCCAACCTGTTTGAAAAACATTCGTGGCCCAACTGAGGTGGAGGTCCCGGACGTTTCCATGCACTTGCGGCCGTAATTGTGGAACGGCCACATGGTCTTTCAAATTTTCCCTCATGTTCTTTTGTGCATGCCAGTAGCAAAACAACCATAGAACAGTAACCCACCCTGCACGGGCGGCGTTGATCAATTTGTCAGCACCGTCACTCATAAACATGGCCATATCCCATGAAAACCCCGGAAAGCGGGCTTCGATGGCATTTTGGTGAATTGCAATGACTCTTTTTTTTCTTTCTCCGCGAGGCCAAATGCATAGAGAGAGTAGGCTCCTTCATTAGCTCAAGGGTAGAGGTTCACAAACAAGAAGAAAAGTACAGGGCATGTATATTCCAAGGGTATCATCCGTGCCCACGGGACTCATTGTGGCCCATCTCTCCTTGCATGCCTCGGTGCGGTCCGCGGAGCTGTGCTTGGAGGACACCGTTGCAAACACGAAGGGCAGAAGAAAAAAGGGGGGGGGGGGGCAAAATCAGAAGTGGCCCAGAGGTGGCCCACAAGTCAGAGCGGGGGGGCAAAATTACAAGTGGCCCACAAGTGGGCCAGGTGGCTACATAACCCCAGCCGCGTGGGGGATCCCCACCGCTTCACGAGGGGGGGGCAGAATGGGAGATGGCCCACAAGTAGGCAAGGTGGCTACATAACCCTTGCCGCCTGGGGGGTCCCCACCGCTTCAGAGTAGGGGGCACAATTAGAGGTGGCCCACAAGTGGGCCGGGTGGCTACATAACCCCTACGGCCTGGGGGGTCCCCACCGCTTCGGAGGGGGGACAAGAATCAGAAGTGGCCCACAAGTGGGCCATGTGGCTACATAACCCCTGCCGCCTAGGGGGTCCCAACGGCTTCAGAGTGGGGGTCACAATCAGAGGTGGCCCACAAGTGGGCCGAGTGGCTACATAACCCCTGCCAGCTGGGGGGTCCCGACCGCTTGAGACCGGGGGTGCTGGGGGGGGCAGAATGAGAGGTGGCCCACAAGTGGGCCGGGTGCCTACATAGCCCCTGCCGTCTGGGGGGTCCCCACCGATTCAGAACTTCAAAGCGGGGGGCAGAATCAGAAGTGGCCCACAAGTGGGCCGGGTGGCTACATAACCCCTGCTGCCTGAGGGGTCCGCACCGCTTCGGAGCCTGGGACATAATGAGAAGTGGCCCACCGCTTCAAAGCGGGGGGCAGTGTCAGAGATGGCCCACAACTGGGCTAGATGGCTACAGAACCCTTGCCGCTTGGGGGTCCCCACCGCTTCAGAGCGGGGGGCAGAAACAGAAGTGGCCCCCAAGTGGGCTGGGTGGCTACATAACCCTAGCTATCTAGGGGGACCCCACCGATTCAGAGCGTGGGACAAAATCACAGGTGGCCCACAAGTGGGCCAAGAGGCAACATAACCCCTGCCGCCTGGGAGATCCCGACCGTTTTAATAGCAGGGGGCTGTATCAGAGATGGCCAACAAATAGGCCAGGTGGCTACATACCCCGTGCCGCATGCGGGATCCCCACCGCTTGAGAGCGGGGGGCAGAATCAGAGATGGCCCACAATTGGGCCGGGTGGCTAGATAACCCTTGCCGCCTGGGGGGACCCCACCGCTTCAGAGTGGGAGGCGGAATCAGAAGTGGCCCACAAGTGGGGCGGGTGGCTACATAACCCCTGCCACCTGGGGGTCCCCACCGCTTCAGAGCGGGGGAGTAGGATTAGAAGTGGCCCACAAGTGGGCCGGGCGGCTACATAAACCCTGCCGCCTGGGGGGTCCCCACTGCTTCAGAGCGGGGGGCAAAATCAGGCGGCAGAATTAGAGGTGGCCCACAAGTGGGCCGGGCGGCTACATAAGCCCTGCCGCCTGGGCGGTCCCCACCGCTTCAAAGCGGGGTGCAGAATCACATGTGGACCACAAGTGGACCGGGTGGCTACATAACCCCTGCCACCTGGCCCCGTCGCTTGAGAGAGGGGGGGGGCACAAGAGAATAAATGGCCCACCGCTACAAAGCGGGCGGCAGAATCAGAACTAGCCCAAAAATGGGCCAAGTGGCTACATAACCCCTGCCGTCTGGGGGATCCCCACCTCTTCAGAGCGGGGTGCAGAATTAAAAGTGGCCCACCGCTTCAAAGCGGGGGGCTGAGATGGCCCTTTATTGGGCTAGGTGGCTACATATCCCTTGCCCCCTGGGGGTCCCCACCGCTTCAGAGCGGGGGGCACAAACAGAAGTGGCCCACAAGTGGGCCGGGTGGCTACATAACCCCTGCCGCATGGGGGGTCGCCACCGCTTCAGAGCGGAGGACAAAATCAGAGGTGGCCCAGGGGTGGCCAAGAGGCTACATAACCCCTGCCGCCTGGGGGATCCCAACCGTTTCATAGCAGGGGGCAGATCAGAAGTGGCCCACAAGTGGGCCGGGCGGCTACATAACCCCTGCCGCCTGGGGGGTCCCCACCGCTTCAGAGCGGGGGGCAGAATCAGAAGTGGCCCACTTGTGGGCAAGGTGGCTACATAACCCCTGCCGCCTGGGGGGTCCCCACCACTTCAGAGCGGGGGGCATAATTAGAAGTGGCCCACCTCTTCAAGGCCGGGGGCAGAATCAGAGATGGCCCACAAGTGGGGCGGGTGGCCACATAACCTCTACCGCCTCGGGGGTCCCCACCGCTTCAGAGTGGGAAGCAGAATCAGAAGTGGCCCTCAAGTGGGCCAAGTGGCTACATAACCCTTGCCACCTGGGGGTCCCCACCGCTTCATAGTTGGAGGGGCAGAATCAGAAGTGGCCCACAGGTGGGCCCGGTCGCTACATAACCCCTGCCGCCTGGGGGATCCCCTCCGCTTCAGAGCGGGGGACAAAATCAGAGGTGGCCCAGGGGTGGGCCAGGAGGCTACATAACCCCTGCCGCCTGGGGGATCCCAAGCGTTTCATAGCAGAGGGCACATCAGAAGTGGCCCTCAAGTGGGCCAAGTGGCTACATAACCCCTGCCACCTGGGGGTCCCCACCGCTTCAGAGTTGGGGGGGCAGAATCAGAAGTGGCTCACAGGTGGGCCGGGTCGCTACATAACCCCTGCCGCCTGGGGGATCCCCTCCGCTTCACAGCGGGGGACAAAATCAGAGGTGGCCCAGGGCTGGGCCAGGAGGCTACATAGCCCCTGCTTACTGGGGGGTCCCCACCGCTTCAGAGCGGGGGGCAGAATCAGAAGTGGCCCACCGCTTGAAAGGGGGCGGCAGAATCAGGTGGCCCACAAGTGGGCCGGGCGGCTACATGAGCCCTGCCGCCTGGGGGGTCCCCACCGCTTCAGAGCGAGGTGCAGAATGAGAGGTGGCCCACAAGTGGGCGGGGTGGCTACATAACCCCTGCCACATGAGGAGTCCCCACCGCTTCAGCGGGAGGCACAATGGAAGAAATGGCCCACCGCTTCAAGACGGGGGGCAGAATGAGAACTGTCCACAAGTGGGACAGGTGGCTACATAACCCCTGCCGTCTGGGGGATCCCCACCGCTTCAGAGCGGGGTGCACAATCAGAAGTGGCCCATCGCTTTAAAGCGGGGGGCTGTATCACAGATGGCCCACAAGTGGGCGACGTGGCTACATCACCCCTGCCGCCTAGGGGGTCCCCACCGCTTCAAGGCCGGGGGCAGAATCACAGGTGGCCCACCGCTAAAAAAAAAGGGGGCAGCAGCAGAGGTGGCCCACAAGTGGGCGGGCTGGCTACAGAACCCCTGCCCCCTCGGGGGTCCCCATCGCTTGAAGGCAGGGGGCAGAATCAGAAGTGGCCCACAACCGGGCCAAGTGGCTACATAACGCTTGCCGCCTGGCGGGTCCCCACCGCTTCACAGCGGGAGGCAGTATTAGAGATGGCCCAGAAGTGGGCCGGGTGGCTACATAACCCCTGCCGCCTAGGGGGTCCCCACCGCTTCAAAGCGGGGGGCAGAATCCGAAGTGGCCCACAAGTGGGCCAAGTGGCTATATAACACATGCCGGGTTGGGGGTCATCACCGTTCCAGAGCAGGGCGCAAAAATAGAGGTGGCCGACAAGTTGGCCGGGTGCCTACATAACCCCTGCCGCCTGAGGGGTCCCCACTGTTTCATAGCGGGGGGCAGTATCAGAGATGGCCCACAAGTGGGCCGGGTGACTACATAACCCCTGCCGCTTGCCCCCCCCCCCCCCCCCCGCTTCAGAGAGGGGGACAAAATCAGAGGTGGCCCACAAGTGGGCCAGGTGGCTACATAACCCCTGCCGCCTCGGGGATCCCCACCGTTTTAGAGTGGGAGGCAGAATCAGAAGTGGCCCACAAATGGGCCAGGTGGCTACATAACCCCTGCCGCCTGGGGGGTCCCCACCGCTTCAGAGTGGGGGGCAGGATCAGAAGTGGCCCACAAGTGGGCAAGGTGGCTATATAACCCCTGCCGCCTAGGGGGTCCCCACCGCTTCAGAGCGGGTGGCTGAATCAGAAGTGGCCCACCGCTTCAAAGGGGGGGGCAGAATCAGAAGTGGCCCACAAGTGGGCCGGGTGGCTACATGACCCTTGCCGCCTGGGGAGTCCGCACCTCTTCAAAGCGGGGGGCAGAATCAGAAGTGGCCCACCGCCCCAAAGAGGGCGGCAGAATCAGAGGTGGCCGACAAGTGGGCCGGGTGGCTACATAACCCCTGCCGCCTGGGGGTTCCCATCACTTCGGAGCGGAGGATAGAAAAAGAGGTAGCCCACAAGTGGGCCGGATGGCTACATAACCCTGCTGCTTGGGGGGTCCCCACCGCTTCAGAGCGGCAGGCACAATCAGAAGTGGCCCACCGCTTCAGAGTAGGGGGACTATTATTAGAGATGGCCCACAATTGAGCCGGGTGGCTACATAACCCCTGCCGCCTGGGGGGTCCTGACCGCTTCAGAGCGGGGGGCAGAATGAGAAGAGGCCCACAAGTGGGCAAAGTGGCTACATACACCCTGCCACCTGGGGGTCCCCGCCGCTTCACAGCGGGGGGCAGAATCAGAAGTGGCCCTCCGCTTCAAAGCGGGGGGCAAAATCAAAGGTGGCCCACAAGTGGGCCGGGTGGCTACATAACCCCTGCCGCCTGGGGGCCTCCGCCGCTTCACAGCGGGGGGCAGAATCAGAGGTGGCCCACCACTTCAAGGCGGGAGGCAGATTCAGAAGTGGCCCACAAGTGGGCCGGGCGGCTACATAACCCGTGCCGCCTGAGGGTCCCCACCGCTTCAAAGCGGGGAGCAGAATCAGAAGGGGCCCACGAGTGGGCCGAGTGGCTACACAACCCCTGCCGCCTGGGCGGTCCCCGCCGCTTGGGAGCGGGGGGGGGGGGGGGATCTGAAGTGGCCCACCGCTTCAAAGCGGGGGGCAGAATCAGAGATGGCCCACAAGTGGGCCGGACGGCTACATAACCCCTGCCGCCTGGAGGGTCCCCACCGCTTCAGAGCAGGGGACACGATCAAAGGTGGCCTACAAGTGGGCCGGGTGGCTACATAACCCCTGCCACCGGGGAGGTCCTCACTGCTTCAGAGCGGGGGACAGAATCAGAGGTGGCCGACAAGTGGGCCGCGTGGTGAAATAACCCCTGCCGCCTGGGGGGTCCCCGAGGCTTTAGAGCAGGGAGCAGAATCAGAAGTGGCCCATCGCTTCAAAGCGGGGCGTAGAAACAAAGATGTCCCACAAGTGGGCGAGGTGGCTACATAACCCCTGCCGCCTGCGGAGTCCCCACCGCTTCAGAGCGGGGGGCACAATCCAAAGTGACCCACAAGTGGGCCACGTGGAAACATAACCCCTGCCGCCTCGGGGATGCACACCGCCTCAGAGCGGGCGTCACAATCACAGGTGGCCCACAAGTGGGCCAGGCGGCTACATAACCCCTACCACTAGGGGGATCCCCACCGCTTCAGAACAGGGGGCAGAATCAGAAGTGGCCCACCGCTTCAAAGCGGGGGGCAAAATCCGAAGTGGCCCACATGTGGGCCAGGTGGCTACATAACCCCTGCCGCCTCGGGGATCCCCAACGCTTCAGAGCGGGCGGCAGAATCACAAGTGGCCTAGAAGTGGGCCGGGTGGGTACATAACCCCTGCCGCGTGGGGGGTCCCCATCGCTTCAGAGCGGGGTGCAGAATCAGAAGTGGCCCCCAAGTGGGCCGGTTGGCTACATAACCCCTACCGCCTGGGGGGTCCTCATAGCTTCAGAGCAGGGGGCAGATCAGAAGTGGCCCACAAGTGGGCCGCGTGGCTACATAACCCCTGCCGACTGGGGGTCCACACCGCTTCAGAGCGGGCGACAGAATCAGAGGTGGCCCACAAGTGGGCCGCGTGGCTAAATAATCCCTGCCGCCTAGGGGGTCCCACGGCTTTAGAGCAGGGAGCAAAATCAGATGTGGCCCACCGCTTCAAAGCGGGGCGTAGAAACAGAGATGTCCCACAAGTGGGCCAGGTGGCTACATAACCCCTGCCGCCTGGGGAGTCCCCACCGCTTTAGAGGGGGGGGCAGAATCAGAAGTGACCCACAAGTGGGCCAGGTGGAAACATAACCCCTGCCGCCTCGGGGATGCACACCGCCTCAAAGCGGGCGGCAGAATCAGAGATGGCCCACAAGTGGGCCAGGCGGCTACATAACCCCTGCCACTAGGGGGGTTCCCACCGCTTCAGAGCGGGTGGCTGAATCAGAAGTGGCCCACCGCTTCAAAGCGGGGGGCAGAAACAGAAGTGGCCCACATGTGGGCCAGGTGGCTACATAACCCCTGCCGCCTGGGGGGTCCCCAACGCTTCAGAGCGGGCGGCAGAATCACAAGTGGCCCAGAAGTGGGCAGAGTGGCTACATAACCCCTGCCGCCTGGGGGGTCCCCACCGCTTCAGAGAGGCGTGCAGAATCAGAAGTGGCCCACAAGTGGGCCGGTTGGCTACAGAACTCCTGCCGCCTGGGGGGTCCTCATCACTTCAGAGCGGGAGGCAGAATCAGAAGTGGCCCACTTGTGGGCAAGGTGGTTACATAACCCCTGCCGCCTGGGGGGTCCCCACCGCTTCAGAGAGGGGTGCAGAATCAGAAGTGGCCCACCGCTTCCGAGCGGGGGACAGAATCAGAGGTGGCCCACAAGGGGGCCGGGTGGCTACATAACCCCTGACGCCTGGGGAGTCCCCCCCCCTCAGAGAGGGGAGCAGAATCAGAAGCGGCCCACCGCTTCAAAGCGGGGGGTTGAATCAGAGGTGGCCCGCAAAGGGGCCGGGTGGCTACATAACCCCTACCGCCTGGGCGGTCCCCACCGCTTCATCGCGGGGGGCAGAATCAGAAGTGGCCCACAAGTGGGCAAGGTGGCCACATAACCCCTGCCGCCTAGGGGGTCCCCACCGCTTCACAGCGGGGGGCAGAATCAGAAGTGGCCAACAAGTGGGCCGGGTGGCTACATAACCCTGCCGCCTGGGGGGTCCCCGCTGCTTCAGAGCGGGGTGCAGAATCAGAAGTGGCCCACCGCTTCAAAGCGGGGGGCAGAATCAGAAGTGGCCCACAAGTGGGCAAGGTGGCTACATAACCCCCGCCGCCTGGGGGGTCCCTACTGCTTCAGAGCGGGGTGCAGAATCAGAGATGGCCCACAAGTGGGCCGGGTGGCTACATAACCCCTGCCGCCTGAGGGGTCCCCATCGCTTCAGAGCGGGGGTTATGTAGCCACGTGGCCCACTTGTGGGCCACTTCTGATTCTGCCCCCCGCCCTGAAGCGGTCGGGACCCCCCAAGCGGCGGGGGTTATGTAGCCACCTGGCCCACTTGTGGGCCACTTGTGATTCTGCCCCCCGCTCTGAAGCGGTGGGGACCCGCCACGCGGCAGGGGTTATGTAGCCACCCGACGCCGGTGGCACTTCACTTTTCGCTTGTGTGCGCCGCATCGTGTGCATGTGTGTGTGTGTGTGTGTTTGCGTATGTGTATGTGTGTGTTTGCGCGCGTGTGTGTGTACGTGCGTCCGTGCGTGCGTGCGTGCGCACGTGCGTGTCAGTGTGAAACACTGTCACGCACTGCAACAAAAACAACGAAGGCTCAATGGAAGAATAGTGGACTTACACAGTGGCCGCGACCGGCCCTTGACCGCCCGGTCAACACTTTCAGCAATTCCCCTCCCTGCTGCGCTGTCATGACCGTTCCATAGCCTACGACAGGTTGCTGCCTTTCTGTCATGGCTGTTCCTGATTGGCCGCGCAATCCTGATCACGGGCACCCAATGTCAGGTCCAGCAGCAGAAACAGGACTACAAGATCACGCACCTTCGGTTTGGGACGGCACCAGTTGGCCACAAGCCGGACAGCAAAGGAGAGCACCAAGGCACCCACAATCATCACTGCAAAAGGGGACTGCTGCAGCTGCGGGACCTGAGGCATAAAAGCACTGTGGGGCCTTTGGGGGTAAGGAGGGCATGGGGGGGCCAAGGCAGAGCCCATGAGGACTTGCACAGGGGGGTGGGAGTGGGGGCTGCCAGAACCGTGGCTCGGAGATATGGCACTGGTGTGTTGTTCTGCCACCAAATATAGGCATGGGGCCCCCAGTGTCCTCCCACTTCCCCCTGTGTAGAGCCAAAATGAATGTTCAATGGTTGCCACCGCCACTACATTTGATCTGCTTGAACTGACTCACTTGAGCCCTTTTCGTCGACATCTGTGTAGTGCTTAAGACAATGAGCAAACGAGGCAAAAAGTGGGGTCGACACAACCAACAAAAGTGCAATCAACACAAGAAAGCTGATGGCCTCCCATGCAAGATTTTTTGCTGATACAACACGCAATGGGAAGAACATGTAGTGGGGAGCGAGCCAAGCTACAACGGTCGTATGGATGGAAGGGCATTGTGGAGATCGAACATTTGATAATTTCGACGTTGAACTGGGCAATGTGAGACCATTGATGTTGCTGCCATGCTCACAGTGCTCCTACACACATTGGGTGCATTGCACCACTAACCATTCGTCCTACATGCAAGGGCTAATGGGTTTGGGCTGATCTTCACTTCAACGGACCATCCCGCCCTTCTTTCTTAGGGACAATACATGCCCTCTTGCAATGAGAAATCTGTTTGTTGACATGGAGATGACTATCTTGTGCATGTTGCCACAGACTCCTTGTCTCTTTCAATCGGTGTGTCCCAGAATCAGAATGCTCCATTCGAATGGCTCCCCCATGCCCTTCCCATCCACACACCCACTGCACCTGCCCACCTCCCTCATGGCCCACCCTCTTCCGGCGACACAAGGTCACAAACCAAAGAGCCCTTGACCGTCAACATCCACGATTTGGTGGCTTCTGCAGCGTCCAAAGTGTAGCTGGTGAAAGCGGAAACGACAATCTGTGCGGTTTGCAC
Source organism: Eutreptiella sp. 'Long Island Sound 2002' (assembly GCA_964036045.1). NCBI lineage: Eukaryota > Euglenozoa > Euglenophyceae > Eutreptiales > Eutreptiaceae > Eutreptiella > Eutreptiella sp. 'Long Island Sound 2002'. The sequence continues at coordinate 63,604,845 of OZ038386.1, forward strand.
TGCGGCCTCAAATGGTGTGGGCTCGGGTGGTGGGAGCGCCCCGTCTAAAGAAGTTCGGAGCCGCTGGTGACCACTTTGTTGCGGCATTGAAGAGTGGGTTCGCCCTAACACATACAACAGACGCTTGACAAGGTCGAGGAGGTGTGATCCTTTATGTCCCCATGGCCTTGCCTCAACGGGTGAGGGGTAACGCTAGAGGGGCAAAAAGGGCAAAGGGCGCGTAGCAGGAAAAAATACGATCTTCACCCCTTGACGATGTTGTTTGACAAACAAACCTATCAAAGGCCCATGCAGAGCATACTTGCAAGGCCCATGCAAGACCCACGCGCGGCCTATGCAAGGCCCAGGGGGGCACCCTCCACCTATGGAGAAAAGGCGTGTTAACACGGCCGGCCAACACGGAGGTGAAAAATACCCCCCCACCCCCGACTGTGTTGTGTTAACACAACCCCAACACAGAGGTGAAAAATACCCCCCCACCCCCCCCTCCCCCCCTGCCTACACCTGCCAACACCAGAAGACGGGGGTGTTGTGTTGTGTTGTGTAGTGTTGTTGTGTTGCGTTGTGATGTGATGTGTTGTGTTGTGTTGTGTTGTGTTGTGTTGTGTTGTGTTGTGTTGTGTTGTGTTGTGTTGTGTTGCGTTGTGGATCAAGGCAATGGAGGCATGCAAGGGCAGTGCAACAAATCGTGCACCATTTCCACACTCATGCCACAACACAACACAACACAACACAACACAACACAACAAGACACAACACAACAAGACACAACACAACACAACACAACACAACACAACACAACACAACACAACACAACACAACACAACACAACACAACACAACACAACACAACACAACACAACGCAACACAACACAACACAACACAACACAACACAACACAACACAACACAACACAACACAACACAACACAACACAACACAACACAACACAACAGGACACAACACAATAAAACACAACACAAAAGGAAAGCAACACAAACACCACACACCACACCACAAAACAACACAAAACAACACACAACAACACACAACACAACACAATACAACGCAACACAAATTCTATAGGCAATATTAACACAGGCCCAACACAAGAGGTGAAAAATACCCCCCCACCCCCTACCGTGTTGTGTTAACACAGCCCCAACACAGAGGTGAAAAATACCCCCCCCCTCCTACCTGTTCTTCTACGACCGCCGCTACCCTTGAGACAAAGAAGACTTAGGCCCACACAAGTACCTTGTCCGTGTGTTCGCAATAGGCTGCAATCAAGAGGTGGGTTGGTAAACCCCATCAAGTGCAGCACCGCAAGCACTAGATGACCGCATGCAGCTCGCATCCTTGAAAAGGGGTTCGGTTGACATCGCATGCTTCGCCGTGGTTGCAAGGATGACGGAGGGAGGGAGTTTGGAAGACCATTAAGGGATTCCCTTGGCCATCAAGCCTCCCCAATCAAAAGCATGCACTATACCCGGTCCAACACGCACGAAGGCACACACCGAGGGGTCTCGCAATGGGGGTCCCACGCAATGCCGTCGTCGCGAAGAATTCGGAGGCAGATTGACGTGTGCGTGCAGCAAACAAAGTCACGCTCACGGCCATGAGGACACCGCACGCCACAGATGCCTTCCACTAAAATCATGACGTATTAGGCAAACACTACAAACCCCGCAACCCGGACAACAACCGTGCCCTCTTGAACTCTTCACCGGGCTGTACTCGTGCGTGTGCTCCGTTTGGGGCCCGTACGTTAAACGGTGTTTACACGTTATTTTGGATCACGGACGTGCAAGGGACATGCGTAGGGCGTTGCGGGTGGGAAACAAGGGGTAGCCCTAACAAGTAACGGCGTATGCCTACTAAGCTAGTCTCGTGGACAAATTGCTAGGGCCTTGGGGGAGCTTCAACATCATCTTTCAAGTCATCGACGGATGCTACCACTACACTGGAAGAAAAACGAACACCAAAAGGCCTTGCCACTCCTTGTAGATCTAACGAAATTCAGTCTTTACCTTCTATCTCCCACTGTGACCAAGATGGCGAAAGCCATCGGAATGAATGGGCATGGAGGAAGGAAGGGTGTGATACTTGGTTTCTTCGGTTTGGTGTCTTGAAATGTTCTTGGACCTCAAGCGTCCTATATCCCAAATGGGACGAAGAAGTTGACATTGAAGAAGTTGACATTTGACCCTTTGCAACGAAAACGTGGGGGTTGACATGGTAGGAATCCACACCCAAACATTCGGCCAAACACTCTCTTGTCTCATGATTGTTACACGCACCAACCAACCTCACATGCCCTAAACGGTTTGGGGGCGAAACCTCGTTGTTCGTCCTCCGTATGGATTTTATGTCGAGTGCAATAAATGTGCAATAACAAGTGCAATAGCGGCACATCAACTCGGCGTCATCACGTGGAACCATAAAATTCGGGGCGTTACCCTATCGAACTTTGCTTTGTTCACACGTGCACACGACGGAGATATGTGTGCATGAGGTCATACGCGCGCGTGCATATAAGCCAGGGAACGAAACCACGCTGCCCGTTGCACCACATGGACATCACGCACTGCACACAATCCACATGTGTCTGCCTACGTACTTTGTGGCATGTCAAACCGCGGTTTTTGACAAGTGACCCTTTGCTTTGCATTATTGCTTTGCACCGCATTGCGAAAAAATGTGGAGACTTGTAGGGTCGAAAAGTCGACATATTTATTTCAAGCGGAAACAATCGCATACTTTGCGTGTTACCAATGGTGAATCTATTCGGTGGTTCACGTTTTTGGTTTACAACACATGCGCTTGAGCACATAGCAGTGCACTCACTTACAATGGTCGTTTTTACGACAGAATGCACGACGGGTCTCCATTTAGACATTCATGGGACCCGTATCCAACTGCGTATGCTTAGGTTTAACCGCCTCTTTCCAATTGGTGACAAAGCTTAAAGAATGGTTTGAAGAAACCGGGCTTGAAGCTAGCTTTGCCTATGGAAGTAGAAGAACAGGTAACCACCAACATCCAAGATCATACTGCCGCAAGTTTGTGTCGTTACCGTGAAGAGGTATGGAACCATGTAGAAGATTTGGCACGTTGTGCCAAGGTTAAATGGTCCCTTCATGGGGTTGGTGGCGTACTTAACCTTTGTTTCACCGCGTTCTTGCTCACATGGTGACACACAACTTGCTCAAGGCGAATCTCGCCCTTGAGCACACGTGCCGCGGCACGATCAACCGCGGACATGTTACGTTCCTTCAATTCTAAGAATTATGACAAAGTGTGTAAATGACAGAGTGGGGGTGTTCCTAGCCGCGGCTAGCCGCGGCTGGGCGGGTTGGACCCCCCCTCCCCCCCCTCCCCCTCCCCCCCTCCCCCCCCGTGGCTGGCCACGGCTGGCCAAAAATGGCTGGGGGGGAAATTTGGCCAAAATCAAGGAAAACGAAGAAAAAACGGCCACACTTGGGGTCCCTAGGGGTGCAAGCCAACCCCTTTTGACTTGTGGCTATATGTGCTACTGCATTTGGGGCTACTAGGTTGTGTGGCCTCTGTTGAAGTGCGAAATGACCACCCTCCCTCCCATGCTCAATATCAAGTGCAGCTGAAGATACACAATGTGGCAAAGACATAATGCAAAGACAATCATCAATGTCTCATATCGCATTGTTGTGAAGAGGGGCCCCAAACAACGGGCTACCATGCGAAAGTGAAATAGAGAAATTGGGGTGAAAAATATATATCGTGACAAAAGAGGGTGCAAACATGGGACTATGGCTATGCCTCTACCACAGTGCCCTCCTCCTCTTCATCTCCATACACCGAGCCCTCGTCATCAGCAGTGACCTCTTGATACGTCTCAACATCAACAACATAGTACCCTCTCTCATCCATGGAATGGGGGATAATTTCCTTTTCAACCGAACAATAAGGAACAAGGATGTTACCTCCATCCCACTCAAGCACCGCAGACCCATCCTCTTTTTCCTCCCGCAACCGGAGACAGCGAATTGTGATGTTAAACCTTGTCTCCTTTGTTCGCTTTTGAAAAATAGAAATGGCCATACGGAGCCGGTGCTTCATCCAAACCAAAACGTAGTAAAGTGTGACACGGGGCACGAGAAAAGGCTGGCAATACTTGTCCCAAATGAGTTCAGCCGACCAAGCGTGCACACCAATTGTCCGCAGCACAAATGCCTTGCCGTTGCATGACTTCTCCCAGAAGTTCAGCCCCGGGCACGTAGCCGCACGCACTTTTGCACGTACGTGGGCAAATGACAAATTATCACTCATTAGATAGAAAAACCTAAAATGGGACCAATCAAAATGACGTGGAAAAAATTAAGAAAAAGGTGGATAACACGGCACAAAAATTGACATTGCACGGAATAGACCTTGTTAGCATGCAGCATGCACTACTCATTAAACCAAACGCCTAATTGAAACAGACGCCTAATTATGCACCAACCGTGGAAAAATGTTTTGGCCTCTCTATACCATACCGTACATACAGTGACAGTAAGGCTAGTTTGCGAATGGTGGCGCGTCCCGTCTTTAAACCCCAACGCGCCATGGGGCTCGGCCATTCTACATCCCCGGTCCTGTCGACGCATGTGAATTTGTTGTGCAAAGATGCCAACAAGTTCACACATTTTTTCCTATCTAAAAAACACATGCACTGGGGCAGCTCCATGCATGCTCGCCGACCTTAGTTGGACACGGGGACGCTACAACACACTGCAACGGCAGTTGTGTTGGTGATTGTGCAACTGGACCAAACATCCCATAACCACATCCCGATGCATAATGCAACTAATTACCTAATTACCTAATTACCTAATTACCTAATTACACAAACATGACAAACGTAGGTGCATGGAAATTGTACCAATACCTGCTGCAGAGACACATCATCATCATGTAATCTTGAGAGCAAAGGCAAAGAGGCAAAATGCAAAAGTGCAAGGCCCAACGCAATATGGCTAGACGGTTGGGTGGCTAGGTGACAAGGTGGCTGGGTGGCTGGGTGGCTGGGCGGCTGGGTGGCTGGGCGGCTGGAGCCCCCCCCCCCCCCCCCCCCGCCCCCTCCCCCCCACTGACCGGAACCCGCCCAGTGTTGTCGACCAATTCTTGCACCCCAAGGCACAAAGTAAAGCACACACGTGAGGACAGGCTGTCTTTTGCCAAGCTTCAAGTAGGCCGAAACTCCCTTTGCCGCCTCACACTTTGGCCAACCACGAGCATTGAGCTGAAGATTAGCATCCATCGTGGAATCACCCCATTGCTCGGTGGCACTAGGATGTGGGTTGTGTGGCAAGTGATGAGAGCGAGGATGGGTTGAGTAGAGAGCGATCTCTGGGGAGGGATGACCCGTTGCTCTTTGAAGACTCCGATTTTGTGCCCTGTAGCTATGAAGGCACTTCCACACCAAAGAAAAGCGCTTCTTTGGAGGAGTGGGAGGTGGTTCCTTGTTTTCATCCTGACGCCGATCAGCATTTGAATGACCCAAAAGGTTGGATGTGGTCATAAATGGACCACTGGTGCACACCACTTGCATTCCCAAAAAATTTGCTTGCTTGGTTGCATGTTGCAGTAGTAAAACACAGCAGTGTAAAATACTTCCTTGCACGTCGACTGGTGCTTGGTCACTTTGTCAAATAGCAGGCACAAGAGGGCATGCACAAATCCAAAGAAGACACGAAGCCTTAGGCCTTTCTGTGCAAAGAAGGGTGTGAACGTGATGAGCTCAGCTGGTCGCAGTGGTGGGACTCACCATTACTTACCTTGTTGGTCACCGGACATCCACACACACACTGGCTTTTATTGCTCTGATTGATTGCCTACATTGTGGAACCATGATTCACCGTGGGCTGTGAGGAGGACATAGCTGTTTGGACACCCGCACGCGCAGGGCCGAGTAAATCCAGAGAGGAAGCTTTTCGGAACAGGCAGTGTTTCCACCAACACACAGGGTAGCCCTTGGCTAGGAAAGTTCGTGCAATGATGCTAATATTATGTGCAAAACTGGTCCCGGTCGCTGGCAGTCGGTAGTGGGCCGCCTTTTTCACGAGGTTCGGGACAAGTGAGCGGAGCATGCGTGGCGTGTTGGGGCTGAACACGTCTAGGAGTTTGGCGGGAGAGGGAGGTGATGACATACCTGCATACCCCTGAAAAACCGGTCGCTTCATCGACACACTTGGGGTCCCGTTAGGGAGTGAGAGTGTACATTCCAGGAAATCTAGTGAGTGCCCTGAGCCCTCGACAGTGAGTTCCATACCAGAAATTTCAGACAGGGTGCGCTGGATACGTTCTATAGTATAACCATTGACTTTTTCTGGTGGGTCGGGAATTACCAGAAAATTATCACGGTAGCGCAGGACCGGCGGGAAATCAGGGTGGAGCTGGTGCAACTTTGTTTCCAACAGGAGTAGTGTGAGACACGCCACCTGTGCAGAACAGCTCCCACCTATGGGCGTCCCAGTGGTTTGGGCCAGTACAGAGGAGTAATGAGAGAAACGGTCGTTGAAAGAGGAGTCCCAACACAGAAGGCACATGAGATCATTGTACGTCATGAAATGAAAACCGGCATCGCCGGACTTGCGTGTGATGGCGTCCAACTGTTTTACTCCTGATTTATGGATCTTAAAGCCCAGATCGTGGTGGGGTTTGGGTTTACCCGCACAGAACTAATGCCAGAAAAAATCCACGGACTCAGGTATGACATGGCGTGGTATGTTGGGAAACATTTCAACTAAATCCAGCTCGGTCCAACATTGTGCGGGCCCGACAGGCGGGTGTGATCTAACGAATTGTAACAGCTGGTCCATGGCAACAATTTCTATGGACTGTGGCCGGCTGGTAGCGAATTTCCATAAGAGTGTCAGCGCCCGTCCCAGGTGTCGTAGGGTTTGGCGGAAGGGGTGTGTGTGGTGCTGAATTACTTCACGCAGCTTGATTTTTGCGGTAGCGTCATGGTCCAGCCACTTGTGTTTGGGCAACAGGCGCGTGGTGGGTGCACGTATTTTCAGTGGTTGCGATTTGGGGTGTTTGAAGAAAGGGGCAGAAAAAGGGACGTCCCTGGGACTGACACGGTCTGCAGTGAACGCCCTGTGTTGTGCAGGGCACTGCCGGGTGCGTACAGGCTGACCACGTACAGGTGGCCGCGCGCGTTGTCCGCGGCGGGTCTGTGTCACACGGTTCAGTCGGGCTGGGGCACGAGGTGGCCGGACAGCATGCTTCAGGTCACTCGCGGACAGGGTCGGAGAGAAGCCCAGTGTTAGTAACTGGGGCCAGGCCGCAGGTGATGGCAGGGCAGACAGGACTCGCTTTTGCTGGCTCATGATTTGCGCTGAGATTCGATTTTTCAGGCGCACGGAGGGCTTGTATTTCTGATGGTAGGAGAACGCCGTCGTTTGTTCATCGTGAGAGAGGGGGGACAAACCAGTGTTGCGGGACACTTGTGACGGTCTACCCAGCACACAGAGTGACATAGAGTCAATGAGGCTCCACGCAGTTGTGACCTGTGCGTCGTGGTGTGATGAGAACCTGAACAACTCGCGGTACCGGCCTCCCTGGAAAAATGTGTCATGATGAACCTTGTGCCAGAAATGGTGGCAGGCGAACAAGGGTACTTGCGTCGCTTTATCCATGGGGGACACCACCAAAAAATCAGGCAGAAGTTTACGCTGTTTTTCAACATACGGTTCGTAAATCCGTTTGTCGGCGGCTCGAATTTTTCCGAAATAATTAGACTGGCAACACGTTTGAAGGGCACAGACGAGGTCTACTGCGGTGTCCTGGCGTGTATCAGGGAGGTTCGGGAAGATACCATTCAGTGCAGTGTTCACGTGGTCCTTTAGTGTTTTCCAGGATGGGAGCGTGGCGTTTTTCATATTCTGTGAGAACACCGCTGGGTTTAGCTTCTTGTGAAAGTGACGCACCAACGATGGGTCACGGAAAACCATGTGACCATGATGGAAGTGGAAACCAGGGGTCCCCTTCCACTGTTGACATGGGCATGGTGCATCAGGGTGGGACAGCACATGTGTGGGCATTCGTGTGAGTGATGAGCGCATAAGCAGATCGCCAACCGATCGGGAGCGGGAGACAATAATGCGGATGCAGGATTTTACGTAGGCTTTCAGGGACGGTGGCCATGTACCATGCCTATCAATTACACTATGCAACTGCTGTCGAATGGTAGACTGCTCAGATTCAGAAAGAAGAGGAATACGTACAGGTATGGTATATGGTATGAAAGCCTTGTGGTGTATCATAAAGTGGTTGGCGATGCGGGTGTACAGGATGCGGTGTTGCCCGGCCGGTAGGAGTTTCGCCGTGGCTGGGAGTAAGGACAGCAAGAGCTCCGGGGAGAACTCGTAGGGGGACGGGGGCCTGTCCTTGTTGATGATACCAGACGCCACATCCAGCAAATTGCCGCCCACCGAGGCCATCTCAGTTTTCCAGATTTTACGGTCCGTTAGAAAAAGCCACTTGCGTGAGGCGACAGACGGCAGGTCCTGGTTGAAAAGGCCTGAGATACCCCACCTTGTCATCCATTCCTTTTCTGCTTGGTCAGCCCGGTGGGGCTCAACCCATTCGAGGGGGGTGACTACAAAACTTTCAGGCCCCAGCCTGGAGACCCATCGGTATACATTGGACGGCACGCGGAGTTTGTTGCCTTGGATGCGCAGAAAATCGGACCCGAGCCTAATGTGTTCGGAACCTCGGGTGCCGACCGACCGCTGGTTCATGCGTGCCCCGGTTTGCCCGATGTAAATCTTTGTGTTTTTGGCCGTCCACAGCGCGTAAATCCATGTGCCTTTGGTGGTCGTGGACGCCTGAGTTCGGCGGAGGGCGTGTAGTTTCCGCACATGGGGCTGTGGCGCAAAGCGGAGGTGGTCGTTGATGCGGTCCCATGATGCAAACACGCAATCCCATTTTATTTTTGAGATCATGATACGTCGCTTGGCACACCAGCGGGGCGCAAGCAAATTACGTCTGTCACAGACGCCTTCGTCCCAGACTGATTGAAAGCTGGGGCTGTCGGCTGGGGCCTGCTGAAATATGGTTGTTGGTGCGTTGACCACCGCTCCGCCTTTCCCCACGAGGTGGCACAGGTTGTGGATGGTATCAGTGGCCACAGGCAGGGGGGCGTCGGGAGTACCAACCCACCAGAGGCTATATAGGCCTGACGGGTAACCGGAATCGCTCAGAAAAACTTTTTTAGCTCGCAGACCCGTGGTTATCTGCTGAAAGCGAAAATGTCGGAGGTCGGGGAATAGGAGTCCCCATTCAGTCGCAGGGTCGCGGCCTGCCGGAAAAAATAGTAAATGGCCGGAGAGGGGCGTACGGTCAAGTGACAATTAAACAGCAGATCGCAGAGAAGGCGCGTGCGCTGTGTGTGGGACGAAACACGCTGCTCGCCGTTTGTGAACACGGGGCATATGATAGATGGTCGTGCGCCGGCATCGAATCCACGGTACGACCAATTGTCAAGAAAAGGAGACAGCACAGAGACTCCGGTGTTATCGGACGCTACCCCGAATGATCGGGCCAGTGTTCGGGCCCACGCCTTGGGCAATAGACCCACGGAGCCTAGCTGTAGTTGGGTAACCCAGGTTGATATTTCAGCAATCACCCAATGTGTGAATTGAAAAATCTGTTCGGTCGTGACAGAGCACCATGCAGAGACCGTGGTGTACCGGGACACCCACGCGTCCCACCACACGGTTAGTGTGGGTGAGTTGATGATGCCTAGGCGGAACCGGGACAGGATGTCCCGCGACCACAGGACTGGGAAAGCAGCGGGCGACCCTGAACAATTGCACTTGACCGTGGGAGAGGAGTGGCATTGAGGGTGGTACATGGGGGAATTAGTTTCGGATGCATGGGAGGAGTGTTGTAGGAACCGGGCGGATTCGCTATACCAGGCACTAACCTTTTCAAGCTGAAAATTGACGTAATTGTCTGGTACCCGAGCAGACAGGTCACAGAATGGGCAGGCTGGGCCGGTTAAGGGCAAACCCAGGAAAATGCGATACAGTTTCCCAGCCGCACTACGCAGTCCAGAGCATCCAGGGGAGGTGGACCGTGTAGATAAGATGTCACACACATCGGACAGGCCTCGGATAAGGTCGGTGATTTGTGTGGATGCGGTATTTATTCGCCTTGCGCAGTCCAGGGACCCTTGGTGACACAGTCGTTTCAGTTGACGCCAAGGTTCACACTCTCTATCGCAACTAGTTTACACTAAGCAGATCGGATAGCGCTGACATCGCAGACGCAGCGCGGGTCTCGTCACGGAACAGCCAGTGACGTTCATGGACCGTGGGAGCGGTATCGTCCATGGCATCCTCAGGCAGGTCCGCAGGGAGGACGTAGACGAAGTCGCGGTCAATCTGCTGGACCACGGACTTTTTGTAGGTGTACTTGGACTCCGCCGGGGAGTAAGAGATTACGAAAACGGTGTCGTTTTCTTTGGGCGCCCGCAGAGCATGCGTGAGACATCGCCTGGCATGGATATCCAGGGTTCCGGGGACATGGTCGGGGCCAGAGCGGGCGGCAGGTTTTGCTCCCCGTAGTTCAGCAAGGCGTCGTTTAGCGTCAGCAGCTTGGCGTTGGAGCTGTGCGATTTCGTCCTGGGGGTCTTGGAGGGCAGGGTCGGGGATGTCGCTGAAGAGTTCTCGCAATACGTCATCACCCTCGCCTGGCTCACCACGTTTCGCAGCAGGTGAGCGAGTGTCGTCGTTGCCAGGGGTTCTGTCGCATCTTTTCCGTTTATCCCTGGCCACGGGCGTGTCGACGACGTCAACGAACTCAGCCGTATCAGCGTCAATAGGGGTCCTCTGGCGTCCAGTAGCACTTGTCGCGGTTCCATTGGGCGCGAAACCACCCGAAGGGGGCGAAGGCCGGTTGTCGTGCGTAGCCTGGGCCATGAACTCCTGAAAGCGCTGGAACATTTCTGCAGCGTTAGGTGTGGGGGTGCTCGCATTAGCCGTGGGCACATGTCCCATTGGCGGACTAGGTCCCGGGGCTGGAAATGGTGGCGGTGCTCCATAGTTCGGTGTCGCTGCGGACCCTCCAGATAGTTGGGCCATGACATTTACAGAGCCTGCATAGTTCTGTCCGTTGCTGCGGCGGTTGAAACCAAAGGCCAGGGGGTCGAGACCGGCAGCCATAATTTTTGCGTTGATGCGGGCCCTGTTTTGGTCGCGCTCATACCGTGCCTGTTCGGTGACAATGATATGATTGAACACAGTGTCCTCGTGCTGGGCCAGATAGGGGCAGCTCTGCCATCCGTGGGGGCCTCCACAACCAGGACAGATAATTTGATCTGGGGACCCGCCCTTTCCACCTTTGCCTTGGTTGGAGTCCATTCCTTGGAGTGCGCGCCGTTGGTTTTGAATGGCAAGTGCCGATCCTCCGGCCTGCAGATTCGCAAAATTTATAGTAGACGCAGCGTGTTGAGCAGTCGGGGGCGAGGCGGAGTGGAAAGGCTTAGCAGCGCCCTGATTGTTGGAGCCAGCGCCAGATTGAATCCACTGTTGGAAGGCATTGAACATTTCCGCGTGTGAACTTGTACTGGCCGGTTGGGGAGGCGGGCTTGGGTTGCTGGCGGGTGCGGCTGACGGCGATGCGCGTGAGTCGGTAGAGGAGGCCTGCTGAGCGTGCAGGAACTGGAAAAACTGGTTCCCGAGTTGGTTCAGCTGGGTTCCGGCCGTCGCTGGGGAAGTGTGAGGGCCCGTGGATTGCGGGTTTGGCGACGTCGGGTTCGTCTGTGTAGTCGGCGGGCTCGGGTTCGGTTGGGGTTGTCCCAAAGCAGGGCCCTGAGTCGTGGAGCCAGGAGCTTGGGCAGCCACCCATTGGCTGAAAAGATTGTTGAGCCCAGCGAGGTTCGGATTCATGTTGTTCATGGCGGAGGCAAATGGAAACCAAGTGTCTTTCTTACGCTTGGTAGTACGGTAGTAAAACACAGCAGTGTAAAATACTTCCTTGCACGTCGACTGGTGCTTGGTCACTTTGTCAAATAGCAGGCACAAGAGGGCATGCACAAATCCAAAGAAGACACGAAGCCTTAGGCCTTTCTGTGCAAAGAAGGGTGTGAACGTGATGAGCTCAGCTGGTCGCAGTGGTGGGACTCACCATTACTTACCTTGTTGGTCACCGGACATCCACACACACACTGGCTTTTATTGCTCTGATTGATTGCCTACATTGTGGAACCATGATTCACCGTGGGCTGTGAGGAGGACATAGCTGTTTGGACACCCGCACGCGCAGGGCCGAGTAAATCCAGAGAGGAAGCTTTTCTTTGCCTTTCTTTTGTGGGGATTTCTCTTTGGACACCCCCCTCACGTCCCAACGTACCCCCAAGATTCGATCCCACAAGAATCCGGGATGCCTTGCGATCCGCTGAGTAGGGTGATTCGCCAAATGAGAGGCTATTTTGGGACCGTCTGTCACAGTCACAAGGATTTCTCTCAGAATTTGTGGTCGTTGGAGCAGCGCCAACCGGGGGGGGGGGGGGGGGGTTTCGGCCGGCCGGCCGGCCCGCGACAGCCAGCCAGCCAGCCACCTAGCCAGCCACCCAGCCAACCACCATTGCTTTGTACATGCATGTTTGCCTCACCACCCTTGCTCTCAAGATCTCAAGATGATGTCACCGATCCATGGAGTGTGTGGTAAAATTTCCTTCCCTTTAAACAAAGCACATCATGCATCGGGATGGGGTTTTGGGTTGTTGCTCGTGTGGGAATCCGGACCTAGTGGTCCAGTTGCACAATCACCAACACAATTGCCGTTGCATTGTGTTGTAGCATCCCCGTGTCCAACTAACGTTGGCAAGCATGCATGGAGATGCCCCAGTGCATGCTTTTTTAAAATAGGAAAAAATTCCTATGACACCCGCCACCTTTCCCGTTCTTGCCCCTAATCCATTATTCAAAAAGGATGGTCTGATGTGGTGATTCTATGTTTTGTGTTCTTGGTGTTTATGGGAGGTTCCGAAGGCAAGGCAACTTGGAGTATGAGGTAAGGGTGTTCTTGAAAGGTGGCCGACCCCCCCCACCCTTGCAAACCCATCCCCATACCCATACCATGCGTGAGAAGAGGCGGTACAATGGTGCACTGCATATTTTGGCTGTTTTCCGGGGGCGCGCCAGCCAGCCAGCCAGCCAGCCATGGGGGGGGGGGGGTTCCAAAGCCTCCCAGCCACCCAGCCGCGGCTAGGCGCAGCTCTGTTGGGGTTTCGTTGATGGATCTCCATTTCTCATCCAGGTAAAATTGGTCACCTGGAGCCAGCCCCCCCCAGAAGTGGACGAAGCCTGACGTAACTTGGATGGTCCGGTGTGCCCTCCCCTTGTTTCGCAAACGCACGGGGCCTTCAGTGCTCAAAGATGGACTCACGAGGGGTTGCCAAGCGGTGATCCCATGCGTTTTCGGCCCGATATGACATAGAACCAACCCCCTACTGTTGGGTCCTTCGGAGCACTAAAACGCAGGTAAACAGAGCAGTAGGCACGAACTTTCATGTACTCCCTCCGTCCCTTGGAGCCCCAAGAAAAGCCAAACATCATGCAACATGTTGACTCCGATACCCAATAGCTCCCATACAATGTCTTCAATCCTACCATTGCTCAAATTGGGTCACAAGTTGCTCCTTATTGCCCCCAATCCGGAGCAACTCATCCACTTCCAAACACCGCACCTTGAGCTTCCAAGTGGCTCGTTTTAGGATCTCCACCGTGAGGTTAGAGACCTCCCCACCAACCAAACCTCGGTCCTTTAGCCATTGGAGCACATTCTCAGACCTTGTGAGGGCTGCACCCTTTGCCTCACTTTCCTTTGTGTCCACCAACAAAGTCTCATACCGCGCAATACAATACGAGTTGTATGTGCCCGTTGTGTCATCGAGCCTCGGGCAGGCAATAGGCATTGCCTCCCTTATCTCTTCGGGATGATTAATTATGGCTTCACGGAATCCACTCCGCTTTGGACATTATTGGACATTTTACTGTAATGGATTCACATTCAAAAACTGAACCATCGGTGCACAATAAAACACTTCTTTTTCTCGAAAACCTCAAAATTATCCGGTTAAAGGGGGCCTGCCGCAGCAGGTGGCTCCAGATGAAAAATTGGCAGAAACTCACGTAAGAGGGGAGGAATATGACCAAACAAAGGCACGGCAACACACAAGACACGCACTGGGCACGTAGAGGTTTACTCAAATGAACGACACGGACCGGGTGTGAGAGTTGGGGAGCCCGTTCATGAAGTCACCGTGACGAAGCCCCAACCGCTAACTTCATGACTTTGGGGGTTGCATGCAAGGCTAATTTGCCTTACCCCACGGGCACATATCTCGACTTGCTCTCTAGTTAGTCCTTCCATGGTCACCAACTGCGGAACGAAGTTCAAGCTATATTAGTATGCGTGCACATAGGCCATGGTACAATGCCTTCTCTTACATTGACTCAAACACGTGCCGCACTGCTTGGAGGCATCGGGGTGGTGTGGCCCAACACCCACCAAGGTAGCATGGCGTGTTTAGCGAGTCATACGTGCGGGTCCTTTGGATGCCTTGTTGAAGAGGCTTAGTAGCTGTCTAGTGTGCGTCCGGTGCGGTGTGTTTCGTGCGTCGTTCAGGAGACCTTGCTTGTGTCTCCTTGGCTCGTGGCTTGTAGCGCTTGCGAAATGGCTGTGTGGCTGGGTCCATCTCGGGTTGTACTATCCATAGGTCATGTGTTCTGAGCTATGTGTTCCATTGGGAATAGTATTCCCTCACCCCCAAGTTGTAGCCCATGTGTGAGTGCTCATGGCGGCAGTCTACACGGCCTTGTATGCGTGGCGCTTCAATTGTACGATGTGGTTCAATTTTACGATGTTCCTTTTGCGGCTCGGGAACAAAGACGTTAGTAGAGGTTTACTCAAATGAACGACACGGACCGGGTGTGAGAGTTGGGGAGCCCGTTCATGAAGTCACCGTGACGAAGCCCCAACCGCTAACTTCATGACTTTGGGGGTTGCATGCAAGGCTAATTTGCCTTACCCCACGGGCACATATCTCGACTTGCTCTCTAGTTAGTCCTTCCATGGTCACCAACTGCGGAACGAAGTTCAAGCTATATTAGTATGCGTGCACATAGGCCATGGTACAATGCCTTCTCTTACATTGACTCAAACACGTGCCGCACTGCTTGGAGGCATCGGGGTGGTGTGGCCCAACACCCACCAAGGTAGCATGGCGTGTTTAGCGAGTCATACGTGCGGGTCCTTTGGATGCCTTGTTGAAGAGGCTTAGTAGCTGTAGAGCTGTAAGCATTGGGCACGATTGGCAATGATGCTGAAGCAAAATGGTGGCAAGTGGTCATTCCGGAATCACAAACCTCACTAGAATCGCACGATTGTTTGAAACCTTAGGCTGCCAAGTGGTGCCTAGGCCCAGGCGCGTGCGCTTCGCAACTGGTGCTGCAGCCTTCTCCGCCATCAACTTGGCCTCCCTGTCATTTGCAGCCTTGGATGCTTGTTGGGCCTCACCCATTGCCCGACATTCCCCTAGGTAGCACCATTTGGGAGTCTTGCCATGCTTGGGTGAGCCTGGAGCCTTCAGACTAAGGCCGTCAGGGGGCGGGCGCCAGAGAGAAGACTTTGGGCGCGCGCCGCACACCCAACAATAGGCCTGTGTCTTGGGCATCACAGAGCATAGGCCTGTGGCAAAAAAATGAAAGATCCCATGAAAAGATAATAATATTAGATGTTGATTCCACTATTTAAATTCCTTCCAGGCGATAGTGCAATATGACTTTGGGAAAAAACCCGAAAATCGCCGCTGCAGGAATCAGCGCTCAGTTGGGCCGTGGAGCGCATGTACTAACGACCTCCCCGATGCCAAAATCAGCCTTTCATCCGTAAAATTTTCAGAGAAAATCCAGCCGGAAGGTTTTACTCCCTCCCGCGCAGCGCCGCAAACAGGTGCCGCAAACGCGGGAGCCGCCTGGGCCCCCCCTAGCAGATTGCCTGATTTACGGGCCCTGCGCGGCAAACCATGCGCTGCGCGGCAAACCATGCGCGCACGCGCATATTATGGCTTCTATTCCATTTTCACAACGGTCCAAAAAGTCTTTGTAGCGATTCTCACAGTACTAATTCCACCAAAAACCACTAGTGTGTGCATACCCCTCGAAACTGGGTACCGCTGATCACCCACATTGATGGGCAAAAAAAGCGCTAGGTCCCATGGGAAACCGACCCGTTTGCCGGTCGTTTCACTTAATTTCTGAAATTGGGTGTTTTGCGGCCCTTGGCTTCCTCTTTGCCCAATGGTGTACAACTGAGCCCCACCTGCCCCCCCCCCCCCCGCTTGCCCCTTGCACCCTTGCCGTTGTGCCTAGTTCCAGGGATGTGGCTTGACACCTGGTCCTGGTGGGGTGGGGGCGGGGTTTTTCTGAGACAGACAGACCCCCCCCCCCAAGGTCCTGCAGCATGACATGATTTTCAGCAGTCCCTCCCCACCCGGTCTTGCAGCACAAAAATCATTTTCAGGAATCCCCCCCTCCTGCAGAACACACATTATGTTCTGGAACCCCACTCCAGTCCCCTCCAGTCCAGTCCAGCCATACAGTACTTGCAAGGACATCACCCCCTCTTATCCTGCACCACAAAAATCATTTTCAAGACCCCCCTCTCCGTTTTGCACCACAACTATCCTTCCCAGGACCGTACATGCATACTTTTCACCCCTTCTCTCATGCGGTTCAACAATAATTTTCTGGAAACTTCCCCATTCACGTCTTGCAGCACAGGCATTAGTCTGAGTATTCCGGTCAAGACTGGCATCACAAATTCATTTTTCAGGAACACGTCTGCTTTTTCTTCTAGGCCGGCTTTCTTCTCCCTCTGTCCGATCGCATACCCCTGCATGTCTCTGCATTTCCCTGTGGCATCACATGGCATCACACTGACAGCACATGGTCTACTGTTATACAACATTCGTGTGATTTGGCACCTGTGCGCGTGGCAAGATGTGTCACACAGGAAAACAGTATATATCGCTGTACTGCTCTGTGTTCATGGGACAGCACACATTTCGTTGTGTGTGGCTTTGTCGCGTTATTCCCTGATGAGTGAGAACAGCAGTACAGCAGTGTAGGAAGCACTGTTCCATATCTGCAGATAGGCAGTGCATCTACTAAAGAAGGTCCCTACCAGGACCGGCCCCTGCTGTTCCCCTTCCACCATCACCCGTCACTCCGAGGGTCTTGCTCCTCACCAGGGTCTGCATTTTCCCACAAAAAAATAGAAAAAAACTCCTTCACACAGGCCCTTGCAATACCCAAGCACAATCCAAATCCAATCCACACTGCGGGCTTCCGTTCAGCACACCGGTTGTCTCACGGTGGCGGGCATGTAAAAGAATTGCACCAAAGAGGAAAGCCCTGAAATTGGCATATGAACACAAATAAAGCAAAGTTGGGGAAAGATGGAAACGTACACAATCACAGCCCTAGACCCCTCATTTCCTGGACTCAAGACCTTCCCTTGACTCACCAACATGATGCCCTGAACCCAGTCAAATAAGATGGCTAAATGCCATGTGTCAAAAGTCACTACATAAACCCCAGAAATGTGTTCACTCCCAAGCCTCTAAATCCTAGCCCCATAGGGGAGGTGGCTTGTCATGGCCTAGAGTAGCACTCAGGACCATGCCCTACCCTGACATAACCTTGGTTGGACTTGGAGTCGAATGGGCTTGGAGAACTGCCCCATGAAGATGACCTCACAACATGGCAAAATCAGGCATATCACACCATATTGCCCAAAATTTGATTATATACTCAAAAATGCATACGGCAAATCTTCAAATGCTCCATGCATGTGTCAAACCGGAAAGTAGTATACAAGGGTGATATAGACCAAAGGTCCATGCCCAAGAATATCCCATCATTGGCTCCGAAACCCCTCCGGTTATGTACATGACATGCTTCACATGTCAGCTCATGAATTTGAGACCTAATTTTGTGAGGCCTCGTCTGCCACGCCAAAGTGACCACGTGATCCGGCATATGGTGAGGTGCAACACCGAAGCATATGCCAACATATAAGCAACATACCATAGTTCACGGATCTCTAGGCACTTTACTGCTAGCCGACCAGTTGAGCACATAAAATACAAAAATGAGCATAAAATGAGGTCAAAAACATGCAAATAATGCCAAATTCGGGATAATTACAATAGTATATAACTTCGCTCACCCATGGTATCAACATATGATTCAAAACACAATTGCTTGGGACCATTTGCAAACAATCCCCCCACTTGGATCCCCACATGGACGCATAGGGACACCTTCGAACCTCCTCCCAACACGCACCATGAAAATGGGAAAATTGATAGTGGCGCTTGTGGGTCGCCCGTAAGCCCTCCCACATGCACTATATGAGCGGTAGACTTAGTCTAGCGCTATGGAGTTCACCATTGGGACATGGGTGAAGCCCTTGCCACGTATGACTCCATATATCATCCTACAAACGGAGATATATAACATGGGCGTGAGCATATCGAAGCACATACCATGCATATAACACATACCCTCAAAAAGTGGCTCCCACCATGATATGCCATGCCCCTCCATGGACATAACTTCACGTTAAAAATACGTAGGAACCCAAGGAAAGTTTCTATGCAACACCAACACTCGTGCGGCACACTTGAAAGTCGCATTAAAATATTCGGTTGCACAGTCCAAGAGTTATATATCACTTTCTACCCTCTGTACCATTATCCCTTGCTACACCGGGCATGTGTACACACCAAAGGCGTTTGACGCTTCCTAAATTAAGTTGAGACCAAGGCGGTTCCAACCCAATTCTCGAAATTGGTATTCCTCCCCGTGAGCCGGAGATATGACCTTTCAAAGTGGCCTCACGAATCAATTTTGTTTCTCTTTTATCTCCAAGAAAAACGAAGGGCATAACAAAAGGAAGGTTGATTCGTGATCGGGGAAAAATGTCGGACCCCTCGAGATTCGTCATATCAAGTGCGGCGATGTCGAAGTCGAAAATCCGATTCTGAAAGTCTGAAAAAATCGGATTCATTTTGCGAGTGTATAATATGAAAATTGCGGAAGCAACGAACGCTTTACTGATGAAATCCGACCCTTCAGCAGGGTTTCCGCCAAAATATCGGTAAACAACAGTTAACCAATCGGTTACCGCAAAATCGCGAGCCAACTGACAGTCGCCGATACATTGACAATCAGAACAGAAGGCGGAAAAATTACGGAAACATTATGATAAAAAAACCGTGTTGATTCCTGATATTCTGATATATAAATCTCAGCTGGCGGCGCCTCGGTACTGAATATGGCCGCTCATAGCCGGAATGGCCAAACCTAGCACACTATCACATCAGGTTAGGTCAGGTGGATGGGAGAGTATGATATCAGCCAATGGCGGCTTGCCGGCACATAGATACACACCCCAAGTGACCCAAAGATGGCCACGGGGGTCCGAACCGGCTTCACCCCCCTTCTCAGAGCGTTGTATCCGCTCGGAAACCATTCAAGAGAGGACGGGAGGACCCCAATGGGCTCCAACCCCCCTCCCCCATGTCCCAAGGACACATGGAGGCCCCACACACGTCGTAGGCGTCCCCCATGCCCCAAGGGAGGGGTGAGGACACTGGTAATCGGTGCCCTACGCCATATCCGGTCTCCTCTTGATCTACAACATGGACCAAGGGGATCAAAGATAGAGAAACGTCGTCGGTCGACCTAAATAAATATACCACAATGAAATATATATGTGGAGATCGAGTGAAGGGGGTATATGGCCAATGAAGGCCCAAAAATCCCCGGATGAACACCCTCACCCGTCTCCCAAGCACAGAAACAAACATAAATGCCAAGGGGGATCCATTACGGTGCTACTGCAGCCACCAAATGGACCAACACGTCCTTGACATCCAAAGAAATGTTCTTTTTCTTCAGATAGTCCATCCAGACCGTGGTGTACCTCGGCACAAAGCTGCTCGGAGGCTCCCACGAATCCATGGATGCGGCGAATCCCTTCCAAGGGACTTTATAAAGCCTCCCCCCAGGCGTCCCCGGGTCCGGCTTGTCTGCCGGGATCCTCTCGGCGGTGAAGTCGTCGTCCTCACCCTCGTCATCCGAGTCCACATCGCCGGCCGTGAACTCGAAGGTGACGGGAGGGCCGCTGGGGTATGGTGCTCGGGGACGAAGCTGGGTATGGTCGCGGTCCAGGATCTTGTTATCCCCAACACGAACCGCATACACATCCTGCCCGACCTTCCGCACGATTACCCCCGGCACATACCAGGACGCCTGCCGATGCCTGGACAGGACATCCTTGTGGTGCCGCTCCACCCACACGGTGTCTTGGAGAGCATACTTCTGGACTTTTCCCTGCTTGAAGTACTTGGCCCTCTTCTCATGCTCGTCCTGAAGTGCTTTGCACACCTTGGCCGCCGTGTCGTCCGCCTCAGCCATCATAGCGTTCGCATCCCGGGCCACTTGGCCATGGTTCAACCACGGGAGAGTGCGTGACACTCGATCCCGCAAGAACAGGATACGATGGGGCGACAATCCAGTGGGTCCCGGAAGGTCATGGTACGCCTGGAGTACTCTCCATAGCGAATTATACCAGTTCCGGCCCGGTTCGTCAATGTGCAGCTGGCGGAACTTTTGGAACATCTGCCGCCCGGCCACCTCAGCCCGGCCATTCGACCGGCTGTGGTACGCCACGGTCTTGGCGTGCCGAGTCCCCATGTGCTTGCACATCGTCTTGAACCACGTCCCCACGAATTGACTGCCCCGATCGCTGCAGATGACAGCTGGGACATCAAAAATCGTCAGCCAATGCCTGATCATGGCGTTGGCGACGGTCTTGGCCTGCAGACCCACTCCATGCTTGTCCCTCTTGTCCTTCTTCTTGGACTTCTTGCCCGGGACTGCCACGATATACCTGCTGTGCCTATCCACCGCCAGGATGACACAGTCGTAGGTCTCTCCTTCCACGGTGACCTCCGGCATGGCGAATACATCCATGGCCACGGACCGCATAGGGGCCTCCGGTATAGCCGTATACACCGGGTTGCCCGCTGTGGAGTGGTTGGGGCTCTTCGTGGCCCGACACACGGCGCAGTCGCTGCAGTACTTGTCCAGGATGGCGTAGTACCCCGGTGGGAATTTGAAGCGCCACTCCAGGTCCTGCTGCATCTTGTCCCGACCAGGATGCATGAGCTGGGCGTTATGCCAGTGGTCAATGAGCTCCTCCATTCGGTTCTCAGGGACCAATAGCTTGTCCTTGAGGAACAGTTTATCCCCATCCTCGGTCAAGCCCTCAGGCCATTCGTCGCCTGACGGGGTGCTCACAGCATTCCAGTTGTTGCTCCAGTGCTCGGATGCCGCATAGTCATCCGACCAGTCCTCTGTAAGCACCGACCTGACTAGCTTTACAGGGGCCACCATCCATTGCTCCTCCTCCAACTGCCTGGGAGTGCCCCGCCCTGAGGGCGAGATAGTCCTGATCACTGATGCCAGTGATGTAGGGGGGGGGAGGTACAATCTACCAATGGCAGGAGCTTAACCCCGCTGAACTAACCCACTGCCATTATCGTACTACTGGACTGAACCGTGATGGTTCGTTGAAACATGACTATCCTACCAGTGAGTGGCGACTGGTGCCACTGGGACACTGGAATTGGAAATGGAACCAAGCGCGTTCCAATTACAGCACCTATGACCAGGAACTCCTGGCCCGTATGTTGGTGCTATCGTCACAATCCCGACTTCTGGGATCTAACCCTATTGTCTGGCTGTGTGACCAGGAGCCTGTGAAGTCTTTTCAGAAGGGCCCACCACCAGAGAAAGCAAAGCTAAAACGGTGGTGGACTTACCTGAGCCAGTTCAGGCTGACAGTGCATCATATCTCCGGGATAAAGAATGAACTGTCTGACTATATATCGCGCAACAACTTCGATGCGCTTATTGGTGAGAGCTCTGAGGCGCTCGCCAAAGAGGCTTTCCAGCGTATGGATGTCCAGCTTGACCTGTCCATGCGCACTGCTGGAATCCTGGAGGGTTGGAATCTAACCGACTATCAGTCAGAGTATGAAGAAATTCTCCAAACCCTCAGCACTGGTCTCGAACCCCGTGTCATTGACGGGCACCAGTGGTATAAAAACAATCAGTACCTCTTCTACGAGGACCGAATTGTGGTGCCCGAGGCACGACTGGATGGGTGCCTACAGTGGTCCCATCTCAGTTCTGGTCACACTGGCGCTAATCGCTCAGTGGACTTCCTCCGTGAGTGTTTCTACTCTAGTCTAACCCTGACTGATCTGAGGTCGCGTATGCAGACCATTGTGGATGCTTGTGGCTGTCATGCCAGCAAGCAGAGCGACAGTAGGGATAGGGGCCTGATCTCCAGCTTACCCATACCCTATTGTGCTAACTCTCTTCTCTACGTGGATTACATCCACGGCCTACCACGCTTTGGCGGCTATGATAGTTGCCTCGTGGTCACCTGTGGTCTATCTCGCTTCACCCGTGTGTTCCCTTGCAATAAGAAAATCACAGGTGAGCAGACTGTGAAAATGTTGGTCGAACAATGGTTCGAACCTTATGGAGCACCTAAGCAGGTGCACTCTGATGAGGATGTACGCGTCCGCAGTGACACTGGGTGGTACAAACGAGTGCTAAATGCCCTCAACGTGGAGGTAACCACAGGTGTGCCCTATACCCACACGTCTAACCCTCTCTGTGAGAGACAGAACCGTGTGGTGGAGCAAAACTTAAGAATCCTGATGAAACAGGAGCGCACCAAGGACTGGGTACGCCTAGTGCCCTGGGCAGTGCTGACCATGAACTCACAGCGGAGCTCTTCTACGGGTTTCACCCCTCACGAACTGTTCCATGGAGGACGACCTGCTTGGTTCTTCAAAACCCCCTTTCCTGAGGACTTCAAGAGCCCTGTGGGAGATTGGCTGGAACACAAGCAGTCTCTGGCTAACCAAGCTGGTACTAACCTGAGACACATTCGTGACCGTGAACAGAGCCGACGGAACCGCCTACGGCGACCTGCCAGCTTCAAGGTTGGTGACCTTTTTTTGGTACAACATTCACGCCTACCCTCCTGGCCACGTAACTGCCTACAGGACCCTTATTTTGGACCCTATCGTATCATCAGGATAGATGGATCCAGGATCCATGTCAGGTGCAGTCCACGTCTAGGTGGTGAACTGCTGTGTGCACCTAAGCAGTTGAGGCACTATCACTCCCCTGACGACTTGTCTTGGGATGAGTGGCGCCTCAGCGACAGTGAGGTTGAGCGTATAGACCTAGAGAACGCTGCCAGTCCAGAGGAGGCAGACGAACTCGAAGAGATGACTGCCGATGAGATGGCAGTCGATGGTTACTACGTGGTTGCAGGTATTGCTCGCCACGAGTATAAACAGGGCTGGAAATTTCTAACCCTGTGGGATGGCCCTGGGTTATCTGAGGCGACCTGGGAACCTATGTCAGCCTTCATACAACCAGATGGGAGTATCAACCCCATCTTCCACACTTACCTCGTTGAGAACAACGAGGGGCAGCTCCTAACCCGTGCTGAGACTATGTCCCAGCGTAAGAAGCGAAACTAATTACCCTGTGTCAGTCTACTGACAGGTGCAGTGAGCACTCTTCTGCAGACGTGCCTGTGTATGGGTGTAAGAGCAGTTGTCACAGTTGCCCCGCATTGCATTGCAGGACAGGACCGTTAGCCCCCCGTGACAACCACTCCCTGGCCGAAGGCCATTGGTTTTTTTCACAGACTACTGCTTACTGAGCACTGCACTGACCCTGTCTGTGCCCTGCAGACCCATGCCTATGGTTTCCAGCGTGGGCCAGGTGGCCGCTTATCAGGATTGCAGCCACCCAGCGAGTGTATGCCTTGTTGACCATGTGTTGCATGGGAACTGCCTGATGTAATGACCTTGGGGAGCCAACGAAGAACGGTGGCTTACTACACCAGGGGGGAATGACAAGCAATGTGTTATGAGGCAAGGTGTGTCTTCCCTCCTTGGGGACAAACGAGCCCACAGTTAGGACCCCTGAATGGTCCAGACCCATGGGGTTCTACCCTTCCTTACAGGGTTTACCATACCCCTAAGTGTGCTACGTATGTCTGTGTGTGTCTCACTTCTCTCCCCGGCGTGGCTCCCAACTCAATGGGCCTCGCTGATGTCGGACCGAAGGTCCTAGTCAGTTCAGTACCACTCCTATGGTGCCCAATTTCTGTGCTGGCGCCTATCCTTAGGGGAAGACGGCAAAAGCCCTACCTACTAGAGGGGAGGGGTGGCCAAGTGTGCTAAGGGCATACAAAACGCCCATTTTTGCTACAGGCCAAAAGCTAACGCACCCCCCTGCCCACGAGGGAAAGCACGCGGGACAGGAGACACCACTACACTACACTCACTAACGCCAGCACCGGCCTTCGAAGGCAGGGTGAGCACTCATCACTTGCACTCCACTGCTGCCAGGCCTGCTGACGCTAACCCCTACACACGCTACTTGGTGCTGCTGTCGAAGATGTCTCGGGCCATAATGGCCCTCGTGTGAAGAAGACAAGAGAACACAGCGCTGCTAAGCAGCTGTGGCCTAACAGGGGACGCCACAACGCGTTTCCCCTGCTAGGGCTTGGAAGGTGGGGTGCTCTCGTTGCGTGCACAGCGCAGATGTCGTTGAAGTCGAACTGCCCTCGCCAGTCCTGGCGGAGGCACAGTCATTTGATTTGTGATCAGCGCCCCTGTTTTGCTGGGGCAGAAAAATGGATAGCCGCCGAAGGCAGCTGCTGCGTGCACCAATCACCCTGAACCTCTCCCACCTGTACAACAAAGGCAAATGAAGGGGTGTTTGCGGCGGAGGAACCAAGCCACACTCCACGTATTATACGCTTCTCAGTGTGACCTATAATACACTGTCCACAAACACGCTGAAGAATCAGCTCCCCTGTCAAGCAAGCAAGCGTTAAGAGACTCCTCAGGTTCCCTTAAAGAACGCACCGAGGAGCCCCTGGGTAACCTAAACAAGGTTTACCGTGCGCAATTCGCGTGGCCTACCCTTTAATGCATCATGTGCACGCAGGGAAGGGAGGCTGAACCGTTGCCACACTGACTCAACCAGTAGGTGAGCTCCTCCTGGGCTAACCTACCTTACTCACCATGCATCGTGTGAATGCCAGATGAAGCGAACACAAAACAAGCCTAAGCGTTTTAAGCAACCCTACTTTAACGCCACGGCCACACACGGACAAACACTTTCTTTACCAACCTGTGAAGAAGAAAACAAGGGTGAATTTGGGGTACAGGGAAAGTGTCACAACGTGTGAATGCCTCGATTAGGCACATGCATCGCAAGCACAGCGCATATTCTAACCCTACGTGCGCGCTGCGCGCTCCATTCGCATCGCATACCTTTCATTCCTGTTTTGAGCTGTGCAGAGCACGAGGAAGGAACACCCGAACCCCCAACGAACACAGCGTTGACAACCCTAACGTTTTGACGAAACAACCAACACGAACGCAATGCATGCCCGTGAGATGACACTGACATACCTGAGAGGTGGGTTGCTGACCTGCTTTGTGGTGTGGGTTGGATTTGAATACTTTTCTCTGAAGTTTATAAAAATTTCGATGCAACTGTGCCAAAATTTCCTTTAAAACTCTAAAAACTACGGCTCGTACCTTCTTTTTCAAAAGCCGTTTACGCTTGCGCAACCCTTTTCTATGAGTCCGCTCCCTTTGCGCTTGTCTGCGACTTTGAGTTATGTGTAAAAATGACAATTTCCCGCGTGGTTTCGTCGATTTTTAACGATTTCACTTGCTAAATCGCAACCCCTTCCGCTAAACCGCAGGAATCACTCCCTGTCGGTTACATTTTCTATTTTTTCCAGCTCCTGGAGGTTTGTGTCCTCCATTGGGAGTATTGCTCCGCCCTGGCCCTTGGTTAGGACGTTTACTAAAACGCTATTTATACAGCAATAGCCGTCCGCATTGGAGCGTTCGACCGTATTCCAGTGGGCAAGCATATATGCTCCAGGGATGGAGTCCTGGGTTCAAATCCCACTACCCCCAAACTTTTTCCAAAAGTTTTCGTCGCACGCCGGCGACTTTTGAGGAATGCCCCATCGAAGGGACATCATTCACGGTACATTACACTGTTTTTCAAGGGTACCTACAGTGTGATAGGCTTCTATGAAGTGATGAGGATGTTTTTGGTCAGTTTAATGCATTTTCTGAGGTAATTTTGGGAATATTTGAGCCTTTTTCCTTGGTCCTACTAGCTTAGCTAACTAGTACTCCAGGGGGGAGTAAGAAAAAGTCACTGCCTTGTCTTTCTCGGAGGGCTTGATCCAGGCCAAGCCCCCCCTTAAAACCCTTTTGTTGATGCTAAGACAAACTTAAGTGTTTTTATCTCTCTTTAGTAGCCTGAAGTACACTTTCTCAAAGTAACTAGGGTTGTGACCCTACCCCCCATGAAGTTCACCCCTACCACTCAACTGAGCGGAGGTACCTTCCTTCATGGAGGATATACCGAAATAAAATAGGCATTTCATGCTTTAGGCCTTGGAGGTTAAGCCTAGTGGTCTCCCACCCCAAGACCCCTATACTCAATTGTTTCTACCACTTAATGTGGTCCTACTTTGTAACTGTTTCTGAATTCAGTTGCTTGGCCAAGTCATTTTCTGTGTGGTCCTGACATCTATGCCCCACATTCCTAACCAGCACCATTTCACCCAAAAGAGTGCACATGAAGTGCCTAATGCAATCTCTGAGGCAAGAGTCAGACCAATTTTCATATAAAATCTTTTGTATTATCCATTTGTGATTGAATCTTTGTGTATAAACCTGCTTTGTCTATCTGCAGCCCTTCTGTGTTACACTGGATTCCAAAACCAATCATTGATTCGATCCACATCCTGTTGTTGCTCTACTTGCTGCTTTGGTTTGGGTTTTCAACTACAAAACCTGCAGGATTACATCAAAATATCTAGGGCATAAATGAAGGACATCTTTCTCCCCCTTTTCAATCGTCCCCATGCCCTCAAAACACATTTTACCCAGTGCCAACAGCTCGAACCCCCTTTTCAACTCGCCCCATGCCCTCAAAACACTTTTCACCCAGTGCGAAGACATCAAACCCCCTTTTCAACTGCCCGTATGCCCTGAAAACCTGTGTCACCCAGTGCCAACACCTCAAACCCCCTTTTCAACTCCCCCCATACCTCCAAAAAACATTTAACCCAGTGCCAACACCTCAAACCCCCTTTTCAACTCCCCCCATGCCCTCAAAAAACATTTTACCCATTGCCAACACCTCATACCCCCTTTTCAACTCCCCCCATGCCCTCACGACACATTTCACCCAATGCCAACACATCAAACCCCCTTTCCAACTGCCCTTATGCCCTGAAACCCTAGTTCACATATTACCAACACCTCAAACCCCTTTTCGACTGCCCCCTGAAAGTGCTGCCCTGGGTTGTTGTGGGTGCCGGAGGGCTCGGGGCCGGCAAGACCAGTGGGGCAGGCACGCGAGGAGTCTTCCTGGATGTTGTTATTGGGGGTAGAACCGGAGACACGGACACCAACGGAGGCGAGAGCAGCGACAACAGAAGCAAGGTCCATGCTGATTGTGGTCCGGCAGAAAATCCCAGTCTATGAAGAAAATTGAGGGAAATTATTCTAAATACATCTGAGTGTCCAAAACTGTCTGAAAAGATTTAAATAATCCATTTATGTAAAAAGGTCTGGCCGATCTGGCCCGCGAGCGCGCGTCAGCGGCAAATGGCGATTCTGAAAGTGCTGCCCTGGGTCGTTGTGGGTGCCGGAGGGCTCGGGGCCGGCAAGACCAGTGGGGCAGGCACGCGAGGAGTCTTCCTGGATGTTGTGATTGGGGGTAGAACCGGAGACACGGACACCAACGGAGGCGAGAGCAGCGACAACAGAAGCAAGGTCCATGCTGATTGTGGTCCGGCAGAAAATCCCAGTCTATGAAGAAAATTGAGGGGAATTATTCTAAATACATCTGAGTGTCCAAAACTGTCTGAAAGAATTTAAATAATCCATTTATGTAAAATTGTCTGGCCGATCTGGCCCGCGAGCGCGCGTCAGCGGCAAATGGCGATTCCAGCTAAAATAGCGGAATGCGGCGGATTTACGGGAAATGGACCGCGGAATCAAATCCGGCATATCAGAAATATATAGGAAATATCCTGTGACTGAGCTGCGAGGCGGCGATTCCGCCGAAGCAAAGAAAATGACCAAAATGTAGCCAATCTGGGCAGAATGTCTGAAAATCTGAGCAGATGGGGCTAGCCGCACTTACACTCCCCCTCCAAAAACACACTGGGGTGTGTCGCTACGTCAACGAAGAACGTAGTGCGGGTAAGTCCCAGAAAAACATAGAAATGTAGCCTCGATGGGGCGAAATCTGCTTGATCTGACCTGATTTGGGCTGAATTGGCACTGAATCAGGCTGGATGAACCTGAAATGAGACAGAATGAGAAGTGACGAACAGTCCTCCGTGCAGTAAAACATTAGGTCAAGGGCCAAAAAGCATGTAAACGTATCGAGAATCGATACCAAACCATGCATTGGTTGAGAATGAGGTAGATTATTGGTGGATTGAGTGGGGGGATCAAGAATTGGAGTGACATCTCAGCGCTCTGGCACAGTTTCGCTGTCGCGGGCACGCTACGGTGTCCTCGCCGAACTCTACATCGTTTTATCCCGCTTTTCTCGTTCTGAAAAGTACAGCATGTGGCTCAGAATTAGCGCATCTGGTGGATGATCACAAGATTCAGCAAAAATGAGAATGAATTTGAGCAGAGATTGAGGGGATTAAGCAATCACAGAGAGGTTAAACAAATACACATGTAGTCTACAGACCCTAAGTGAACCACCGAAGGTAGAGATGTTCTTCTGTTCACTTAGATCTAAACAGATCTTCGAGGAATGATGGGAGATGACAAGGAAATCAATCTAAATTGTCCTAACATGAGTAAATTCCCTAAGATGAAGGTGAAATGAAGCGGAATGTCTACAACTGCAACTACTAACACTTTCGTTTAGACTAAAGTAAATATATATTGTCGTTCATTCAGCTCAATTGTGCTTTCCGGCACGTTGGTTCGCGAGCATCTAACAGATTCTATCAAAATGTGAATCATGTGATGATGCATCATGATGGGACATGCTGGCCCTGGATCCTTGGCATGTAACGCGCCGAAGGTTCGCTGAAGGCGCTTTACTGACAGTATATAACTGAGAGACACCGAATTTACAGTGGCGGTGGTGTCAATCGACTTGGACAAGGCCAATCTTTCGATGGAGTCCCACAAGACACTTGGATTCACCATTCTCGACAGTTTCTGGTCGAATTGAGCTCACATTGGCGTGTGCCAAAAATACAACGAAGCTTACGGACTTCAGAGGTTGCTGTTAGAAGTCCCTAGAGCTCCTAGATGAAGATTGTCTGAACAATTGACGTCTGGGTTTCGTACAACAGTGGCAGAATGATGGACAAACCTGAGAAATTCAAGGTAAATTGAGGATCCTGGATCTGAATCTGGACTTTGGCGTTAGCATCACAGCAAATGAAGGTAAGATCTGAGTTCCTGGCGTCGCATCTGGTGCAGCCAGTACTACAGGGGATACCTGTAGGGGTGAATGTCGCTGGCCAGCGTTTTGATTATGTACATTTGCTTCCATCTGCACGAGTAGCCAAATTCCAAAGATGCACAGACCAACAGAGACAAGATTACCCCGAATCTGCCTGAATTAAGCCTGAGTTTGGTTTTTTCTGAACACGGCAGCACACTCCGTCAGCGTATCTACGCCTTGTCTGCCGAACGGAGACCAAAGAAAAGTTGATTGACGTCAAATTATCAAACATTCGCAGTTCTCCACATCATGACATAAACAGAAAGAATGAACAGTGGATTGAGCAGAATGTGGGAGGATGGCTTCCTCAATTCGGCCAAGCACGAATACATGTGACCACCAACCTGTCTGGCCTGGCCCTCGTACGGCTTGGGCGCTGCAAATCAGCGGCCGAACTTGAAGCTTGGTCCTCATTTGGCTCCTGGGCTGGCCTGACCGCAGGAGGGGGGATCGACGGATCAGCCCTGGAATGTGGCTGCTGAGGGCCGTAAAAGGCTGGATCTCGATTCACCACAGGTCGTTTTCCGTCGCTCTCCACTTGTCTGTCTGGTTTCGACAAACAATCTGTCAGGAGTACGCCAATTTCGGGGTGCTTCTTCAGGAAGTCGATGAACCCCTTGGTGTATCCATGGACAAAAGATTGGGCTGGTTCCCAGTTGTTGTGACTGGAATCAAAGCCCCTCCACTCACACAGAAATTCCCATTCGCCCTTGGCGTCACGTCTTGCTTCAACAATCCTCTTGAGTTCGTACTTCCCCCCTTCGATGACCCGATCGGACAAGTGTTTCGCAGTCCAAAAAAGGGGTTTAACTCGATCCTTGGGGGAGGGGATCTCTCTCTTGAGGCGATCGCCCGAAACGTCAATTTCCCTGCTGACATCCACACGAATCCTCCACCTGTTCTCACCAAGACGCGCTGTAACAGCGAATGGCCCCTCCCACAAGGGAAGAAGCTTGTCATCTCCGTCCAGGGTGGTTTCGGATTTTCGAAGCCAAACTCGATCATCGACTTCAAAATTGTGGGGGTTTTTTCGACCTTGATTTTGAACCCAAAGCCAGTCAGCTTGATGCTTCTCGATTAATTTCGACACAGATTTATCTGCTCGTTGGACTTCGTCCAAAAACAGCGAAGCATCTTTACAGGGGCGAGGATTATTCAACGGCATGTTCCACCAACACTTCTTTCGTCCAAAGACAATTTCATTTGGAGAAAGGCCATGATACAAAGGCGTGTTGTGGTAACGGCGAAGCAATGCGAAGAGAACTTCCATCCAATGGAAATCCTTTTCACTCGCGAGCTCCTTACGAAGCATATTAATTATTGAGCGGCCGGCTCTTTCGCCAGGCAGCGCTCGATGCGAGTGGATTTCACATCGGAGGTGGTGGATTCCAAGGCGAGCACACAATTCTCTCCACCATTCGGAGGTGTACTCTTTGCCTGAATCCGTGACCACCTCGGATGGGACGTCCCAGCCTCCCATCCAGGTCTGCGCGCACCACTTGGCGGCAGCCTTGCCAGTCATCGACTCAATGTTGCAAGGCAACACTTGAATGTAGCCGGAATGACGGCACTGAATGAGGAGCACACCATTGACTTTTTTATTAGTCCAATGGCACTCTTCGTCATCGAGTTCACCGAGATAGAAAAAATCACTGGTGACTCTGTTAAAGAGACGCTCCGGAATAGGATGTGGCCTCAGATGGCCGTGCTTCTTCGCGCTGGGAGGCGTCGAGACAGCACATTGGGCGCATCCGGCGGCTACTTTCATGCAGTGAGTATATAGCCGTGAGCCGAACAACCTATGTTTAATCATCGACCACAGTCGACGGCCATGTGCGTGGGGGGACTCCCATTTGTGCCACCAGTTTAACACTCGGGGGGCTAGGGCGTCTGGCACACACAATTTACCCTCCATCCACAGCTTCCCCCCATCCAACGAGTACTCAGCAAAAATCCCATCCTTGTGAGCATCTTTGGATTGAAGATTTCCAAAGACCTCTTTAAACATGGGATCCTGCAGATAATCGGACGTCCAGTCACGGATGATCAGGGAATCTTTAGGCAGGGGTGGAGTTTTGGCCGGATCTCGACGCTTAATGCCCTCGATCAACCGAAATCGACTTACTCGTCGGGTATAGTCAAACCGTTTCACACTCCCTGAGGAGGGATCGGTGACTTTTTCCACGACTTTCAGTGTTTTGGTGCAGATCTCATGGGCATGCGCCGGATCTGAGATGGCCGTGATGTCGTGACACGGCAATGCGTGCTGTTTAACAGCGCACTGCATGCATGCACGTCGAATGAGTTTCTTTTCTTCCTGATCCCATTCGATGATGACACGGCGGTCCTGCTCCGTACCATGGATGTTGGTACTTTGCAGCCCCTCTGAGGCGGGGTAAGCCCATCGGCTCAGAGCATCCGCTACCGTGTTATGTTTTCCAGGCAAATACGACACATGGAGGTCAAACAGAGAGAGAAATTCGTGCCATCAGGCCCGTCGACCAGCTGGGCTCGCGACAGTATCAATGTGTTCAGTGGCCCAATACTCCAGAGATCGATGATCCGTCAGGACCTCGACTCGATTGGTGCCAACCCACGATTGGTACTTTTTTAAAGCACAGATAATGGCGTAAGTCTCTTGCTCACGCGGCGACCATTGCATTTGGCGTGGAGCTAGCTTCCGAGACCAAAATGCAAGAGGGTAATGATCACCGGTGGCTTCATCAACCTGTTCAAGGACAGCTCCGATCGCGTACCTAGAAGCGTCGGTTCTAATGTAGAAGGGTCGGTCAAATTGGGGCACATGCAACGTGGCGACTTCGCAGAGGGCTGCCTTCAAGTGATGGAAGGCCTCCTCGCACTCGTCAGTCCACTTGACACGAACCTTTGAACCTGCCTTGCCTGCATCTCTCCCTACCTTCAATAATTCAGTGAGGGGGGCAGCAAATTTGGCATAATTCGGCACAAAAGTGTGGTAAAAATTGCAACAACCCAGGAATCCTCTCAACTCCGTGATCGTCTCAGGGCGCTTCCACTTCTGAATAGCGACGAGCTTCCCTGGACTGGGTCGTCGAGTGCCATTCTCTAGGAGAGAACCACAAAATTCGACTGATTTTAAAAATAATTTTCCCTTCTTTGGCCCACAAATCAGCTGATTGGCGTCAAGAATATCCAAAACTTGGTTCAGCTGCTTCTCATGTAGGGCCACCAGCTCGGCTTCGGTCAGTCCCTCCCCCTCCGTCGCGATGATTATGTCATCTATGTACACACTCACGAAGGCACGAAGCTCAGGATGGGTTGTGAACAGCACATCCTCCATCATTCTTTGAAAAAATGAGGGGGCGTTCTTCAGCCCCATGGGCATGACGGTCCATTGGACTGGGCCACATGGCGTGCACATACAGGTGAGAGGTCTGCTGTCCTTCCTCAACGGCATTTGGTGAAAGCCGTGACGGAGATCCAGCACAGAGAACAAACGACCTCTCGCCCTCTTGGCGATTTCCTCCTCAATGAGGGGCAGGGGGTGTGAATCCGCCTTGGTTTCGGCGTTGAGATTGCGAAAATCAACAACCATTCGCCAACCATCAATGGTGTTCTGGTCTGCAGGCGGTGGCTTCGGGACTGTAAAGGGTGAACAGCACCATTCGCTGGTCATACAACCCTCAAGCCAACCAAATTCCCTGAGATTTCTCTCGATGATTTTTCTGAGTATCTCATGTTTGTGTCCATGATTTTCATAAGGGCGCTGCTTTTTTGCCTTGTACCCTTCACGAAGCTCGATGAAGGCTTCACCGAACTGTCCACGGACAGGGGGGTCTTTGATCAACTTCCCTGAAAGGGTTGTGTCCTTCCGTTCCTCAAAAATCTTTTCTCTTGACTTGGAACACAATTCAGTGTCCACCTGATCGCCAGGAATTACTGTCGAAAAAACTTTGGCGACTTCTTCGGCTTTGGCAGGAAGAATCTTCTTACGGATGTCCCTAAACAGGTCCGTATCCACTGCCTCTTGAAGATAGGTGGGTCTTGTGTCGAAATCCCAGAGATTCTCCTCGTGATCCAGCTCCTCGAAAGGATCCATGAAAGCTTCCACAGGGGGTTTTTCATAAAAAACTCTGA
The DNA here is from genome assembly GCA_964036045.1 of Eutreptiella sp. 'Long Island Sound 2002'. Taxonomy (NCBI): domain Eukaryota; phylum Euglenozoa; class Euglenophyceae; order Eutreptiales; family Eutreptiaceae; genus Eutreptiella; species Eutreptiella sp. 'Long Island Sound 2002'. The sequence continues at coordinate 63,638,703 of OZ038386.1, forward strand.
ATTTGCGGCGCGATTGGAGATTTTTCCTCGCCCGTGCACTGAAGATTCTTTTCGATGTCGACCGTATTGGGGAAGAGGGAGACGAGGCGGATCCATTGGACGTTGAATCACCTTGGGTATCTGACGGACAAAAATCAGAAAAAATAGATTCATCATCAGTACCACGCTCAACCTCAGATTCAGACCCAACACAGGAATCTGTACTAGAATCAGCAGAATTAGAGTCAGAAAGCTTTCCATCCACCAGGAATGCAAGCGAACTCCAGGACCGCTGTGGCAGGGGACCTGTGTCGTCCCTGGCATACAGCTTAATCTTCCTGGGAAGTTCGATGTAATCTACACAAATGTCTTGTAATTCCTGAAACCAAGGCTTGTCGTCCCACAAGGGCACAACTAAAATTGCCTGGGTTTTATCTTGCTTGATTTTGTGGATGACCTGCTGGATTAAGTGAAACGGAGGATTAATCCACAACTTCTTGTCCCATTTGTGGGTCCAAGCGTCGCTGAAGTGCTTGTCAAAGCGCTTGTTCATACGGTTAGCAAAGGCATCATACTGTGGCCAAAAGGAATGATGTTCATGAAAATATTCACAAATTGCATCGCGCCATTTGTCGACAACTCTGTAGGATGAAGAGTGCCAGCGCGAAGGGCGTCGTGGCTGGGAGTCCCTACGAAGACATTCTAACTCTTGGGAGTAATCGGCACTCCCATTCACCTCTGCAATGGTGACATCTTCACCAAATTTTGGTGTCACCTTTTGCTTCAAAAATTCTTCTGCACTTTTAAACCCTGCGTGCAAAAAACGAAATTCAGGACGCTCCAAAGGACCTGACTCCAGCAAAAAACAACGACGATGACCTACGGGCGCTACCCTGTTCTTGCGAAGCCAAGGATGGCCCAAATAAAGGTCATACTTTATGTCAGCACGGTAGAAGTAGTCATCCTTAAGGACAACTTCTTCCACATTTTGCTCTTCCCAAAGATCTTGAGCGACCAAATGAGTTGATATATAACAACCGCGTTGCCCACCTGCGAGAGAATGTCCAGAAACTCCCTCGAGGGTAACAGGATGAGGCGATTCAAACACGCAGTCGTCGGGTAAGAATGAATTGGATTGGAGATTTACCTCTGATCCATTGTCACACAAACAAGTGGCGAGGTGGAAATTTCCCTTGCAATCAGAGACCCACAGCTTTGTGACAAACTGACGAGCCCTGTGCTTGGACTGTACACCTACCTCGTCCACTACAACAGAAGGATCCGCTGCCGGATCCAGGGGAGAGGAGACAAGCGACCCTACATCAAGTAATGGTCGATCAGGAATTTGGGGATCATGCCTGAAATCGCCTGGGGAGGGGCGATTTTCGTGGCTCCCCTAGGCGTTCTGACCTCCAGCGGCTGCGTTAACATTGTGGACACAGCCTGATTCGTCGATCCACTCATCTTGGAACGGATCATCCGCTGGATTCAGGGCATTTTCGACATAACCTCGATCCGCATCGGACACCTGATCTGCACCTGAGACCTGATCCACACGATGATTTCCCTTTCCACGTCCACGGCCACGGCCGCCGGATGATGGGCCACCACCGTCGCCACACCCTCTGCCCTTACCAGAGAAGGGGGTTCCCGAAGGATTTCCCTTACCTTTACCCTGTGATCCTGGAGCATTTCCTTTGTTTGTACCGGATTGAGGGGTTTGGCCTGGATTTCGATTTCCGCCTCCGGCGTTGACATTGGGACTTGTCTGGCCGTTTGGCTGTCCACCGGAGCCGGATGGAGTCCGATTCCCTTTGCCTTGGGACCCGCCAGGGCCTCCAGTATTTTTGTTTTCACCGGAGGGAGTCGAATTACCCTTTCCCCCCTTGGCACCATGCACCTGTCTGTCATTCCTGTCTGAATTCTGCGAATTACTGACATTTTCACCAATCACCTTGTGATCGTAAGCAGACCATCGGTGATTAGCAGTAGAATGCGTCTTAGCTCGGTTCGTAGAACCTAAAAGAAGGCAGATGCTACAATGATCCTGAGCATTCCGGGTGTCATTCACCTTTTTGTTGCCCTTTTGGGCCCCATTTTGGGTGTTTTGCTGAGTATTCTTGTTTCCCCCAAGACCCTCATGGAAATTTTGATTGGCGGCGTCAGCGAGCCTCTCAACCTCTTCCCACAGTTCCTGCGGAGTAAACGAAAACACCCAGTTCCTGGCCTTCAGGCGATGGCCGTGGAAACTTACTCCCCTGTTGAGGACTTGGACAAACAAATCCCGATCCTCGTGTTCATTAAACTTGATTTTCCACGTGTTTTCAGTGAATTTCACCTTGGTAAACGACGTGGGGGAGCACTTTTGAAGTGCCTCCCTGACTGTAAACCTGTTGGCCGAGGCGTCAAAGCCATCGACTTCCGCCCACCAGGTCTTGACCTTTTCTTCGGACTGTCTATTCCGAAGGGTGGCGGCGGTTTCTGAGGGGATCTTGTCAAAAATCAGATTTTTCAGCTCGGCACTTGGAAATTTTTCGCCTGAATGTTCAGATTCTTCTACGAGATTCCAGAAGCGCTGTCTCTTGTCTTGCACTTCGTGCAAGATTAATCGCGAGAACGAAGGAAAATTCTTCAACATCTGGTGGTAATGGTCCTCAGGCAGCCGGGATCCACGTACCTCCAACTGTTCCCACACCTCATCAAAGGTAAGGGGGGAACTTGAATCCTCACGATCACTCCAGGTCCTGAGCCAAGTGTTGGCCGGCGCTCCCTCAAGGCAGTCCAGGAGGGCCATCAGGAACTGATCATCCTGGAGCTTTTGAGTCCCAACCCACAGTTTAAATTCCCGTTGGAACTGAGGCCAACGTCTGGGGTTCCCATTATACTTCGGTTGCTTGGCAACCTGACGAAGTCGCAATGAAGTGGGATTTAGAAGTGAATCCAACCCAACACCGGCCGTAATGGCAGACACCTTGGCGGCATCATTAGCCACACCAGCTCCGGCGAGGGTCTGGGCGAGCAACATCTGGGCAATTGCATTGGAATCAACAGCAGGAAGGGTAGTACGGGAGGCAGTTCGTTTGGCATTTTGAGCCTCATTCCTAGCCTTCACCGATCTACTCTGAGATCGAGAGATTGTAACCCTTTCCTTTAGCTTAGTCCTGCTGATCCTTGCGTCGGTGGTCTTAGAGTCCACCGAAGGAGCAATCGAAAAAATTTCTGTCGCCTCCTCCGACGGTTCTGTTGTTTGTTCCACCGATGATGCGCCCTCAGATCGCATGTGGGTCTTGAAAAGATCTTTAATTCCCAGCGTCTGAATGATGAGTTGCATTTGATCTTTGAGCAATTGGAGCTCAGAGTCTCGCTGTAATCTGCAAGAGCAGTCGGCAGGACAGTACATACCGTGTCCTGAAGGGCCTGAGCAGGCTGTCGGACCGCTAATCTCAGTGGTTCGCAGCCAGGAGTCCACTTGGGGAGCTCCTTCAGTCCTAATTTCCAGGCTTGCCTGCCTAGCTGCCTCTAAAATTCCTTCCTCAACCGCGGCGGCTAGATCGTCGCGGATGGAAACAGAGGGATGAGGGGCGGAGGGCCCGGCAACAGGTGCCTTGGTCTTCTCCTTCGGGAAAGGACTTGCCTCCCAGATCTGCACAAAAATGGCAAAAGATTCATCTTCTTGAGAACACCACCACATCCTGGTCTTAATTTCTTCTTGAAGGAGGAAAAAATATTCGAATAAAAAATCAGAGGCGATCCTTTCTTGTCCTATCAGCTTAGACGTGGCTAATAGACACAGGGCCTCAAGACTCTGAAGGTTACGGGTCACTTCTGAAGACAAATGGTTGTCCCATTGTGCCCAAGAGTCTGGTCGATTGTAGGTAGGTACCTCACCTGGACCACCCATCTCAATGTCGTCAATGTCGGCGTCGATGGTCTCAAAATGTGGACATTGGTAGGGAGTATTGGTACCTGCCAAGTCCGTAAGCTCCACCGGAGCGTTGCCATTAGCATAGGCTGGGAGATTCCAGCTGCTTGATGGCCAATTTCGACTGGGATCTTGATTGTAATCTGGACCTCCACAGCTGCTGATTTGTGTCCTTCTTGGGCAATTTGGGCTAGCGCAAGGCATTCCTCTCAAGGCCTCGTTCGCACAGCACCACGGCAGCGTAATCGTTACGTCTCCGGAGGTGGCGGAGTCTACGGGGCCATACTGAGGGGCTAGCTGTGGTTGGGACACCAAAGGAACAACATTCAGGTAGCTTCTGCTACCATGAAAGTGCTGCCCTGGGTCGTTGTGGGTGCCGGAGGGCTCGGGGCCGGCAAGACCAGTGGGGCAGGCACGCGAGGAGTCTTCCTGGATGTTGTGATTGGGGGTAGAACCGGAGACACGGACACCAACGGAGGCGAGAGCAGCGACAACAGAAGCAAGGTCCATGCTGATTGTGGTCCGGCAGAAAATCCCAGTCTATGAAGAAAATTGAGGGGAATTATTCTAAATACATCTGAGTGTCCAAAACTGTCTGAAAGAATTTAAATAATCCATTTATGTAAAATTGTCTGGCCGATCTGGCCCGCGAGCGCGCGTCAGCGGCAAATGGCGATTCCAGCTAAAATAGCGGAATGCGGCGGATTTACGGGAAATGGACCGCGGAATCAAATCCGGCATATCAGAAATATATAGGAAATATCCTGTGACTGAGCTGCGAGGCGGCGATTCCGCCGAAGCAAAGAAAATGACCAAAATGTAGCCAATCTGGGCAGAATGTCTGAAAATCTGAGCAGATGGGGCTAGCCGCACTTACAGATTCCAGCTAAAATAGCGGAATGCGGCGGATTTACGGGAAATGGACCGCGGAATCAAATCCGGCATATCAGAAATATATAGGAAATATCCTGTGACTGAGCTGCGAGGCGGCAATTCCGCCGAAGCAAAGAAAATGACCAAAATGTAGCCAATCTGGGCAGAATGTCTGAAAATCTGAGCAGATGGGGTTAGCCGCACTTACACTCCCCCTCCAAAAACACACTGGGGTGTGTCGCTACGTCAACGAAGAACGTAGTGCGGGTAAGTCCCAGAAAAGAATAGAAATGTAGCCCCGATGGGGCGAAATCTGCTTGATCTGACCTGATTTGGACTGAATTGGCACTGAATCAGGGTGGATGAACCTGAAATGAGACAGAATGAGAAGTGACGAACAGTCCTCCGTGCAGTAAAACATTAGGTCAAGGGCCAAAAAGCATGTAAACGTATCGAGAATCGATACCAAACCATGCATTGGTTGAGAATGAGGTAGATTATTGATGGATTGAGTGGGGGGATCAAGAATTGGAGTGACATCTCAGCGCTCTGGCACAGTTTCGCTGTCGCGGGCACGCTACGGTGTCCTCGCCGAACTCTACATCGTGTTAATCCCGCTTTTCTCGTTCTGAAAAGTACAGCATGTGGCTCAGAATTAGCGCATCTGGTGGATGATCACAAAATTGACCAAGATTGAGAGTCAAATTCAGCAGAGATTAAGGGAATGAGACAATCACAGTGAGGGAAAACAATTACAATTGCAGTCTACAGACCCTAAGTGCACCACAGAAGGTAAAGATGCTTTTCTGTGCACTTAGATCTAAACAGATCTTCGAGGAATGTGAGGAGATGACAAGGAAATCAATCTAAATTGTCCTAATGTCAGCAATTTCCCTAAGATGAAGGTGAAATGAAGCGGAATGTGTACAACTGAAACTACCAACACCTTCGTTTAGACTAAAGTTAATATATATTGTCGTTTATTCAGCTCAATTGTGCTTTCCGGCACGTTGGTTCGCGAGCATCAAACAGATTCTATCAAAATGTGGATCATGTGATGATGCATCATGATGGGACATGCTGGCCCTGGATCCTTGGCATGTAACGCGCCGAAGGTTCGCTGAAGGCGCTTTACTAACAGTATATAACTGAGAGACACCAAATTTACAGTGGCGGTGGTGTCAATCGACTTGGACAAGGCCAATCTTTCGATGGAGTCCCACAAGACACTTGGATTCACCATTTTCGACAGTTTCAGGTCGGATTGAGCTCACATTGGCGTGTGCCAAAAATACAACGAAGCTTACGGACTTCAGGGATTGCTGTTAGAAGTCCCTAGAGCTCCTAGATGAAGATTGTCTGAACAATTGACGTCTGGGTTTCGTACAACAGTGGCAGAATGATGGACAAACCTGAGAAATTCAAGGTAAATTTGAGGATCCTGGATCTGAATCTGGACTTTGGCGCTAGCATCACAGCAAATGAAGGTAAGATCTGAGTTCCTGGCGTCGCATCTGGTGCAGCCAGTACTACAGGGGTTGCCTGTAGGGGTGAATGTCGCTGGCCAGCGTTTTGATTATGTACATTTGCTTCCATCTGCACGAGTAGCCAAATTCCAAAGATGCACAGACCAACAGAGACAAGATTACCCCGAATCTGCCTGAATTAAGCCTGAGTTTGGTTTTTTCTGCACACGGCAGCACACTCCGTCAGCGTATCTACGCCTTGTCTGCCGAACGGAGACCAAAGAAAAGTTAATTGACGTCAAACTATCAAACATTCGCAGTTCTCCACATCATGACATAAACAGAAAGAATGAACAGTGGATTGAGCAGAATGTGGTAGGATGGCTTCCTTAATTCGGCCAAGCACGAATGCATGTGACCACCAACCTGTCTGGCCTGGCCCTCGTACGGCTTGGGCGCTGCAGATCAGCGGCCGAACTTGAAGCTTGGTCCTCATTTGGCTCCTGGGCTGGCCTGACCGCAGGAGGGGGGATCGACGGATCAGCCCTGGAATGTGGCTGCTGAGGGCCGTAAAAGGCTGGATCTCGATTCTCCACAGGTCGTTTTCCGTCGCTCTCCACTTGTCTGTCTGGTTTCGACAAACAATCTGTCAGGAGTACTTCAATTTCGGGGTGCTTCTTGAGGAAGTCGATGAACCCCTTGGTGTATCCATGGACAAAAGATTGGGCTGGTTCCCAGTTGTTGTGACTGGAATCAAAGCCCCTCCACTCACACAGAAATTCCCATTCGCCCTTGGCGTCACGTCTTGCTTCAACAATCCTCTTGAGTTCGTACTTTCCCCCTTCGATGACCCGATCGGACAAGTGTTTCGCAGTCCAAAAAAGGGGTTTAACCCGATCCTTGGGGGAGGGGATCTCTCTCTTGAGGCGATCGCCCGAAACGTCAATTTCCCTGCTGACATCCACACGAATCCTCCACCTGTTCTCACCAAGACGCGCTGTAACAGCGAATGGCCCCTCCCACAAGGGAAGAAGCTTGTCATCTCCGTCCAGGGTGGTTTCGGATTTTCGAAGCCAAACTCGATCATCGACTTCAAAATTGTGGGGGTTTTTTCGACCTTGATTTTGAACCCAAAGCCAGTCAGCTTGATGCTTCTCGATTAATTTCGACACAGAATTATCTGCTCGTTGGACTTCGTCCAAAAACAGCGAAGCATCTTTACAGGGGCGAGGATTATTCAACGGCATGTTCCACCAACACTTCTTTCGTCCAAAGACAATTTCATTTGGAGAAAGGCCATGATACAAAGGCGTGTTGTGGTAACGGCGAAGCAATGCGAAGAGAACTTCCATCCAATGGAAATCCTTTTCACTCGCGAGCTCCTTACGAAGCATATTAATTATAGAGCGGCCGGCTCTTTCGCCAGGCAGCGCTCGATGCGAGTGGATTTCACATCGGAGGTGGTGGATTCCAAGGCGAGCACACAATTCTCTCCACCATTCGGAGGTGCACTCTTTGCCCGAATCCGTGACCACCTCGGATGGGACGTCCCAGCCTCCCATCCAGGTCTGCGCGCACCACTTGGCGGCAGCCTTGCCAGTCATCGACTCAATGTTGCAAGGCAACACTTGAATGTAGCCGGAATGACGGCACTGAATGAGGAGCACACCATTGACTTTTTTATTAGTCCAATGGCACTCTTCGTCATCGAGTTCACCGAGATAGAAAAAATCACTGGTGACTCTGTTAAAGAGACGCTCCGGAATAGGATGAGGCCTCAGATGGCCGTGCTTCTTCGCGCTGGGAGGCGTCGAGACAGCACATTGGGCGCATCCGGCGGCTACTTTCATGCAGTGAGTATATAGCCGTGAGCCAAACAACCTATGTTTAATCATCGACCACAGTCGACGGCCATGTGCATGGGGGGACTCCCATTTGTGCCACCAGTTTAACACTCGGGGGGCTAGGGCGTCTGGCACACACAATTTACCCTCCATCCACAGCTTCCCCCCATCCAACGAGTACTCCGCAAAAATCCCATCCCTGTGAGCATCTTTGGATTTGAGATTTCCAAAGACCTCTTTAAACATGGGATCCTGCAGGTAATCAGACGTCCAGTCACGGATGATCAGGGAATCCTTAGGCAGGGGTGGAGTTTTGGCCGGATCTCGACGCTTAATGCCCTCGATCAACCGAAATCGACTTACTTGTCGGGTATAGTCAAACCGTTTCACACTCCCTGAGGAGGGATCGGTGACTTTTTCCACGACTTTCAGTGTTTTGGTGCAGATCTCGTGAGCATGCGCCGGATCTGTGATGGCCGTGATGTCGTGACACGGCAATGCGTGCTGTTTAACAGCGCACTGCATGCATGCACGTCGAATGAGTTTCTTTTCTTCGTGATCCCATTCGATGATGACATGGCGGTCCTGCTCCGTACCATGGATGTTGGTACTTTGCAGCCCCTCTGAGGCGGGGTAAGCCCATCGGCTCAGAGCATCCGCTACCGTGTTATGTTTTCCAGGCAAATACGACACATGGAGGTCAAACAGACTGAGAAATTCGTGCCATCTGGCCCGTCGACCAGCTGGGCTCGCGACAGTATCAATGTGTTCGGTGGCCCAATACTCCAGAGATCGATGATCCGTCAGGACCTCGACTCGATTGGTGCCAACCCACGATTGGTACTTTTTTAGAGCGCAAATTATGGCGTAAGTCTCTTGCTCACGCGGCGACCATTGCATTTGGCGTGGGGCTAGCTTCCGAGACCAAAATGCAAGAGGGTAATGATCGCCGGTGGCTTCATCAACCTGTTCAAGGACAGCTCCGATCGCGTACCTAGATGCGTCGGTTCTAATGTAGAAGGGTCGGTCAAATTGGGGCACATGCAACGTGGCGACTTCGCAGAGGGCTGCTCTCAAGTGATGGAAGGCCTCCTCGCACTCGTCAGTCCACTTGACACGAACCTTTGAACCTGCCTTGCCCGCATCTCTCCCTACCTTCAATAATTCAGTGAGGGGGGCAGCAAATTTGGCATAATTCGGCACAAAAGTGTGGTAAAAATTGCAACAACCCAGGAATCCTCTCAACTCCGTGATCGTCTCAGGGCGCTTCCACTTTTGAATAGCGACGAGCTTCCCTGGACTGGGTCGTCGGGTGCCATTCTCTAGGAGAGAATCACAAAATTCGACTGATTTTAAAAATAATTTTCCCTTCTTTGGCCCACAAATCAGCTGATTGGCGTCAAGAATGTCCAAAACTTGGTTCAGCTGCTTCTCATGTAGGGCCACCAGCTCGGCTTCGGTCAGTCCCTCCCCTTCCGTCGCGATGATTATGTCATCTATGTACACACTCACGAAGGCACGAAGCTCAGGATGGGTTGTGAACAGCACATCCTCCATCATTCTTTGAAAAAATGAGGGGGCGTTCTTCAGCCCCATAGGCATGACGGTCCATTGGACTGGGCCACATGGCGTGCACATACAGGTGAGAGGTCGGCTGTCCTTCCTCAACGGCATTTGGTGAAAGCCGTGACGGAGATCCAGCACAGAAAACAAACGACCTCTCGCCCTCTTGGCGATTTCCTCCTCAATGAGGGGCAGGGGGTGCGAATCCGCCTTGGTTTCGGCGTTGAGATTGCGAAAATCAACCACCATTCGCCAACCATCAATAGTGTTCTGGTCTGCAGGCGGTGGCTTCGGGACTGTGAAGGGTGAACAGCACCATTCGCTGGTCATACAACCCTCAAGCCAACCAAATTCCCTGAGATTTCTCTCGATGATTTTTCTGAGTATCTCATGTTTGTGTCCATGATTTTCATAAGGGCGCTGTTTTTTTGCCTTGTACCCTTCACGAAGCTCGATGAAGGCTTCACCGAACTGTCCACGGACAGGGGGATCTTTGATCAACTTCCCTGAAAGGGTTGTGTCCTTCCGTTCCTCAAAAATCTTTTCTCTTGACTTGGAACACAATTCAGTGTCCACCTGATCGCCAGGAATTACTGTCGAAAAAACTTTGGCGACTTCTTCGGCTTTGGCAGGAAGAATCTTCTTACGGATGTCCCTAAACAGGTCCGTATCCACTGCCTCTTGAAGATAGGTGGGTCTTGTGTCGAAATCCCAGAGATTCTCTTCGTGATCCAGCTCCTCGAAAGGATCCATGAAAGCTTCCACAGGGGGTTTTTCATAAAAAACTCTGAATTTGCGGCGCGATTGGAGATTTTTCCTCGCCCGTGCACTGAAGATTCTTTTCGATGTCGACCGTATTGGGGAAGAGGGAGACGAGGCGGATCCATTGGACGTTGAATCACCTTGGGTATCTGACGGACAAAAATCAGAAAAAATAGATTCATCATCAGTACCACGCTCAACCTCAGATTCAGACCCAACACAAGAATCAGTACCAGAATCAGCAGAATTAGAGTCAGAAAGCTTTCCATCCACCAGGAATGCAAGCGAACTCCAGGACCGCTGTGGCAGGGGACCTGTGTCGTCCCTGGCATACAGCTTAATCTTCCTGGGAAGTTCGATGTAATCTACACAAATGTCCTGTAATTCCTGAAACCAAGGCTTGTCGTCCCACAAGGGCACAACTAAAATTGCCTGGGTTTTATCTTGCTTGATTTTGTGGATGACCTGCTGGATTAAGTGAAACGGAGGATTAATCCACAACTTCTTGTCCCATTTGTGGGTCCAAGCGTCGCTAAAGTGCTTGTCAAAGCGCTTGTTCATACGGTTAGCAAAGGCATCATACTGGGGCCAAAAGGAATGGTGTTCATGAAAGTATTCACAAATTGCATCGCGCCATTTGTCGACAACTCTGTAGGATGAAGAGTGCCAGCGCGAAGGGCGTCGTGGCTGGGAGTCCCTACGAAGACATTCTAACTCTTGGGAGTAATCGGCACTCCCATTCACCTCTGCAATGGTGACATCTTCACCAAATTTTGGTGTCACCTTTTGCTTCAAAAATTCTTCTGCACTTTTAAACCCTGCGTGCAAAAAACGAAATTCAGGACGCTCCAAGGGACCTGACTCCAGCAAAAAACAACGACGATGACCTACGGGCGCTACCCTGTTCTTGCGAAGCCAAGGATGGCCCAAATAAAGGTCATACTTTATGTCAGCACGATAGAAGTAGTCATCCTTAAGGACAACTTCTTCCACATTTTGCTCTTCCCAAAGGTCTTGAGCGACCAAATGAGTGGATATATAACAACCGCGTTGCCCACCTGCGAGAGAATGTCCAGAAACTCCCTCGAGGGTAACAGGATGAGGCGATTCAAACACGCAATCGTCGGGTAAGAATGAATTGGATTGGAGATTTACCTCTGATCCATTGTCACACAAACAAGTGGCGAGGTGGAAATTTCCCTTGCAATCAGAGACCCACAGCTTTGTGACGAACTGACGAGCCCTGTGCTTGGACTGTACACCAACCTCGTCCACTACAACGGAAGGATCCGCTGCCGGATCCAGAAAAGTTTATAGTGTTTTCAGCACTGTGTTTGTGCTTCTCCTGCTGCTTGTTGTTGCTGTAGGGTGTCCTGCTGCTGGTTTTGGATGATGAAAAGCTTTTGTTTGTTGAAATACAGTAAAGCCAACTCAATCCAGGATAGCCCAAGCCAATAGTATGCAAGGAGAAGGTAATTCAGGATCAAAGCATGAAGGGCTGCAGTATAAACAGTGAAAGATGATTAGATATTCACAGAAACTGCAACTCAGGATACAAATGAATGCATATTCACAGAGATAGCTGAAATGTTTTGGGAAAAGAGTTAGAAAACTGCCTCAGGATCACTCTCTCTCCATAGTGCCATCTTAGGAGATGTGCACTCTTTGTTTTGGGTCCCATATGTGCTGAGGTGGCATGGTATGTGGCGATGAGGTCACTGCCATGTCACATGGGATCTTCCTACTTAGATGGGATCTTCCTACTTAGTTAGGCTGACCAGGAATTGAACCCAGGACCTCTCAAAAAGAGGTGCCTAACCCCCTATGATGCATACCACTAGGGCAGATAAGTATTCATGGAAAAACATAGATAAATTCATAGGCTCTACCTTAGGTATGTCAGTGCTCAGTCAACTCAGGAAAAGATGTTTTACTTCTGATTGAAAGGGGATTAAGGGGTCCACTCCATATCCTGATTGGGTGTTTGGTTCCATAGGTCAAAATGTGTTCTCACCACTTTTGGCTGGACCAATACTAAGATAAAAATGCATGGATGCTCAGTGCATCTCTAATACAACTAGAGTATGTCCCAAAGCAATGGAAAAGCACTTTTTCTTACTCCCCCCTTGTGCTGTGGTGGCCACCACTGTCGCATTTCAGGAAAAAGGGAATTTTTCTTGGCCTTTCCTTGGTTTCCACATCTACTTTAAAATACCTACAGTCTCCCTCACACTGAAAAATGGGCGCTCACCATGGCTGGCGTCCTTTTGCTGCTCTGATTGTACAGTTTCCTACAGAAGACTCAGCGCTCTTGGCGCTGCCGGGGCTCCTGTGGCTTGGTTGGGTTAGATTGGGAGCATGCCAAACATGTGCATATGCATCCCTTCCACCAAGACGCAGCGTCGACACAACCCAAACGCAAGACACATTATACACACTCGCATGGGTTCTCGTAAACCTGCTGGCGACCTGTGACCTGTCTTAGGGCGTAGGGAGTCGAAAAGAAATTAATTTGCCCCTTGGTGGGGTCTTGGTTCTGCTCAGTCTCTCCAGGCACCTGCGTTTCGGCCCGAACACGGCCTACTCAGCGAGGCTGCGCGTGGGTATCTGCAGAGGCAGGAATGGGAGAATTGTGGACGAATCCACGCAAAAACGAAGCGACGACACCAAAATCCGTCAAATGACGGCGCAGAATTTTTCTGAAACGACACACCTGAGCAGAATCCAATTGTGCATCTTCAGCACATTTTTATAGAAATTATAGTCATCTCTGGATTTTTTAAATCCAGAAATTCATACGTACAAAATGGCGGCGCGCAGGAGCGGCTCCTAGCGAAGCGCCGGAAAATGGAAAAATAATGGAATTATAAACGTATGTATCACGTAGTCTTGAAAATGACGAGACACACATTAATAAACAAACATACAGATTCCACCCACACTAATAGAAGCTTCAAAAATTCAAGAATTCGAAAATCAATTGAAAAGACTTCAATGAATCAGGTATAAACTACAGGTATGCTCGTCTTGCATGCCGCATACACATTGCTCGTCTCGTGTCTCCGTGAACGAGTCGTGTAGCAGCGTTAACAACGATAACCACGATAGGATGCGGTAGAGGGATTGATTAGAAAGATTGCAGATGATTAGCGGTCAGATCAGGGTGATTAGTCATACACACAAGTGCATAGCAATGTTCTTCGCGTGCGCCCCTTTGTTTTCTCTCCTTGCTTCACTTCCCAGCGGTAGGTAAGGTAGGTACGCCCAGGCGGGGCCACCCCCTGGTGGAGTCAAGATTGTTGTGGAGATGGGCAGGTTTGCCCAACGTGATTGTGCATAGTCGTGCATGCACATACGCATTAAAGGGTAGGCCACGCGAAGTGCGCACGGTAAACCTTGTTTAGGCTACCCAGGGGCTCCTCGGTACGTTCTTTAAGAGAACCTGAGGAGTCCCTTAACGCTTGCTTGCTTGATAAGGGTAGCTGCTCCATGCAGCGTGTTTGCGGACAGCGTATTATAGGGCACACTGAGAAGGGTATAATACCTGGAGTGTGCCTTGGTTCCTCCGCCGCAAACGCCCTTTCATTTGCCTTTGTTTTACAGGTGGGCAGGTAGGGTGAGTGGTGCAGCAGCATTTTTTTATGCCCTGCTAAACAGGGGCGCAGATCACACAAACAAGTAACTCCGCTCCGCCTGTGGCAGAGCAGGGAGTCCGACTTCATCGACATCTGCGCCTTGCACACGAGAGCACTCCTTCCCTCCAAGCCCTTGCAGGGGAAACGCGTTGTGGCGTCCCCTGTGAGGCCACAGTTGCTTAGTAGCGCTGTGTTCTCTTGTCATTTCACAGGTGGGTTGCTAGGACCCTCGAGAACTTCCTCTTCGCAACGCCAAGTAGAGTGTGCGTGTAGGAGTGGTAGTCCTGCGTGGGGGCTAGAGCCAGTTGCCCAGCGCTCGCCCACCAGGATGGTGCCACTGTAGGGTGTGTAGGACCTGTAGGGGGCGTGTCACTGTCCCACCCTTTTCCTGCAATTTTAGCTGGGTTGGTGGGCTGTGACAGTGGGTTAGGTTAGTGTTTTTGGCCACATAGCAAACAGGCGTTTTGCATGCCTTCATAGCTTTTGGCCACCCCTCCCTGTAGTAGACAGGTAGGTAGGGAAAACAATACCTGGATTAACACTCTGGGTATTCCCCCAAGGTTCTGCGCCAGCACAGAAATTGGGCGCATAGGGGAGGGGAGACCCGGGGCGTACCCCGTGGCATCAATAAGCCAACCCTCCAGGTTTAGCAAGGGCGCAGACTTGGGTATAATTAGGACACCACTTCTGCGGCTTGCTCTCAGGACCTTAGGACTAGCACACTCGCACATACGCTTTGGCAGGTAAGGGTAAGGTTCAGTCCCTAGCTTTAGTCTTGGAGGCAAGCGCCTCAGCGAGCCTCAGTAACTCACCAAGGTTGTTCTGGGACAAGTAGTCAACCAGAACTGAGTTTAGGCGTCCCTCAGGTAGAACAAATGCAGAGAAGGGCTCCCAGGTGGCCTCTTCGACTCCAAACCCTTCCCAGAGGGTGAGGAAGCGCCAACCCTGGCGATAGCGGTGGCGTAGGACAGACTTCACCAGGTAGAAGCCCTCCTTAGCCATTTCCTCGGCATTCATGTCGGGGAGTTCACCTTCAACTTCCATAGGGCTGGCAGCCCCTTGTAGGTCCAGAGCGGCGATTTCCTCGTCGTTCAGCTCCCACTCCCCCCCACAGAGGTCTTCAGGATCATGGTAGCGCTTCAGGTGTTGAGCGGCGCACACCAGGGTCCCCCCTAGACGGGGAGAACACCGCACGGTGATACGGTGCCCATCCACAGATAGGATCTTGTACGGCCCGAAGTATGGGTCATCGCTGGTAGAGCGTGGCCAGGCGGGTAGTCGACTGTGGTGCACCAGCACCCAGTCCCCTTCTTGGTAGGTGGCCGGTACACGGTGCTTGTTCTTCTTGTTCCACTGACGCTCCCTCACTCTCTGGAGCATAGCCTTGGCCTTGTCCACCTTCGCTTGTTGCTCTTGGACCCATTCACCCACAGAAGAATGGGTGTCCTCTGGATAGGGGGCATGTAGGAACCATGCCGGGCGCCCCATGAATAGCTCATGTGGCGAGTAGCCAGTAGCTGAACTCTCTTGGGAGCTCATCATCAAGGATATGACGGGGAGTAGTCTCACCCAGTCTCTGGTGCGTTCAGTTTTGCACCATATCCTGACATTCTCCTTCAGGACACGAATCTGTCGCTCACATAGGGGGTTGCTCGTGTGAGAGTAGGGAATCCCCGTAGACACCTGGACATTGAGGGACCTCAGGACCCTCTTGTACCAGCCAGTATCTGAGCGTACTCGTACGTCCTCATCGGAGTTGATCTCCTTGGGCGCCCCATAGACACAAAACCACTCCTCCAGGAGTATCTTGATAGTCTCCTCTCCGGTAATGTGCTTGGTACATGGAAACACCCTGGTAAACCTGGTCAACCCACAGGTTACCACGAGGGCGAAGTCATAGCCCCCGAACTTCGGCATCTCCGTGTAGTCCACGTATAGAACACTGTTAGCACAGTGAGGGATGGGCAGGGTCGAGTAGAGACCTCTGTCCCTGATATCCCCTGGTTTACAGGACCTGCACGGGCACTTGTCCACGATAGGCAGGAGCGTCTTCCGCAGCTGGTCGTCAGTCCACGTAGTGTGGAACCACTGCTTGAACAGCCTCAGGGTACGGTCAGCACCCACATGACCGCTGGACTCATGGGTCCACTTCAGCAGGGCTGGGACTCGGTCACTAGGCACCACGATGCGGTCCTCGTGCCAGAGGTAGCTCTTGTCCCGCTTCCACTGGTCTTGGTTGACCAGGAGGGGTTCAAGGCGTTTCTCCAGGCGCCGGTAGATATCCCCGAACTCCTGTAGGTACTCCGATTGTTGGAGTCCATCCAGGGGGCGTATCATGGTCATGTTCAGGTCCAGGTGTACGTCCATACGGCTGAACGCCTCCTTAGCCAGCGCTTCTGACCGGGCACCAATCAGGGCGTCGAAGTTGTTGCGGCTGATGTAGTCGGCACACTCGTTCTTCACTCCCTGGATATGGTGTACCGTCAGCCGTAGTTGACTGAGGTAGGTCCACCAGCGACGTAGCTTGGCCTTCTCAGGTGGGGGGCCCTTCTGGAAACTGCGGACCGGTTCTTGGTCGCATAGCCAGACCACAGGGTTACTCCCCAACAGTCGTGCTTGTGAGGATAGCACCAGCATACCCGCGAGCAGTTCCTGCTCATAGGTGGAGTAGTTCCCCGGGGCCTGGTTCCACTTCCAGTTCCAGTGGCCCAGAGGTACTAGGACCCACTTGTCGTCAGGGTAGCTGTGCTTGAGGGTTCCATCTCGGTTGAGACCTTCCGTCCCCCATTGGGAAATGGCCGAGTCGAACTCCTCCTTCTCTAGTGCTTGCCACTGGAACAACGTTCCACCACCGCCCACATTGCTGGCGTCGGTCACCAGGATAATCTCCCCTTGTGCCCTAGGCACGCCCAAGCACTTAGCGTTGGCAACCTTGTCTTTGAGCTCGTCAAACGCTTGTTGCTCTTGTGGGCCCCAGCGCCAAGTAGTACTCTTCTTGATCAAGTCAGTCAGTACCGCGCTGGTGTAGGTGAAGTTTTTGATGTGGCGGCGATAGAAGTTGCACGCCCCAATGAAACTGCGTACATCATGAAGTCCTTTCTTGGGGTCTTCGTGTCGTACCTTGGCATCCATCAGGGGTTTGGCCTTAGAGGCCGCTGGGGTCCACCACCCATAGCCAACGTCAAACCCCGGGTACTGCATGGTCTCCTGCATGAACTCACACTTCTCCAGCTTGAGTCGTGTGTGGTTCTCCTGGCAGACCGCAAAGAACTCACCCAAGAGGATTAGGTGATCCTCCTGGGTATTGGTCCCGAGGCATACATCGTCGATGTGAGCCTCCATCTGGGCCCCACGGGATATGAGCTCCTGCACCTTAGGTCTCCGTCGTAGGATGGACAAGATCTTGTTCATCAGCTCTTGGAACAGAGCGGGGGCGTTAGCCACGCCGAATGGCATGACCTTCCACTTGAATACCCTCCCCTGAGGGGTGATGAAGGCCAGTAGTTCCTGCGCGTTGGGCGTCAGGTCCACTTGCCAGAATCCACTTCGCTTGTCCATCTTGGTCTTGTAGCGACAGGGGGCTATCTTCTCCAGGGTAGACTCCATATTGGGAATGGACCCTGAGTGGTTCAGCGTCTTCTTGTTCAGCTCTCCATAGTCCACTACCAGCCGTTTGGCTGTAGACCCAGGTTTAGCCACCAGGAAACAGGGGCTGCAGTGTAGGGGGTAGTCCCCATCCTTGTACTCCAGGACTAGGCCAGCGTCGATACATTCTTGTATCTGTCGCTCAATCTCGTCGGCCTGCTCTTTAGGAGCTGGATAGGGTCTCCTCCGGATCTTGTGACCCACGAACTCGGGTTTCAGCTTGAGGTCCATCTGTACCAGCTTGTCGCATGAGGCTGGAGGGGGTAGTTCTCCGAACACCTCCAGATAGGTCCTTATCAGCTTTTGTACCCGCGGGTCCAGTACCTTGATCTTGTCCTCCATGTCCTCGTCGGAGTGTAAGTTGCTTGCCCCTTGAATAGACGTCGGGAGGTGGTCCTCCACCGACTCTTCGCCCGCGGTAGCATCCTTCAGCCCTTGGTAGGCATACAGAAGGTCTTGCTCAACCATCTCCGGTGGACGATGGCAACATAGGCACGCTTTAGGGGGTTCACATACACATTCCTCCGAGAGGTCGTCCTCTTCTGGGGTCCTCACATGGGCACCCCACACGCTCTTCATGAGCTTGAGATCTACCTCCCTTTGCCAGGTGGTGATCTTCTGTTCGAGCTCCTCCTTCAATTGGGAGAGATCTCCCATACGTCCTTGCTTCAGTGGCCACGAGCTGCGGGTAGGCTTCGCGTAGCATAGCTTTTTCGCCACCAACTTCCTCTTGGAATCCACATACTCCCTGAGCCTGGATCGAGGGTCCAGCTCTTCATCCACGGGGTTATCCACCCTCATGGAGAGTAGGGGTTTTAGTGGGGCGACGTACTCGGCGTTCTCCACTTCTTCCACCGCAGTCTGCACGAAGAAGGCGTCGTGCTCAGTTTCGTCGTCTGAGTGGATAGAGCTAGGTAGCTCAGATAGTCCACACTCAGAGACTCCATCAGGAACAGGTACATGACAGGGAGAGTTGGGGGCGTTGATGTCAGTCACGACGTACTCATCTCCTCTGGGTGTAGTTTCAACAGCATCTTGAGGTCGTAGGCGATCCTTCAAGTCACCCAAGGCGAGTCCACCGCTTTCTCGTTGTATAGCCTGGACCAGAGTAGGGTCCAGGTCTTCCCAGGGGATGGTGGTTAGACTCCCGTCCACCACGCTGAGCATACTCCCGCATCCGGGCTTCCCAATGGGCGTCTTGCGTCCCAGAGGCACGTAGATGGCCTCATCAGGTAACCGCACAGAGCTGATAGTCAGCTTGTCAAGGAGGGTTCGCCAGTACTCGTTGCCCCCATGGGCTCCCCAATCGGGGGAACACAGGACCATACGGGAACGTTCCAAGGCCACCTTGGTCAGCACCTTCCCCAGTTCACTGAATCTGGGGTTCCCGTAGGCCATCCCGAAAGAGGGCCAGTAAAATTTGTAGCTGCAGTTCTTCCCCTTGCTGCAGTATAGGTCCAGTACATGCTGCTTGTCGCTGGCGAACAGCTCCACACTTAGGTCTTCTCGAGAGTAACCCAACTCCTTCAGACCTTGGTCTAGGACTTCCCCCAATAGTTGATAGTCCTCAGTTTTGGAGGCCGCCATCATGTTCGAGGGCTCCTCCTTCGATAGTCTCAGGTAACTCGAGGTATGTTCCGACTGCTCCAGTGGCACAGACTCTCTGCCACTGCCGTGGTCCACGTACAGGAGGTAGGGCGCTTGCAGCGTCAGGGATTGTATCTGGGAGTGCTGTACGAAGAAGTCAGTACCCAGTACAAAGTCGAAGGCATCAGTGTCCATCACATAGAACCGATGGGCGATAGTCCTGGAGCCCATAGGTACCTCCACTTCGCAGTCCCCGCAGCTGTGCACCACATGTCCATCCCCCATCCGTATAGCGGCGGTGGTCATGGTGTTCTTCAGGCTCCAACAAGGTAAGGTTTTCTTGGCCACTATCGATATTGTGGCTCCAGTATCCAGTACCCCCAGGTATTCACGTCCCCCTAGTCGGATACGTACCCAAAACACCAGGTCTTGGGTGCCACCAGAGCGTCCCCGTCAGAATTCCGCGGGACAGGTCACCTCGAACCCCTTGTTCCGCAATTTGCGGGCCATCCTCATGAAACGGCTTCTCTTCTTGGCGTTGCCGTCGTCACCACCTTCATGCTCACGCTTGGCTCCTTGTTCTTGCTGGGCCTGCGTCTGCGAGCGTGTGGTAGGTCCAGACTGCCCTCCAGAGGGCTCGGAGTTCCCCCCCTGGATTAGGGTTGGGGTTACCTCCGTTCTTGTCCTTGTTCTTGTTGTCGTTCTGGCGATTAGCGCCTCCTCCTCGTCCGCCTTGACCCTTGTCTTGACCACCTTGACCACGTCCTTTCGACTTGCCCTTGCCGGAGTCGTTGCCTTTGGCCTTGCCTCCACCTTTGCCTGAGCTTTTGCCAGGATCTTCCCCCTTAAGCTTCGCCGATAGGCGTTGCTTATGGTAGCACTCGTCCTCATAGTGCTTCCGCTTACCGCAGAATGCACACGTGATGGTGCAGCGGTAATGATCCGGCATCTTCACCTTGGCGCCGGTGATCTTTTCCTGCTGCTTCCCCTGGACAACAAAGCAGTCTCGCTGCTCGCAGTCGGAGGCATGCTGCAGGTGGCCCTGTTCATCTCTGGCATCACACCAGAATAGCTCCTTCGCGTTCTCCATTAGGCGGGCGTGGGCGTGTTTGGGGGTAGTCCCCTGCCCAGGTCGGGACCCTTGGTACCCTTTGCCTCCAGAACCTCCACCACCAGGACGGTAGTGGTTCAGGTGTTGGTCGCTCTCCTTCTCCAGCGCCATCTCCAGGAGCAGCACGCATAGATCCTCGTAGCGGAGGGATCTAGCCTTGCGCTCAGCCGTCAGACGGCACTCGTCCCATAGCTCACGGGGGAGCTTGGAGCACAACCAAAACAGCAGGTCGTCGCTGCTGTAGGAACCGGGCGTCAGTCGTCCAGCCCAGTGGTCCAGGTCCGCCAACAGCTCGGAGACCCTGCCGGGTTTGGGGTTGATGGGCAGGACGGGCAGGTTCTGGATCTCGGCCCTGATGGAGAGGTCGGTCTCGTAGGTTGGGTACTGCCTCTCCAGGGCAACCAACACGTCGGCAAAGGTGGCGGAGTTGGTGACGATCTGCCTGACCTGCTTCTCCAGGTACTTCGTCTTGCAGCACTGCAGGAGCAGGTCGCACTTCACTCGCCCACTCGCGTGGGTTTGGCCGGTCAGTCGTAGGAACCGGCCAAAGTTCTCAGCGAACTCGCTGAGGTCCTTGCCTGTGAATTCAGGCAGGTTCACCACTATCTTGGAGGTGGCAATAGCCTTCGCCTCCTGAGCTCGGCGTCCTTCAGGGCGTCGGGTCTTCTTCTTCTTCTTCTTCTTCTTCTTACCCTTGGAGTCCTCGGGGTCCTCAGGGTCTTCGTCATCCGATGGCGAAGAAGAAGTCATCGAAGGCGGCCCATCATCGGAGGGGTCTCCGCCTAGATCACTGGAGCCATAAGGCTCCACGTCCACCATAGCCCTTAGGGCTGTCAGCCCCAGCTGGTCCAGCTCGGCCCTCGTCGAGTTCGTCACGTGACTGTAGGGCGGCTGGGCTGTCCTCGGGACGAATGGGCTTCTTGGTACTGCTGCAGGAGTCGGCATCGGTCGGCTCCTCAGGCTCCCCAGGGTATTCGTCAACCCTGCCGCCAGGTGGTTAGCCTGTACTCGGTGGGGTGACATCCCCACTGTCGTAGGTGACGCATGGGACGGGATCATCAGGGGCTGCAGTTTCTCCCTGATCTCTTGCGTGAGGTCGCTCACGATTTTCGAAGTGGCTCCTTGGAGCACCTCGTTGATCTCCGACCGCGTCAGGGACCTGTTGGAGGATCTTCCCGATCCTCTACTCCTGCCTCCCAGAGACTCTGGTCCTCTCCTCAACCCACTCAGGGGTGCATACCCAGGTGTACACCCAGGGGCATACCCAGGAACTTCCATGTAGGTTCCCGTGGCGTGGAGTGGATGGGGATGGTCAGCCGCATACCAACGCGGCGCAGAGCTGGAAGCCACCGGCTCACTGGCAGTAGTTGCCTCAAGGAGCGCAGTGGTAGGTGGGCCCATGCCATAGGCGGGGTAGTGAGGCATGCCAGTAAAGCCTGTGCCCTCTGCCATAGGCTGGTTGGTTGTGGAAGTGGATGTAGCGGCGGCTGGGAGTGTGGTGGTTATGGGAGAGGGTGATGCATGGAGGCCAGAAGCGCTTGGTGCGCCTTCGAAGGTAGGGACATCCGTCGGGTCTTGCCCTTGCTCCTCTCCTTCGTCTGCTCCTTCTCCAGCATCCTTCTCGCTCTCGTTTCCTCTCTTCCTCTTCACAGGCTGAGGCTGAGAGACCATTTCCTTCACCGACAGGGCCCCAAAGGCCGTCTGGAGGCCATCCAAGGAGTCCTCCGCCGTATCCATTGGCCCATGTAAGGGCTCCACCGAAGGTACAGCGTCAGGCGCCGGCCTTGCCGGTGTCTCTGGCGCTGGCGCTGTGTTCACCTCGGCGTCCACTCTTCCTGGATCCATCTTAATCCACCCTTCTGCTTATGTTTGCCTGCTCGGAGCACTGGTTGTACGGCGCGGGGTCGCTGCCGGTGCACAGAGACAGGCTGCCTCTTGCTACCAGAAAAGTTTATAGTGTTTTCAGCACTGTGTTTGTGCTTCTCCTGCTGCTTGTTGTTGCTGTAGGGTGTCCTGCTGCTGGTTTTGGATGATGAAAAGCTTTTGTTTGTTGAAATACAGTAAAGCCAACTCAATCCAGGATAGCCCAAGCCAATAGTATGCAAGGAGAAGGTAATTCAGGATCAAAGCATGAAGGGCTGCAGTATAAACAGTGAAAGATGATTAGATATTCACAGAAACTGCAACTCAGGATACAAATGAATGCATATTCACAGAGATAGCTGAAATGTTTTGGGAAAAGAGTTAGAAAACTGCCTCAGGATCACTCTCTCTCCATAGTGCCATCTTAGGAGATGTGCACTCTTTGTTTTGGGTCCCATATGTGCTGAGGTGGCATGGTATGTGGCGATGAGGTCACTGCCATGTCACATGGGATCTTCCTACTTAGATGGGATCTTCCTACTTAGTTAGGCTGACCAGGAATTGAACCCAGGACCTCTCAAAAAGAGGTGCCTAACCCCCTATGATGCATACCACTAGGGCAGATAAGTATTCATGGAAAAACATAGATAAATTCATAGGCTCTACCTTAGGTATGTCAGTGCTCAGTCAACTCAGGAAAAGATGTTTTACTTCTGATTGAAAGGGGATTAAGGGGTCCACTCCATATCCTGATTGGGTGTTTGGTTCCATAGGTCAAAATGTGTTCTCACCACTTTTGGCTGGACCAATACTAAGATAAAAATGCATGGATGCTCAGTGCATCTCTAATACAACTAGAGTATGTCCCAAAGCAATGGAAAAGCACTTTTTCTTACTGATCCAGGGGAGAGGAGACAAGCGACCCTACATCAAGTAATGGTCGATCAGGAATCTGGGGATCATGCCTGAAATCGCCTGGGGAGGGGCGATTTTCGTGGCTCCCCTAGGCGTTCTGACCTCCAGCGGCTGCGTTAACATTGTGAACACAGCCTGATTCGTCGATCCACTCATCTTGGAACGGATCATCCGCTGGGTTCAGAGCATTTTCGACATAATCTCGATCCGCATCGGACACCTGATCTGCACCTGAGACCTGATCCACACGATGATTGCCCTTTCCACGTCCACGGCCACGGCCGCCGGATGATGGACCACCACCGTCGCCACGCCCTCTGCCCTTACCAGAGAAGGGGGTTCCCGAAGGATTTCCCTTACCTTTACCCTGTGATCCTGGAGCATTTCCTTTGTTTGTACCGGATTGAGGGGTTTGGCCTGGATTTCGATTTCCGCCTCCGGCGTTGACATTGGGACTTGTCTGGCCGTTTGGCTGTCCACCGGAGCCGGATGGAGTCCGATTCCCTTTGCCTTGGGACCCGCCAGGGCCTCCAGTATTTTTGTTCCCACCGGAGGGAGTCGAATTACCCTTTCCCCCCTTGGCACCATGCACCTGTCTGTCATTCCTGTCTGAATTCTGCGAATTACTGACATTTTCACCAATCACCTTGTGATCGTAAGCAGACCATCGGTGATTAGCAGTAGAATGCGTCTTAGCTCGGTTCGTAGAACCTAAAAGAAGGCAGATGCTACAATGATCCTGAACATTCCGGGTGTCATTCACCTTTTTGTTGCCCTTTTGGGCCCCATTTTGGGTGTTTTGCTGGGTATTCTTGTTTCCCCCAAGACCCTCATGGAAATTTTGACTGGCGGCGTCAGCGAGCCTCTCAACCTCTTCCCACAGTTCCTGCGGGGTAAACGAAAACACCCAGTTCCTGGCCTTCAGGCGATGGCCGTGGAAACTTACTCCCCTATTGAGGACTTGGACAAACAAGTCCCGATCCTCGTGTTCATTAAACTTGATTTTCCACGTGTTTTCAGTGAATTTCACCTTGGTAAACGACGTGGGGGAGCACTTTTGAAGTGCCTCCCTGACGGTAAACCGGTTGGCCGAGGCGTCAAAGCCATCGACTTCCGCCCACCAGGTCTTGACCTTTTCTTCGGATTGTTTATTCCGAAGGGTGGCGGCGGTTTCTGAGGGGATCTTGTCAAAAATCAGATTTTTCAGCTCGGCACTGCAAAGTTTTTCGCCTGAATGTTCAGATTCTTCTACGAGATTCCAGAAGCGCTGTCTCTTGTCCTGCACTTCGTGCAAGATTAATCGCGAGAACGAAGGAAAATTCTTCAACATCTGGTGGTAATGGTCCTCAGGCAGCCGGGATCCACGTACCTCCAACTGTTCCCACACCTCATCAAAGGTAAGGGGGGAACTTGAATCTTCACGATCACTCCAGGTTCTGAGCCAAGTGTTGGCCGGCGCTCCCTCAAGGCAGTCCAAGAGCGCCATCAGGAACTGATCATCCTGGAGTTTTTGAGTCTTAACCCACAGTTTAAATTCCCGTTGGAACTGAGGCCAACGTCTGGGGTTCCCATTATACTTCGGTTGCTTGGCAACCTGACGAAGTCGCAATGAAGTAGGATTTAGAAGTGAATCCAGCCCAACACCGGCCGTAATGGCAGACACCTTGGCGGCATCATTAGCCACACCAGCTCCGGCGAGGGTCTGGGCGAGCAACATCTGGGCAATTGCATTGGAATCAACAGCAGGAAGGGTAGTACGGGAGGCAGTTCGTTTGGCATTTTGAGCCTCATTCCTAGCCTTCACCGATCTACTCTGAGATCGAGAGATTGTAACCCTTTCCTTTAGCTTAGTCCTGCTGATCCTTGCGTCGGTGGTCTTAGAGTCCACCGAAGGAGCAATCGAAAAAATTTCTGTCGCCTCCTCCGACGGTTCTGTTGTTTGTTCCACCGATGATGCGCCCTCAGATCGCATGTGGGTCTTGAAAAGATCTTTAATTCCCAGCGTCTGAATGATGAGTTGCATTTGATCTTTGAGCAATTGGAGCTCAGAGTCTCGCTGTAATCTGCAAGAGCAGTCGGCAGGACAGTACATACCGTGTCCTGAAGGGCCTGAGCAGGCTGTCGGACCGCTAATCTCAGTGGTTCGCAGCCAGGAGTCCACTTGGGGAGCTCCTTCAGTCCTAATTTCCAGGCTTGCCTGCCTAGCTGCCTCTAAAATTCCTTCCTCAACCGCGGCGGCTAGATCGTCGCGGATGGAAACAGAGGGATGAGGGGCGGAGGGCCCGGCAACAGGTGCCTTGGTCTTCTCCTTCGGGAAGGGGCTTGCCTCCCAGATCTGCAAGAAAATGGCAAAAGATTCATCTTCTTGAGAACACCACCACATCCTGGTATTAATTTCTTCTTGAAGGAGGAAAAAATATTCGAATAAAAAATCAGAGGCGATTCTTTCTTGACCTATCAGCTTAGACGTGGCTAATAGACACAGGGCCTCAAGCGCCTCAAGGTTACGGGTCACTTCGGAAGACAAATGGTTGTCCCATTGTGCCCATGAGGCTGGTCGATTATAGGCAGGTACCTCACCTGGACCACCCATCTCAATGTCGTCAATGTCGGCGTCGATGGTCTCAAAATGTGGACATTGGTAAGGAGTATTAGTACCTGCCAGGTCCGTAAGCTCCACCGGAGCGTTGCCATTAGCGTAGGCTGGGAGATTCCAGCTGCTTGATGGCCAATTTCGACTGGGATCTTGATTGTAATCTGGGCCTCCACAACTGCTGATTTGTGCCCTTCTTGGGCAATTTGGGCTTGCGCAAGGCAGTCCTCTCAAGGCCTCGTTCGCAGTGCACCACGGCAGCGTAATCGTTACGTCTCCGGAGGTGGCGGAGTCTACGGGGCCGTACTGAGGGGCTAGCTGTGGTTGGGACACCAAAGGAACAACATTCAGGTAGCCTCTGCTACCATGAAAGTGCTGCCCTGGGTCGTTGTGGGTGCCGGAGGGCTCGGGGCCGACAAGACCAGTGGGGCAGGCACGCGAGGAGTCTTCCTGGATGTTGTTATTGGGGGTAGAACCGGAGACACGGACACCAACGGAGGCGAGAGCAGCGACAACAGAAGCAAGGTCCATGCTGATTGTGGTCCGGCAGAAAATCCCAGTCTATGAAGAAAATTGAGGGGAATTATTCTAAATACATCTGAGTGTCCAAAACTGTCTGAAAAGATTTAAATAATCCATTTATGTAAAAAGGTCTGGCCGATCTGGCCCGCGAGCGCGCGTCAGCGGCAAATGGCGATTCCAGCTAAAATAGCGGAATGCGGCGGATTTACGGGAAATGGACCGCGGAATCAAATCCGGCATATCAGAAATATATAGGAAATATCCTATGACTGAGCTGCGGGGCGGCAATTCCGCCGAAGCAAAGAAAATGACCAAAATGTAGCCAATCTGGGCAGAATGTCTGAAAATCTGAGCAGATGGGGTTAGCCGCACTTACACCCCCATGCCCTCAAAACACATTTCACCCAGTGCGAACACCTCAAACCCCCTTTTCAACTCCCCCCATGCCCCCAAAACACATCTCACCCAGTGCCAAGACATCAAAACCCGTTTTCAACTGCCTCTATGCCCTGAAAACACATTTCACCATGTGCCAACACCTCAAACCCCCTTTTCAATCGTCCCCATGCCCTCAAAACACATTTCACCCAGTGCCAACACACCGAACCTCCTTTCCAACTGCCCGTATGCCCTGAAAACCTATTTCACACAGTGGCAAGACCTCAAACCCCCTCTTCAACTGCCCCCATGCCCTCAAAACACATTTCACCCAATGCCAACACATCGAACCTCCTTTTCAACTGCCCGTATGCCCTGATAACCTTTTTCACAGAATGCCAACACCTCAAACCCCCTCTTCAACTGCCCCCATGCCCTCAAAACACATTTCACCAAGTTCCAAGACATCCAACCCCCTTTTCAACTGACCGTGTGCCCTGAAAACCTATTTCACACAGTGCCACCACCTCGAATCCCCTTTTCAACTCCCCCCATGCCCCGTAAACACATTTCACCCAGTCCCAACACCTCAAACCCCCTTTGAAACCCCCCCCATGACCTCAAAACATATTTCACACAGTGCCAACACCTCAAACCCCCTTTCCAACTGCCCCCATGCCCTCAAAACACATTTCACCCAGTGCCAACACCTCAAACCCCCTTTCTTAGGCGGCTCAAGTTGCATGGTCAAAAATGACGGAAAAGGTAGGAAAATGACAGGTTTCAAAAGGCAGAAAAAAAAAGTTGTTTTGATGGCTATTTCTAAACCGTCGCAAACAAGTATGGCGAAATAAATATTTCTACAAGAATGCCGTGTCCCAGGGGCGTCACGGGGAAAAGTATTGTTTTGGGACTATTCTTTGCGCGAGGCCTCGCGCAAAGACGTTCACTTGTTTCGGATTAATGTACTACAGTACAACGCATTAGGCAGGGTGTCGAGAAATAGAAACGCGTCGTATTTATACACGGAACTTTGTACCCTTATCAGGATGGGGTGATAGAGATGGATCTATTAACGAATAAATTTCAACAATTGCGTACCCAAGAAACTTGAAAAGTATAAATGATCCGGAACAAACTGTAGTTTCAAGCGCAAGGCCTCGCGCATGGAACGGCGCATGAGAAACATTCAAGTTTCGGTGATCATTGCGCGAGGCCTCGCGCAATGGATCTGGTAAGCACTCATAGAAACCAAAAATGGAACAGATCCACCAACTACACAGCATGTGCATTCCCTTGATGCGGCGCTGCTGCATGGGCGCCCACACAGGTCCCGCCGGCATCTCCAGTTTTGATACTGTGGTCACCGCTGGCTTCACTGCCCAACAGCGATGGTAGCGCGCCGCAACTGGCTACCGCAATCAGGATTAACTAGTCAAATGTGGGATCACCAGACAGTTACAGTTAACCGAAAATGGTGCATGCGACAAGCGAATCACAGAACAATTGGTCCCGCGAAAACTGTGTGACAGGTTGATGTTTCAAATCAAGAAAGTTTTTCAAACAGCGATTTTTATGTAGATACAATTACGCAATTATTTTCCACAGCAACCATGCCCCTGCGAAAAGAGGTGGACCTTGAGAAGACAGTGGCCGCAGCATCTGAGGTTTTCCGCGATGTCTGCTCAGAAGAACCGCCGTACAACACGGCAGAAAAATTGTGGGCAGGGCTAAAACAGGGGGACGAGGGCGCGGGATTGTTGTTTGTGTTTTTTCTACGACTGCGCAAAAATGAACGGACGCGTTGCAGCGTTGAAAAGGTGATTGCGGCAGAAGGCAAGAGATGGGTTGGTGTTTTGATTGAGGAGGCCTGGCGCCTTTATTTGCTGATGCGCCACCGCGCAGTTCCATACCAGGGAAAACCAAAATCAGTTGTTGCGATAGAGGGAAGTAGGGCGCAGCGTCGCATTTTAGCAAGGTCAGGTCTGGCGCGATACAGCGCACCTTCGCTGAAGGAGAAGGCCGCAGTCAGGTTACAGACTACATGGAACAAAGTACACCAGCAGTGGGTTGTGTTATGGATGGACAACTGGTACAACAAACAGTTTACCACAAATCCTGACAAGAACGACAAAAGCCTGAACGCAACAGCGTTGGCTGTTTTGCTACTGAGGGATGCACCGCGCTACTGGCATGGTCATCCTAGCCTGGAAGAGCTTGAACGGCGTGTTCCTGTTGTTGCACGCATGCTGGGGAACACCGAGGGAACATTTGCGCGTATCCTGCGTGATCTAGGTTTTGCAAGCACGAGCCTGTTGTTCGAAACATTAGGGCGCCGCTTGACATTGTTCCCCCTGTACCTGCCAAGAGACCACATTGGCGACCCCTTTGTCTAAGCAAAGAAAAGGTGAGCGGCAACGCCTCGCTGCTTAACCTACTGCAATTCACTAGGGACTTGGCACAGCACACTCGACCAGTTGTGCCCGTTTTATGTGATGAAAACATCCATTACCGCATTTGTAGGATGATGTACGGTGAAAAAACAACGGGTTGGAATGTCCGGCTTTTCTTGCGGTCACACCCTATATTGTATGGTTTCTGGCACGCGTACAAGTTTTGCGTTACACAAACATTTCGCTCATTTTGGCCGATCGTGACTTTCTTCCGTAAAGGTTTGTTGCGCAGCGGTGACACAGTCCCCTGTTTTCCCAAGCTGATCACAATGGAGATAACTGTTGGCGCACTGCTGTTGGGTATGGGCCCCCACATACGCCGCCTCAACAGAAAATGTCATTCCCTTGGGCTGGCACGTCCTGTAAATCGGCGAGGCCGCCTCCGTTACGATGTGTGTAAGGCCATGCAGGTTCTGTTAACACAATACTGTCCTATGTTACTATACCTAGGACACCTTGTTAGACAATGCAATTGGGCCGGGGAGACGGCCAAGACGGGTGTTTTTGCTTCTGAGGGATTGCAGATTGTTATGTGTCTGTTAGACCGTTTGAACATGGGAGACACACTTTTAAAATACGAACGCACTGTTGCAACTGCGCTATTGTGCCACACTGCATGGCACACAGCCATGCCTGGACAGGCTATTGCCGAGGAGTTTTGTGAAAGTCTACTTTCCAGCCTTGTGACAAAGAAGGGCCAAAACAGAGGTGCAGTGACCATTGAAGATGTTGACGATCTGTATCATCTCATCACTATTCGCAAAGAAGGTCACAGGGTGAACGTCTGCAAAATCCCCAATTCCTTTGTCAATTCCGTGCGTCAGCGGTTAACTGCTTACTTGAACGCAGAGCGTGTGTATGTGCCTTGGGTTAGGTGGTGTGCTGAGCCTACTTGTACAATTCAGGCGCATTGGCCGCGCAGGGGTGTACCTAACTTTCCACCGTCTCTTCTAATTCCAAAGGGTTCTAACCGCTACAAACAAGTCCTTGTGTCCGTGTTGTTGGTGCTAACGCAGCAGGGGCCGCTTAAGGCTGGTTTTAAGCGGAAACTGTCAGAGCTGATCCCCCAACGCAGTGTGTTGGAGGAACAGAGAGAGGCCGACACGCTGCGAAACGTTCGAAGAAGACTGGAGACCATGCAGTGATGCGCAAGGCCTCGCGCAAACAGCACGAAACAACAGGTTAGTACACCCCCTCTCTTGCGCGAGGCCTCGCGCAAGGTTGACAGTGAAAAACAGTGACGTGCCCTTTCAGTTTTGCATTCTCAACCGTACTGTACTCGTATTCGCTAATAACGCCTCACATATGCATTATTGACGACGATTTTAACCCTTTTCAATGTTTCGTTTTCTGCAATACAGGCTTTCTTCTTGTCGCAGAATGGCAAGTCCCGCCAAAAACACAGCCCAGGAACGAGAAGATACCGACTATGACCCTGGGACCTCAGGATCGGAGGCTGGAATACCAAAGAAAGGACGGAAGAAGAAGGAAACACCAGATCCTGGTCTAACTTTGGGTACTGACATCGATGACCACCTGAAGCCGGATGGGAGACAGGTGGAGGTTGAGCTGGACAACGTGAGAATCGACCAGGAGAAGACAAAGGGACAGATCAGACGGAAAGATACGAAGTTACTACAGAGTGAGTCCACGGACTACAAAGCGGAAGTCTACTGGTGGGGAACCAGCTCCCAAGAAGAAGAAGACTGCGTCCAAGCCTCAGGCAGCGAAGTCGGTTACCGGTGCAGAATCGGACGAGAGCGATGGGGATGAAGAGGAGGAGAGCGAGGAAGAAAAAGAGGAGGAACCGCACATCTCCCAGGGCAAGGCGGCGAAGAAAGTGGCAGCGAAGCCGAGGTCCGAGGAAACCGGGGCCCGCGCTCCATTCAAGCAGCCAGCCCGTCAGTCCCAACCAAGAAGCGAACCCGCAAAGCCACCGCCTACGGGTAAGACGTCCGTTGCTAAGGCACTGGGTTCTAAGATGCAAACTGTTCCGAAGAAAAAGTAATTTCTTCGTTTGCTCTGATATATTATGCGCGAGGGCTCGCGCTATGCATTCCTCTTCCACGACCTTTATGCTGTCACCCTGTGCAGCACATTTTTCCCTGTGATACATTTTATTGCGCTGTTGTGTTGGTGTTTGCGCGAGGCCTCGCGCAAAGAAGGGGTGCCAAAAAATGCTTCTTGTGGTGCTGCGTGCAACATGGTTTTCAAAAACTGGTTTTCAAAAAGATAGAAAGCTCATGGGTGTTTTTATTGCAAAGCATAAGTGGTATAGGAAACAAAAATCCGTGGTTTCCCCGAAAAAGTACTTCATTTTGGGAGAAATAAATCATTTTCCTGGGCAGTCGGTTTTCTTGAAAATAAATGAAAATGGCCCTGTTAATTGCTTTTCACAGCATTTTTGGTTCTTCTGTTTTAGGTCCCCCCCAAAAGAACTATTTTTTCAATGTGCCGCGGAGAGGCAGCTTTGGGCGCATTTTGACCATGCAACTTGAGCCACCTAAGCCTTTGAACCCCCCCCCCCATGCCCCCAAAACACATTTCACCCAGTGCAAACACCTCAAACCCCCTTTCCAACTGCCCCCATGCCCTCAAAACACATTTCACCCAGTGCCAACAGTTCAAACCCCCTTTTCAACTGCCCTTGTGCCCTCAAAAGATATTTCACTTAGCCCACGCAAACTGCACCCCCTTTTGGAAGAGAAGGACCTAAAAAATGACCGCCCAAATAACTATTTTTTTTGGACATTTGCAACACACATGGCCCAGATGCCACCGAAAAAATACAATTTTACCCAATTTGCTGCTTTTTTCCACTTTTTGCTTATCAAAATAAACTATTATTTTGTCTGATTTGAGGGGTGTGTTTTACCAATCTTGTCGTTTTTGTATTTCAAAAGCCAACTGGTGCGTGCCTGTTCGGGAGCTCATTTTCAAAATATGACATTCTGCGGGTCTCCAGTTGCACCTATGTTTGTCCTGCGAAATAAATTGCTTTTTTGTGTACCTGAGTGCGCGAGGCCTCGCGCACTCAAGGTCATGGAAACAATTGTGTACAGAGGGCAACAAAAACAGGACACGAAGTGCACAACGTACAAACACTGAGATAAAAGCTTGGCAAAAATGTACAACCCTTTAAGGGCATATAATTGCATTCGCGTCGAAGGCGAGTGCGCGAGCCCTCGCGCACTCATGACTGCAAAAAGAGGCGTAACACTTGGGTTAATGGTGACTTACTTCTTCTTCGGTCCAGCAACCTTAGCCAACCTGGAACCCAGGCTTCTTGCTGTTGTACTTGTCCCACTTGGAGAGGCAACGGTACCTCGAGACGGCAGGGTACCAGAACGCGAGGGCGGCTTGAACTCTGCAGTAGCACTGGCAGCAGTCTTCGCTTTCTTCTTGGACTGTTCCTTACCAGAGTCGGGGCTGCTTGCATCGAAGTGAGAGGCGGATGCCCGCTTGCGCTTCTGCTGGGTCTCCAGTACTTGCTCCAGATCGTCTTCTTCTGACTCCTCGTCAGTATCGTCGTCGTCTGATTCCGCGGGCTTGTCCGATTCCTTCTCTTTCCCTTTTGCTTGCTTCTTGGTACTCGAGGGTGTTCCTTTTCCGGCAGTACCCTGAGTTGGTACAACTCTGGCAGTCTTCTTCATCTTGGCTTGCATTGGCAAGGTAGGTGCAGGCGCACCAGGCTCAGTGTCTTCAGCGGGGGCCTCAGTCACGACATCTTGCTGGACGGCTTCTGCAGCATGCACCTGCTGGTGCCCTTCATGCCCTCGTTTGCTGTCCAAAACCCACAGTGGAATGCCACGCTGGAGCCACTCTTCTTGAGTATCCCAAGTTGCAGCTGTTGCTCCCTGCTCCGTCTGATCGGCCTCCAGCATGTACCGCATCACGATTGCATGCTGCAGAGCACCTCCAACGGCATTCCCTAGGTCCTTTTGCTTGATCGTTGACACAGCCAGAAACGCCACTTTAGTTTTGAGGTCAGACATCGCAATCTTTGCGGCCATGGCAGGCGTGTCGTCCACAACAACCACTGCATCAGGAAGCCCACTGCACAAAACGTATCTGTCCAGGTACCACAGCACGTGAATCAGAGGCATGAAACCGCCGAGGTTCTTCTCTTGCATCTCTTCGAAATGTCCAGCGGAATACGACACATAGTTCGGCAACTGTAAATGTGATGAATATAGACGAATAACGGAGGCAGCAGTGCGCGAGGCCTCGCGCACACAACGGCATCGTAACAATCGAAAGAAGCAGATATACCTGCTTATCCCAGCGACTCGTTGTTCCGATCCACATACAGTGCTCGTCGAACTGATACGTACTGCTGGTCACGGGACCCGATAACCAAGAGTACACCGGCAACCGAACATGGTAGAATGGCACTGTGGTTGGATCCTTGTCCTTCTCCATACGCCAGAGCCTCTGCATTTCGCGGCCAATACGGTGCACAACATCAGCCTCGCCATAGAAAATGACGTCTTTCCCCAGCATCATCACATCGAACAGCCACTTCGGAACAAATCCTGGAGAGTCGTATTCAATGAAAAGGTCAGCGTTGATGATCCACAACGGGTACTGCAGATCCCGGAAACGGCCTGGCGGTGTCTCTTCAATATTCTCAATACGGCAGGCTGTCAAAGCGTATTTGATCCCTTGCTCGTCCGACTTGGAGACATTGATCACATCGCCATTACTGAGCTGTGTCTGTGAAGGTGCCGATGATGGTGCCTCAACCTTCCTTTGCAGTTGTTTCCGCACGGCCAACGTCTGTGGTAATGGAGGTGCGCCCTTGTCCCCAGTGCGCCACAGAGGTGCAGTGAGCAACGTCTTCCATTTTGGCCAGGGCGACCGAAACTTCGTACTTTTTGCGTCCACCCAATAACCCCAATTTCCAAGCCCAATTTTCAATTGCGGCGTGCCCAGTGCTGCGACTTCTGCTCGGATCTTCGCATCGGCAGCTGTACGGATGTGACAAACGTGGTGAAGTGCGCGAGCCCTCGCGCACTGCAGCTGCGACACTGACGCATACCTGCGGTCTGGTTGACATGCTGCGTATTGTCCGGATGGTCAAGATGGAAAATAACCCATTGTTCCGTAATCTGCGCGTCAATGTAGTTCTGGGTGGTCTTCAAGGTCGAGTCCTTCAGGTTCATGTGCGCACAGACTTTCTGCAATAGGCTCGGTAGATGCAGCCCCTCCAGCCTCTTGAAGGCATTCCTTGTAACGTCCTCTTTCTTGCTCTTACTCTCGAGGTTCCTCATACCAGTAACCGCCTCACGGCCGCAGTAATACGCCAGGGAGAAGATGTCCCTCCAATTCTTGAATGTCGAGTCCTGCGGGGGGAGACAGTGTCATGGAGTGCGCGAGGCCTCGCGCACTGTAACCGTGCGATACACGAATACATACTGTATGTCCTGCTTCCTCCAAAGCCTCGGGTGCAAGAAACGCAGAGTTGACGGCAGCTTGGACAACAGCAATCTTGAACCTCTCGAAATCTTGTGGCTCTTTTTCCCGCTTCTGATCCTCAATGTACAACAACATGTTGTCCAGCGCCTCGGACAGCGGAATCCACGTCACAGACTGGCTGCCAGCTTGTTGCAATCCTGCAACCTTGGCACGGATCCTCCAAGGCGTTTCGTACTTCAGAATGTCAACGTAGCAAAACTCCTGCCAATCCTCCAATTCTTTGCCTTCTTCGAGACGCTGTTGCTGAATCTTTCTGCATGTTTCTGTGCCATGTTGACCATTCAGAACGTAAAGGGAGCCATCTGCAAAGCAAATCATGTACCGAAGCAAAAAGAAGAACCGTCTTCGATCGAAAGCGAAGCGAGTCATACCACCATCCTCCCACGCCGTTATGCGCAACGGTCCAGCTGGTGGCAGTGCTTGGTATCCTGCCACTTTTCTGGCAACGTCGTCATAGTTGATGGATCGGATCTGTCCGCGCTCCTTGGTCTTGTCAATTTTCAAATCAGCAATCTTTACCTTCACGGCTTTACCATTCTCCTGCCGCAGCCACTGTGCCACTTCGACTGTGAGCTTCATCTCCGGTATTGCTTTCTTCTCACCCTTCTTCTTGCGTCCTTTCTTCGGCGTGTCCCCGTGGTCGGTCCCTGGTGACGACTCCATGGCCTCTGCGTCTGTTACTGGACGTTCTGGCGACCCTGGTTCACTCATGATGCCAAACAATACCTGAAAAGGGCAAATGGCATGACATGAAACACGGTCATTTGAACTCTGAAATCAGTCGAAACGGTATTTTGCAGGTCGTTTTCGGAAATCTGTTCCACAAACGTCTTTGTTGTGACTTAATCCACGGCACTTAGCGAAGTACTCAGTGCGCGAGGCCTCGCGCACTCACATCGCATTACATACCTGTTTTCATAACGTTTAGTGCGCGAGGCCTCGCGCACTGCGGGTGTCAGTTACCGCAAGCGTTGCCGCACGTTGCGTGTTGCTGCTTCCTGTCTGTCGGCATCCATATCTGTTCTCTGTCCCACAACAGCATCCAGTTTCCGTTTCAGTTGGTTGGTGGGATTTGTTTTCTGGTCAATGAGGGCATCTAGTACGCTGTGACCAAGTAGCCGGTAGTGGTCGTAACCGAGGGGTTGTGTAGGTGAGGGCGGAAATCTCGGTAACCTCCGCGGCCAAGAAGGTGCAACCGTGCTTACTCTGTCCGACTCCCATTCCACATAGGCCATGCATATCCGGTCTGTCGCCAAAAATCTGGTCAGTCGTTGTCGCATGCTGTGTACCAGGTTCTTGGGAACGTTTTGCACCCCCACGCGTTTTCCACCAGGACCAACCTTTAGCAACAAGTAATGGTTTTCCACCTCCTGAACAGTAACAGAACCCGTGTTTCTCGCCTTGTCCCGCACCAGCTTGCTCAACATCCCTTCTCCAAACTCCTCTGAGTGTGCCTGACCGGGCAGGTCCTGGTGCCACTTGCTGTTGTACAACAATGTGCACATGATTGTGCGCTCGTACTTCAGTATGGTGTCACACGGTCCTCGACGCAGCCTCCGCAACAGACACAAACTCAACTGCAACACCTCCTGAGCTCGTGTCCCTGTAGCGTTGTTTTCCCCCGACCAATTGCACTCCCGTACCAGGTGACCCAAGTACAACAACAACGGGCACCAATCCGACAACAAATGCAAGACTGCGTTTGCCACTGCTGCCCTGTTGGCATGCGTAGTGTCACGACCACTGATCGCGGTTGCAGCTTGTGCCTTGCGCCGATACGGGCGTAGTATTCGGGGTGTGGCAAGCATCAGCGCAGCAATAGTTTTTTCCATAACTATCAGTTTGGGGTATGATAGTATGGTGGAACCAGGTCGTAGCAGACCTTTCCGTAGGTAGGTTAGAATAGGCCAGAACACCCGAAAAGTATGAGTAACAACGAACTTGTAGGCATGCCAGACACCGTAAACTACAGGCACGTAACGCAGGTATGCACGCATGTTCCATCGTTGGTTCTTGGCACCGTACAACAACTTTAGTACCCTGTAGTGTATGTTTTCGTCAACCAACAGCGGTAGAACTCTGTTTGTCTGTTGTGCTACGTCCCTTGCAAAGTGTAACAAGTTTAACAGACCAACACCACAAGTTACCTTCTCTTTGGACAGGGCAAACGGGCGCCACACCGGTGCCTGTACAGTCCTTGCATCCCTCCTCACATCCAACGGCGCTCTCACGTTTCCAGCGTCTGGTGTACACCCATCTGCATACCCCATGTCACGCAATGTCTGGTGGATTCTCCGTTCACGCTGTTGCAGAGCCCTTGCGACTGTCGTTATCCGTGCTGCCAGTTCCTCAATGGCTGGATGTCCTGCCCAATACGTGGGCCTCTGTTTCAGTTGAAGTACTGCCATTGCAGTACAGTTTTGCGACCGGTCACTTTCGTCTGGGTGTGTCGTGTATTGTGCCCGGTACCAGTTGTCTATCCACAGCACGCAACACGACGAAAGCACCAGTGACCAAGTTGCTTTAAGTGCTGCTGCTGCCTGTTCGTCCACTGTGTCTGCGGCAGCGTCTGCTTGCCCGAGTCGTACTTTTGTTCGTCTTTCTGTTTGCGTCAGGTACCCTGTTGTGTTTCCCGGTTTTTTCCTGTTTGGTACTGCCCGTTGACGCATCAACAGGTACAGGTTCCAGCCCTCCTGTTGCAAAATGCGCACCCAGCGCTTGTCCTCCTGTCGTTTAGCTGCTGGTAAACTGTGGCGCGTTCTTTTGTTGAACCTGAGTCGCTGTGCAAATGTTAACACCAGTTGCGCCGCCAGGTCGTTCCGTTTCAGTCCTTTCCATAGGTCACCTGCTGTTTGGTATGCTGGTTCTGCCGCGCATGCCTCTCGTAGTGCTGCTGCTCCTTTGCTTACTTCTGCAATCATGCGTTGCTCTACGGATTTTCTGGCTCGAAGTGGCATTTTGCGTCTTTCTCTGTGGAATTATATTTGCGCACATATGTTGGTTATCGTTTCGCACAGCGACCTTTAAAAAAAATGTATTAGAAAACATCTGGCCTTTTCCTGTCGTCATTCTGGTGCGTGTGCTGTCGCCGCAAATTGGATTTGGTGTCTGCGTGCGCTCCGTTCCCAGTAACCGCAAACTGTTTTCGCAACCACAATTTCCTGTTCTGCGTCCGTCTTTAAACCCAGTTGGAAAAAAAAACCATGTCTATCGGTCAACGAAGGCTACGCCGCTATTAAAACCGGACACGTCTACCATCGAGTGGCTGTTGGAAAAAAGCAAATCATTCCCCTGATCCCCTGAAAAATATGACGAAGGTTACCGATGTATAATCGACTGTCACAGGTGGTAGACGTGAAGGGGAATGTAAATACCGGCGTAGCCTAGCTTGATCGCTTTTTCATTTTCTTCTGTCATTTAAGTGCGCGAGGCCTCGCGCACTGATTGTTTCCGGGGAAACAATGTTCTATACCGTGTTGAATCTGATCAACATGGTGTCTACACACATATACACCGGAAAAATCAAACGTGTTTGTCCGTCTCGTACTGTACCTGCAATTGTACGCGTCACATCCAGTCTGAAAATTCAATACATAACGTGACCTGAGTGCGCGAGGCCTCGCGCACTCAGGTTGCTTAAATTTGTATTTTATTTTCACTTTACAGTACATGTGTTTCCCCTAACATGGGAAGTCCGACAGCCATACACTTCCAATGCTCCCTGGTCAACACAATCCTAATTTTAATACCGTGTGGGAGCTGCGTATTTCCGCAAAAGCCAGTCCTTACGGGTTGTTACGTTTCGTGATAAACTCTGCTTTCGCTATCTTGAGTGCGCGAGGCCTCGCGCACTCAGAACGCCAGAGAAATGTAAAAAACGTCACATTGAGGAACACGGAGTTGCACAACACGAAAAAAGCAATTTATTTCACTACGTCTAAAATCACGTTCATGAAACATCCACAAAAATAGTTTTTTTGCCCTGTTGCGAACCGGTCCTTTTTTGCGCGTTCGGCGCGCAAAACAGGGTGCAGTTTGCGTGGGCTAAGTTTCACCCAATGCCCACACAGCAAACCCACTTTGGAGCTGCCCCCATGCCCTCAAAACAGATTTCACACGGTGCCAGCACCTCAAACCCCCTTTTCAACTGCCCCCGTGCCCCAAAAACACATTTCATCCAGTGCCAACACCTCAAATTCCCGTTGCAACTCCCCCCATGCCCTCAAACCACATTTCACCCTGTGGCAACACCTCAAACCCCCTTTTCACCTGCCCGAATGCCCTCAAGACACATTTCATCCAGTGCCAATACCTCAAACCCCCTTTTCAACTACCCCCATGCCCTGAAAACACATTTCAGCAAGTGCCAACACATCAAGCCCCCTTTTCAACTGCGCCCATGCCCCCTAAAAAACATTTCACCCAGTGCCGACACCTCAAACCCCCTTTTCAACTGCCCCCATGCCCTCCAAACATATTTTCCCAGTGCAAACAGCTCTAGCCCCCCTTTCAACTCCCCCCATGCCCTCAAGGCACATTTCACCCAGTGCCAAGACATCAAACCCCGTTTTTAACAGCCCCTATGCCCTGAAAAGATATTTTACCCAGTGCCAACACCTCAAACCCCCTTTCCAACTGCCCCCGTTCCCTGAAAACACATTTCACCCACTGCAAACACCTCGAACCCCCTTTTCAACTGCCCCCATGCCCTCGAAACACATTTCAGCCAGTGCCAACACGTCAAACCCCCTTTTCAACTGCCCCCATGCCCTCAAAACACATTTCACCCAGTGCCAACACATCGAACCCCCTTTCCAACTGCCCCCATGCCCTCAAAACACATGTCACCCAGTGCCATCACATCAAATCCCCTCTTCAACTGCCCCCATGCCCTCAAAACACATTTCACCCAGTGTAAACATCTCAAACCCCCTTTTCAACTCTCCCCATGCCCTCAAGACACATTTCACACAGTGCCAACACCTCAAACCCCCTTTTCAACTGCCCCGGTGCCCTCAAAACACATTTCACCCAGTGCCAACACCTCAAACCCCCTTTTCAATTGCCCCCTTGACGTCAAAACACATTTCACCGAGTGCCAACACCTCAAACCTGCTTTTCAACTACCCCCATGCCCTCAAAACACATTTCACCCAGTGCCAACACCTCAAAACCCCTTTTCAACTGACCCCACGCCCCCAAACCACATTTCACCCAGTGCCAACACCTCAAACCCCCTTTTCAACTGCCCGTATGCCCTAAAAACATATTTCACACAGTGCCAACATCCCAAAGCCCTTTTCAACTGCCCCCATGCCCTCAAAACACATTTCACCCAGTGCAAACACCTCGACCCCCCTTTTCAACTACCCCCATGCCCTGAAAACACATTTCACCCAGTGCCAACACCTCAAACCCCCTTTTCAACTGCCCCCATGCCCCCCAAAAATCATTTCACCCAGTGCGGACACCTCAGACCCCCTTTTCTACTGCCCCCATGCCCTAAAAACATATTTCCCCAGTGCCAACAGCTCAAACCCCCTTTTCAACTCCCCCCATGCCCTCAAGGCACATTTGACCAAGTGCCAAGACATCAAACCCCCTTTTCAACAGCCCGTATGCCCTGAAAAGATATTTCACCCAGTGCCAACACCTCAAACACCCTTTTCAACTGCCCCCATGCCCTGGAAACACATTTCACCCACTGCAAACACCTCGAACCCCCTTTTCAACTGCCCCCATGCCCTCGAAACACATTTCACCCAGTGCCAACACCTCAAACCCCCTTTTCAACTGCCCCTATGGCCTCAAAACACATTTCACCCAGTGCCAACAGCTCCAACCCCCTTTTCAACTCTCCACATGCCCTCAAGACACATTGTACCCAGTGCCAAGACATCAAACCCCCTTTTGTACTGTCCCCATGCCCTCAAAACACATTTCACCCAGTGCCAACACATCAAATTCCCTTTTCAACTACCCCCATGCCCTCAAAACACATTTCACCCAGTGCCATCACATCAAACCCCCTCTTCAATTGCCCCTATGCCCTCAAAACACATTTCACCCAGTGCAAACAGCTCAAACCCCCTTTTCAACTCTCCCCATGCCCTCAGGACACATTTCACACATTGCCAACACCCCAAACCCCCTTTTCAACTGTCCCCATGCCCTCAAAACACATTTCACCCAGTGCCAACACATCAAACCCCCTCTTCAATTGCCCCTATGCCCTCAAAACACATTTCACCCAGTGCAAACAGCTCAAACCCCCTTTTCAACTCTTCCCATGCCCTCAGGACACATTTCACACATTGCCAACACCCCAAACCCCCTTTTCAACTGCCCCCATGCCCTCAAAACACATTTCACCAAGTGCCAACAGGTTAAACCGGAGCGGTGAGGCATGGCCAGGAGCCCGGTGAGTCCGCACCCCTCAAGGAGCCATGGCCGTACATGCGGTTCACAGCGGTGCAGGAACAACCTGAAATTCCTAAACACGAAGCATTCTGCGGAAGACATAGAGAAATGTATTGCCTTGGATGCAACAGACACAGTTGCACAGCCAGGCAAGGTGCAAGTGGGCAATCAGTTGTGCCACACAGCAAATTGCCGAACAGCATAAAAGTGCGTACCCAATTCTGAACCGCATGCCACCACTGGCTCACAAGTCACAGCATTCCACGCCCAATTGGGCTTTGGTTTCTGGGTGCAGATGCTGTAAACTGGCCCATACATTGACATGCACACTGTGGCCAGTTGCATGTCAAGGAGCCGTGGCCGTACATGCGGTTCACAACGATGCAGGAACAACCTGAAATTCCGAAACACGAAGCATTCTGTGAAATACATAGAGAAATGTATTGCCTTGGATGCAACAGACACAGTTGCACAGCCAGGCAGGTGCAAGTGGACAATCAGTTGTGCCACACAGCACTGTAGGCACAACATTCGAAAAACCTGGTAGAGAGGGGCCCTTGCCCTTCTCTATATATCTGGGTTCCATACATCAGACGTGGAATGCATCTGGGACAAAGATGCCAGACATTGCGGACGTCTCTGGGTGCAATGCCTCTGGGTGCAATGCGTCATACATAGCATCCATCTCTGGGTGCCACACATTTGACATGGCATGTGTGTCCGGGTGCAATACATTAGACGTGGCATATATCTCTGGTTGTAGTACATCGGGCATTGCAAACGCCTCTGGGTGTAATACCTCAGAAATGGCATGCATCTCTGGGTGCAATATGTCTGACACAGCATACGCCTCCGGGGGTACTGCGTCAAACATAGCACAGGTCTCTGGGTGCAGTATGCAATCGGACATAGTATCCATCTCTTCGTAGTGAACTGGGTT
This sequence comes from Eutreptiella sp. 'Long Island Sound 2002', assembly GCA_964036045.1. Classification (NCBI taxonomy): domain Eukaryota; phylum Euglenozoa; class Euglenophyceae; order Eutreptiales; family Eutreptiaceae; genus Eutreptiella; species Eutreptiella sp. 'Long Island Sound 2002'. The sequence goes on from OZ038386.1 coordinate 63,680,652, forward strand.
TGGCGTATTGAACGAGGGAACTGGGGTGAACATAAATGGATGCCCATGATCACCTCCACCATGCTCTTCTTCTGAGAAAAGTACATCTTGCTCTTCTTCTGGTCTTCCTCTCCAGACCGCAGACCAGAATCTCCAGACCGCAAAGACGAGCAGCGGGACAGCCACTAGGGCCAAGAGACCCAGCCAAGGTAACAAGCCGTCATCGCCTCCTGTTGATGAGGGGCCCGAGCTAGGGCTTGGGCTTGGGCTTGGGCTTGGGCTTGAGCTGGATACACTGTTGAATGCTGCAAATGAAGAGGTTTTCACTGCAGTGACTATGTAGCATGCAGACCCACACTTCTCCACTGTGCCCCCTTCTAGGATCAGGTCACTAGGCTCAGCAGATCCATCATTGTAGCGCTTGAATACAGGGTTGCTACTAGAATTACGTGGAAGATCAACTTGCAATGTGAAGGTGCCATTTGATATTTTGTTGCCAGAGGTGTCCCAACGTGTGAGTGATGCAACTTGCATGATTGCTGCAGGCTGCAACTCCAAGGGCCGCTGTAGGTTGTATCCCAAACATGCCTCCGCATCTTCAAAGTCATGCACCAGAATGGTTGCACTATGAACGTTACTACCCCAGTCCGTGATCTCAAATGTCTGGTCATTGATTTTGAAGGCTGGCAGGTTTTCCGAGATTGAGTACCAGACACCGACAGCCATGTTAGCATATGTTGCCATCAGTGTTGCTGAACCACCTGGTGCTTGAGAAGGGATAGTGCCGAATGTGAATCCAATGGATTCAGTCATGAACACAAGGAAATCTGACAGTGATGGGAACGGGTGGAGTACTTGGTATGGCGAAGGCGCAGATACGCATACCTGTCCATTGCCAACCAAGCCAGTATTACACCAGCAGGTGAAGGACCCTACAGTGTTGCGGCATTTGGCGTTGGTGCCACAGTTGTGCGTTCCAGCAGCACACTCATCAACGTCTGCACAAGTGTACTGACCGGGGCTTGCACAACTGAAGTTCCCCTCGGTGTTTATACAGACTGTCGAAAATGGACAGCTGTGTGTACCAGCAGCGCACTCATCGACATCGTCATAAGTGGTATCAGGCCCATTCCTCAGGTCTCCTGGGGCATTCGTGAAGCCAGCAGCGCAGGCAACGCACTTGTTGCTGGACACTCTCTCCCCAACAGCACAGGCTGGTCCTGGCGAAAAAGAGGGTGATGGAGACGGAGAGTCCGATGCAGGTGATGGAGACTCAGATGGTGATGGTGACTCAGATGGTGACGGACTTGCAGATGGGGATGTAGATGGCGATGGCGATGGTGATTCTGATGGAGACGGTGAGACCGACTCAGATGGAGATGGAGAGGGCATTGACGGAGATGGAGAGGGGGAAGGTGGTGATGCTGATGGAGATGCAGAGAGTGATGGTGATGGCATCGGGGTGGACGATGCAGACGCAGAGGGGGATGGCGATGGTGACGGTGACGCAGAGGGGGATGGCGATGGTGACGGTGACGGAGAGACCGATGCAGATGCAGAGGCGGATGGCGATGGTGACGGTGACGGAGAGACCGATGCAGATGCAGAGGCGGATGGCGATGGTGACGGTGACGGAGAGACCGATGCAGATGCAGAGGGGGATGGCGATGGTGATGCAGGTGAATAGCCTGATGGAGATGGAGATTCCGATGCGGATGGAGAGGGGGAAGGCACCCAGTTGCAAGTGTTTTGCTGGCATCCTTCCTTTGTTTGACAGTGAACACTGAAAACACCGCCATCTTCATAACACTTGCCTTCAATGCTCGGATTTCCTGTTGCCGTTGCCCAACCGGGCATACATTGCAAGGCACCAGCATCTTCTAACTCTTGCACCGTGCAGCCATCAGAGTTACAGTCGGGGTTGGGACTGACGTATTCTACTGGAAGAATGCATCGATTGGGTGTGCATCCTTCAATCCCAGTAAAAATTGGTTTTTGGGTCTCTGGGTTTGTTGGTTGGAGAGTGTGTGGGTCGTAGTCGAAGCTCCAGTCGCAGTCAAGATCAGATGTCAAATTCGGCGTGCCGTGGTACCCCCGACTACAGCGCACCTCCTCATGTGCCGTGTTGGTGTCTCTCAAATTAGCCATATATGAGAGAGAGCACCAATAATCGTACCTCCTGTCTCCGGCATTCTGCTGAATGCACATCATTTGAAGTCGGTCGGTGGTTCTTTGCTGGTCACCGCCAATGAGGTTGTTTTCCTATTAGTACGCTACGGGCAGGTTGCATCTGGAACTGCGACACTCGGTCACGGGATAGTTGCTTGGCAAACATTCTGGGGAGGAAACAAAGAAGAAGGCGTAGGTGTCCACACACAAAAACTCCCCCGGATCGCTGGGTTGCGAATTTATGCCACCCAGTGAATAACGGTCACATGACAGCACACTTGCTGCAAGCGCTTCTTCAGAGCACCCGAATTCTGACCCAAATCCAGCAACCCTTGTACCCAGCAACCCTGCGTCCAGCTGCTCAGAACCACCGGGATAGTTACACGCAGGGTTACTGCTCAAGGTTCCCGGATGAAGGAGGCACAAAGGCGGAGGGGAAGGAGAAATTGAAGGCGATGGCGATGGTGATTCCCGCCCTGATGGTGATTGTGAGGCTGAAGGGGATTCCGATGGTGGGGCCGAGGCTGAAGGGAACGGCGATGGTGGAGAGGGCGAGTCAGAGGGTGATGGCGATTCAGATGGTGATGTGGACACCGACGGAGATGGCGAACCAGATGGCGAACGAGATGCAGAGGGCGATCCAGAGGGTGACGGCGAACTCGATGGCGAAAGAGATGGAGAGGGCGGTTCAGAGGGTGATGAAGAGGGCGATGGTGATGGAGACTCTGACGGGCAGGCTTCTGTAGAGCAGTCCTCTGTCTGTGTAGGGTCCCCACAAGATCTTCCCCCATTCCGTGGCAGCCGATGGAAACTCCGTAGACGGCTTCTGCTTCCTTCCGCACACGTTTGAGAACACACTGTCCACTGTGTCCATTCGGACACCAAGCAGTGCACAGGGCAAATCTGTGAGTTGCATGTCTCCGTCTCCACACTGTCCCCACAGACGGCATCTGGACGCTGCTTCACAAATGTTCTAGTCCGCATCCGTGATCCCCCGCCACACTCCGCAGAACAGTGGCCCCATATACTCCACTCAGTTCCTACACAATCGACCACGGGACTGTAACCAGCATTACATAGGCAAACAAAAGCTCCCTCAATGTTGCTGCATATGGCGTTGGCAGGACAGTTGTGCGTTCCCAGGGCACACTCATCAATATCATCACAGCTAGCGCCATTCGCAATCAGCTTATATCCAAACTTGCAGGAACATACATGGGAGCCCATGGTATTGGTGCAGATCTGGGCACAGCCTCCGTTGTCGGTGAGGCATTCGTTTTCATCGGCAATGCATACGTGGTTGTTAAGGCCTCCTTCGTCCGGCAGGCACCCATTCGATGGCCATCCCCTGCGGCAGCACTTGCCCGATCCACAGAAGGTGCATGCGCCAGAAATCTTGTCACAAGCCTCCCAACATTCGACGCCTGCGTTTGCGACGCCACTGTCACCGGTTGCAGATGCCAGCAGAAGGATAAAAAACAGCCCCTGCCACATTGATCGTCAAACTGATTTCTGCAAAAAGAAAAAGCACGGGAGCGGGCCAGACAGAACATATCAAAGAGTCGTCTGCCTGCGGACAGTAGAGCAACTTCTTTGTTATTCGTCTCATGCCTGACCATAGTTGTTGTCATCTACCACCCAAGGAATAATTTGAGGGTGTTTTTTTTGGCAGGGCTAGAATTGGGGGGGGAGGCACAAGCAGGTCTCAAAGCGCTCTACACATGCACGTCCTGGTATGCATATGCAGCAATGTTCGGCAGTTCCATGAGATCATTGGTATGATACAAATGTGCTACCATACAAGTCACTGCACCTGTTGGCCTTGTTTTGTGAACACGACAGTGTTTCTATGCTACAAACAGAGAAAGGCACCCTAATGTTACTGTCTTTCCCCCGAGTCACCTTGCGTGTGCTGGCCCTCTTTGGCCAAGTAACCTGGACCGGGACCGTATGCTTTAGGGGAGGGTAGAGGGGGGGGGATGCCACGCCCTTAGGCGGCCCAACTGGGGGTGCGAACAAAAGGGGCACTGTCAGAATTCTGACAGTGAAAATGGAGTGGTGGAAACCCATGTTTGTGTGCAGCGCACTCCCGCACGGTGACGGAACACCCCCTCTGCACCACATATTGCTACTTATCGGCCCCAAAACCAGTAGGAAAAAACCTCGTGTGGAGGGGGGTTTCGGTCAGTTTTGATGATCAAAAGGGGGGAAACACCCAGTTCCACGGGGGTCACTGTTGGCCGTCCAGTCATCCGGTCTGTGGCACCTGCTTTGCACGCACTCGGGAATCGGATGGCGACGCAACCATGGCCGTGAGCATCATTTTCAGCTCCCCCACACATCTCCTTCCAAACAGCACCGTCATCCTTAAGCTGACCCTTCGTCACAAACTGATTTCACTTCTTTTTCAGAACTTTTTTCGCTGATTTCACTTCCTTCTAACTTGCCACCTTGGACATAAATTATTATCGTATAGGTGTTCCCCACAGCCAAATTGCGCGTTAGCACAACCGGGATGGCACCTCTTGGCACCCCATCTTTTTTCAATGCTTGCACTGATTCCACTTCTTTTTCAGAACTTTTTTCACTAATTTAACTTCCTTCTAACTTGCCACCTTCGACATAAATTATTATCGTATAAGTGTTCCCCACAGCCAAATTGCGCATTAGCACAACCGGGATGGCACCTCTTGGCAACCCAATTTTTTTAAGTGCTTGCACTGATTCCACTTCTTTTTCACAACTTTTTCACTGTTTTTACTTAATGCTTTTATCCTTCTAACTTGCAATCATTATTTACCCATACCATTCTCAATGCGTTTTTAACCTTTCGGGGAGCACTCTAGTACCCAAACCTCTAGACGGAAGCTGATTTCACCTACAAAAACCAAGCATAAGTGATTTTTGCGCAAAAATCACGTAGTTTGGTTGAATGCACGACACCAAGGCACATCTAAGCAAGGAAACGAAGTTCAATTGCAATCATTAATTACCCATACCATTCTCAATGCGTGTTTAACCTTTCGGGGAGCACTCTAGTACCCAAACCTCTAGACGGAAGCTGATTTCACTTACAAAAACCAAGCATTATACAAAAATCATGCCAATGCCACGGATATCTGCGGATATCCCGGGTCAATGCCACGGATATCTCCCTCCGGTCGATATCCGTGGCATTGACCCGGGATATCCGCAGATATCCGTGGCAGTTGGCACGATTCTTATATCCGTGGCATAGGGGCCCGAGGATATCGGCAGATATCCGTGGCATTGACCCGGGATCCTTGCGCGCAACCCTTCCCTGGCCCTTGATGCCTCACGAATTGGAGTAGAACAAATCCGAAACGTGTTTTCTCTCACGGGTCCGAGGTGTGATTTGTCTCACGGAGCTTCAAGTAAGCTCTCCACAAACATGGAACATATAGCCACATGTAGATGGTCTACTGGGAGCCAATCATGTCGGCGACACAAGATTCGCAGGCCCACCTTTTTTTCGGGTTTCTCTTCAAATGCAGCCTGAGCAAAAGGAGGCGGAATGCCCGACAAATCCTGACTTATTGGGGCCTTAGCAGGTGTTGCTGGGGCGGCCCATGCACGAGAACGGTACATCTCACGTTCATATACAATGCTCTCCTTCTCATTGAGCTCACGTACAGGCTCTTTCTCACTCAATTGTGTCAACAGGAAGGTTTCACACTCCTCTTCCGCAGTTAGATCAACAATGATCATCTTTGTAGAGGATGGAGAAGGTGCCCGGTCCTTCCGTTTCTTCTCTACTTTAACTGGACTGAGGCTAACACACACAACGTCATGCTTTGGTGACAAAGTGTCACTATTAGAGGCCTTCTCTTCCTCCGGAGAAGCAGGAATAGCAATAGCAGCAATATAAGGTTCCGCTTTTACCTCACCTTCCTCCTTTTTATGGTTCCGCGAAAGAATCTCAGCGGCCTTTTCAACCCTATCCTTGTCTTTGCGGTGATAGACCATGAGACTTCTTACTTGGACACCCAAATATTCGGGTAGAATAGCGGTTTTTTCGGTTCAAAAATTGAAATTGTTGCTAGTAGGCTCATTGGAACCGCCTCGGAAAGCCGGTTTTATTGATTGGTCACAGCCCCGGGTGATTGGATTGTTGGCGGCGATTAATTTACATTTTTCATGATTTGCTGCCTGCCACGGGATATCAGCAGATATCCGTGGCATTGACCCGGGATATCATCGCTGCTGTATCCCGGGTCAATGCCACGGATATTTGCCGATATCCTCGGGCCTCGGGCCTCGGATATTAGTGATTTTTGCGCAAAAATCACGTAGTTTGATTGAATGCACGACACCAAGGCACATCTAAGCGAGGAAACGAAGTTCAATTGCAATCATTATTTACCCATACCATTCTCAATGCGTTTTTAACCTTTCAGGGAGCACTCTAGTACCCAAACCTCTAGACGGAAGCTGATTTCACTTACAAAAACCAAGCATAAGTGATTTTTGTGCAAAAATCACGTAGTTTGGTTGAATGCACGACACCAAGGCACATCTAAGCAAGGAAACAAAGTTGAATTGCAATCATTAATTACCCATACCATTCTCAACGCGTTTTTGACCTTTCGGGGACCACCCTAGTACCCAAACCTCTAGACGGAAGCTGATTTCACTTACAAAAACCAAGCATAAGTGATTTTTGCGCAAAAATCACGTAGTTTGGTTGAATGCACGACACCAAGGCACATCTAAGCAAGGAAACGAAGTTCAATTGCAATCATTACTTACCCATACAATTCTCAATGCGTTTTTAACCTTTCAGGGAGCACTCTAGTACCCAAACCTCTAGACGGAAGCTGATTTCACATACAAAAACCAAGCATAAGTGATTTTTGCGCAAAAATCACGTAGTTTGGTTGAATGCACGACACCAAGGCACATCTAAGCAAGGAAACGAAGTTCAATTGCAATCATTAATTACCCATACCATTCTCAATGCGTTTTTAACCTTTCAGGGAGCACTCTAGTACCCAAACCTCTAGACGGAAGCTGATTTCACTTACAAAAACCAAGCATAAGTAAATTTTGCGCAAAAATCACGTAGTTTGGTTGAATGCACGACACCATGGCACATCTAAGCAAGGAAACAAAGTTCAATTGCTATCATTACTTACCCATACCATTCTCAATGCGTTTTTGACCTTTCGGGGAGCACTCTAGTACCCAAACCTCTAGACGGAATCTGATTTCACTTACAAAAACCAAGCATAAGTGATTCTTGCGCAAAAATCACGTAGTTTGGTTGAATGCACGACACCAAGGCACATCTAAGCAAAGAAACGGAGTTCAATTGCAATCATTATTTACCCATACCATTCTCAATGCGTTTTTGACCTTTCGGGGAGCACCCTAGTACCCAAACCTCTAGACGGAAGCTATTTTCACTTACAAAAACCAAGCATAAGTGATTTTTGCGCAAAAATCACGTAGTTTGGTTGAATGCACGACACCAAGGCACATCTAAGCAAGGAAACGAAGTTCAATTGCAATCATTAATTACCCATACCATTCGCAATGCGTTTTTGACCTTTCGGGGAGCACTCTAGTACCCAAACCTCTAGACGGAAGCTGATTTCACTTACAAAAACCAAGCATTAGTGATTTTTGCGCAAAAATCACGTAGTTTGGTTGAATGCACGACACCAAGGCACATCTAAGCAAGGAAACGAAGTTCAATTGCAATCATTATTTACCCATACCATTCTCAACGCGTTTGTAACCTTTCAGGGAGCACTCTAGTACCCAAACCTCTAGACGGAAGCTGATTTCACTTAGAAAAACCAAGCATAAGTGATTTTTGCGCAAAAATCACGTAGTTTGGTTGAATGCACGACACCAAGGCACATCTAAGCAAGGAAACGAAGTTCAATTGCAATCATTACTTACCCATACCATTCTCAATGCGTTTTTAACCTTTCGGGGAGCACTCTAGTACCCAAACCTCTAGACGGAAGCTGATTTCACTTACAAAAACCAAGCATAAGTGATTCTTGCGCAAAAATCACGTAGTTTGGTTGAATGCACGACACCAAGGCACATCTAAGCAAGGAAACGGAGTTCAATTGCAATCATTATTTACCCATACCATTCTCAATGCATTTTTGACCTATCGGGGAGCACCCTAGTACCCAAACCTCTAGACGGAAGCTGATTTCACTTACAAAAACCAAGCATAAGTAAATTTTGCCCAAGAATCACGTAGTTTGGTTGAATGCACGACACCATGGCACATCTAAGCAAGGAAACGAAGTTCAATTGCAATCATTACTTACCCATACCATTCTCAATGCGTTTTTAACCTTTCGGGGAGCACACTAGTACCCAAACCTCTAGACGGAAGCTGATTTCACTTACAAAAACCAAGCATAAGTGATTTTTGCGCAAAAATCACGTAGTTTGGTTGAATGCACGACAAGGCACATCTAAGCAAGGAAACGGAGTTCAATTGCAATCATTATTTACCCATACCATTCTCAATGCATTTTTGACCTATCGGGGAGCACCCTAGTACCCAAACCTCTAGACGGAAGCTGATTTCACTTACAAAAAACCAAGCATAAGTGATTTTTGCGCAAAAATCACTTAGTTTGGTTGAATGCACGACACCAAGGCACATCTAAGCAAGGAAACGAAGTTCAATTGCAATCATTAATTACCCATACCATTCTCAATGCCTTTTTGACCTTTCGGGGAGCACTCTAGTACCCAAACCCCTAGACGGAATCTGATTTCACTTACAAAAACCAAGCATAAGTGATTTTTGCGCAAAAATCACGTAGTTTGGTTGAATGCACGACACCATGGCACATCTAAGCAAGGAAACGAACTTCAATTGCAATCATTATTTACCCATACCATTCTCAATGCGTTTTTGACCTTTCGGGGAGCACTCTAGTACCCAAACCTCTAGACGGAAGCTGATTTCACTTACAAAAACCAAGCATAAGTGATTTTTGCGCAAAAATCACGTAGTTTGGTTGAATGCACGACACCAAAGCACATCTAAGCAAGGAAACAAAGTTCAATTGCAATCATTACTTACCCATACCATTCTCAATGCGTTTTTAACCTTTCGGGGAGCACTCTAGTACCCAAACCCCTAGACGGAAGCTGATTTCACTTACAAAAACCAAGCATAAGTAAATTTTGCGCAAAAATCACTTAGTTTGGTTGAATGCACGACACCAAGGCACATCTAAGCAAGGAAACGAAGTTCAATTGCAATCATTAATTACCCATACCATTCGCAATGCGTTTTTGACCTTTCAGGGAGCACTCTAGTACCCAAACCCCTAGACGGAAGCTGATTTCACTTACAAAAACCAAGCATAACTGATTTTTGCGCAAAAATCACGTAGTTTGGTTGAATGCACGCCACCAAGGCACATCTAAGCAAGGAAACGAAGTTCAATTGCAATCATTACTTACCCATACCATTCTCAATGCGTTTTTGACCTTTCGGGGAGCACTCTAGTACCCAAACCTCTAGACGGAAGCTGATTTCACTTACAAAAACCAAGCATAAGTGATTTTTGCGCAAAAATCACGTAGTTTGGTTGAATGCACGACACCATGGCACATCTAAGCAAGGAAACGAAGTTCAATTGCAATCATTACTTACCCATACCATTCTCAATGCGTTTTTGACCTTTCTGGGAGCACTCTAGTACCCAAACCTCTAGACGGAAGCTGATTTCACTTACAAAAACGAAGCATAAGTAAATTTTGCCCAAAAATCACGTAGTTTGGTTGAATGCACGACACCAAGGCACATCTAAGCAAGGAAACGAAGTTCAATTGCAATCATTACTTACCCATACCATTCTCAATGCGTTTTTGACCTTTCGGGGAGCACTCTAGTACCCAAACCTCTAGACGGAAGCTGATTTCACTTACAAAAACCAAGCATAAGTGATTTTTGCGCAAAAATCACGTAGTTTGGTTGAATGCACGCCACCAAGGCACATCTAAGCAAGGAAACGAAGTTCAATTGCAATCATTACTTACCCATACCATTCTCAATGCGTTTTTGACCTTTCGGGGAGCACTCTAGTACCCAAACCTCTAGACGGAAGCTGATTTCACTTACAAAAACCAAGCATAAGTGATTTTTGCGCAAAGATCACGTAGTTTGGTTGAATGCACGACACCATGGCACATCTAAGCAAGGAAACGAAGTTCAATTGCAATCATTACTTACCCATACCATTCTCAATGCGTTTTTGACCTTTCGGGGAGCACTCTAGTACCCAAACCTCTAGACGGAAGCTGATTTCACTTACAAAAACCAAGCATAAGTAAATTTTGCCCAAAAATCACGTAGTTTGGTTGAATGCACGACACCAAGGCAAATCTAAGCAAGGAAACGAAGTTCAATTGCAATCATTACTTACCCATACCATTCTCAATGCGTTTTTGACCTTTCGGGGAGCACTCTAGTACCCAAACCCCTAGACGGAAGCTGATTTCACTTACAAAAACCAAGCATAAGTAAATTTTGCGCGAAAATCACTTAGTTTGGTTGAATGCACGACACCAAGGCACATCTAAGCAAGGAAACGAAGTTCAATTGCAATCATTACTTACCCATACCATTCTCAATGCGTTTTTAACCTTTCAGGGAGCACTCTAGTACCCAAACCTCTAGACGGAAGCTGATTTCACTTACAAAAACCAAGCATAAGTAAATTTGGCGCAAACATCACGTAGTTTGGTTGAATGCACGCCACCAACGCACAGCTAAGCAAGGAAACGAAGTTCAATTGCAATCATTACTTACCCATACCATTCTCAATGCGTTTTTAACCTCTCGGGGAGCACTCTAGTACCCAAACCTCTAGACGGAAGCTGATTTCACTTAGGAAAACCAAGCATAAGTGATTTTTGCGCAAAAATCACGTAGTTTGGTTGAATGCACGACACCAAGGCACATCTAAGCAAGGAAACGAAGTTCAATTGCAATCATTAATTACCCATACCATTCTCAATGCGTTTTTAACCTTTCAGGGAGCACTCTAGTACCCAAACCCCTAGACGGAATCTGATTTCACTTACAAAAACCAAGCATAAGTGATTTTTGCGCAAAAATCACGTAGTTTGGTTGAATGCACGACACCAAGGCACATCTAAGCAAGGAAACGAAGTTCAATTGCAATCATTATTTACCCATACCATTCTCAATGCGTTTTTGACCTTTCGGGGAGCACTCTAGTACCCAAACCTCTAGACGGAAGCTGATTTCACTTACAAAAACCAAGCATAAGTGATTTTTGCGCAAAAATCACGTAGTTTGGTTGAATGCACGACACCAAAGCACATCTAAGCAAGGAAACGAAGTACAATTGCAATCATTACTTACCCATACCATTCTCAATGCTTTTTTGACCTTTCGGGGAGCACCCTAGTACCCAAACCTCTAGACAGAAGCTAATTTCACTTACAAAAACCAAGCATAAGTAAATTTTGCGCAAAAATCACTTAGTTTGGTTGAATGCACGACACCAAGGCACATCTAAGCAAGGAAACGAAGTTCAATTGCAATCATTAATTACCCATACCATTCGCAATGCGTTTTTGACCTTTCGGGGAGCACTCTAGTACCCAAACCCCTAGACGGAAGCTGATTTCACTTACAAAAACCAAGCATAAGTGATTTTTGCGCAAAAATCTCGTAGTTTGGTTGAATGCACGCCACCAAGGCACATCTAAGCAAGGAAACGAAGTTCAATTGCAATCATTACTTACCCATACCATTCTCAATGCGTTTTTGACCTTTCGGGGAGCACTCTAGTACCCAAACCCCTAGACGGAAGCTGATTTCACTTACAAAAACCAAGCATAAGTGATTTTTGCGCAAAAATCACGTAGTTTGGTTGAATGCACGCCACCAAGGCACATCTAAGCAAGGAAACGAAGTTCAATTGCAATCATTACTTACCCATACCATTCTCAATGCGTTTTTAACCTTTCGGGGAGCACTCTAGTACCCAAACCTCTAGACGGAAGCTGATTTCACTTACAAAAACCAAGCAGAAGTGATTTTTGCGCAAAAATCACGTAGTTTGGTTGAATGCACGACACCATGGCACATCTAAGCAAGGAAACGAAGTTCAATTGCAATCATTAATTACCCATACCATTCGCAATGCGTTTTTGACCTTTCGGGGAGCACTCTAGTACCCAAACCCCTAGACGGAAGCTGATTTCACTTACAAAAACCAAGCATAAGTGATTTTTGCGCAAAAATCACGTAGTTTGGTTGAATGCACGACACCAAGGCACATCTAAGCAAGGAAACGAAGTTCAATTGCAATCATTATTTACCCATACCATTCTCAATGCGTTTTTGACCTTTCGGGGAGCACTCTAGTACCCAAACCTCTAGACGGAAGCTGATTTCACTTACAAAAACCAAGCAGAAGTGATTTTTGCGCAAAAATCACGTAGTTTGGTTGAATGCACGACACCATGGCACATCTAAGCAAGGAAACGAAGTTCAATTGCAATCATTACTTACCCATACCATTCTCAATGCGTTTTTGACCTTTCGGGGAGCACTCTAGTACCCAAACCTCTAGACGGAAACTGATTTCACTTACAAAAACCAAGCATAAGTAAATTTTGCCCAAAAATCACGTAGTTTGGTTGAATGCACGACACCAAGGCACATCTAAGCAAGGAAACGAAGTTCAATTGCAATCATTACTTACCCATACCATTCTCAATGCGTTTTTGACCTTTGGGGGAGCACTCTAGTACCCAAACCTCTAGACGGAAACTGATTTCACTTACAAAAACCAAGCATAAGTAAATTTTGCGCGAAAATCACTTAGTTCTGTTGAATGCATGACACCATGGCACATCTAAGCAAGGAAACGAAGTTCAATTGCAATCATTAATTACCCATACCATTCTCAATGCGTTTTTGACCTTTCGGGGAGCACTCTAGTACCCAAACCCCTAGACGGAAGCTGATTTCACTTACAAAAACCAAGCATAAGTGATTTTTGCGCAAAAATCACGTAGTTTGGTTGAATGCACGCCACCAACGCACATCTAAGCAAGGAAACGAAGTTCAATTGCAATCATTACTTACCCATACCATTCTCAATGCGTTTTTAACCTTTCGGGGAGCACTCTAGTACCCAAACCTCTAGACGGAAGCTGATTTCACTTACAAAAACCAAGCATAAGTGATTCTTGCGCAAAAATCACGTAGTTTGGTTGAATGCACGACACCAAGGCACATCTAAGCAAGGAAACGAAGTTCAATTGCAATCATTATTTACCCATACCATTCTCAATGCGTTTTTGACCTTTCGGGGAGCACTCTAGTACCCAAACCTCTACACGGAATCTGATTTCACTTACAAAAACCAAGCATAAGTGATTTTTGCGCAAAAATCACGTAGTTTGGTTGAATGCACGACACCATGGCACATCTAAGCAAGGAAACGAACTTCAATTGCAATCATTATTTACCCATACCATTCTCAATGCGTTTTTGACCTTTCGGGGAGCACTCTAGTACCCAAACCTCTAGACGGAAGCTGATTTTACTTACAAAAACCAAGCATAAGTGATTTTTGCGCAAAAATCACGTAGTTTGGTTGAATGCACGACACCAAAGCACATCTAAGCAAGGAAACGAAGTTCAATTGCAATCATTACTTACCCATACCATTCTCAATGCGTTTTCAACCTTTCGGGGAGCACTCTAGTACCCAAACCCCTAGACGGAAGCTGATGTCACTTACAAAAACCAAGCATAAGTAATTTTTGCGCAAAAATCACGTAGTTTGGTTGAATGCACGACACCAAGGAACATCTAAGCAAGGAAACGAAGTTCAATTGCAATCATTAATTACCCATACCATTCTCAATGCGTTTTTGACCTTTCGGGGAGCACTCTAGTACCCAAACCCCTAGACGGAAGCTGGTTTCACTTACAAAAACCAAGCATAAGTGATTTTTGCGCAAAAATCACGTAGTTTGGTTGAATGCACGCCACCAAGGCACATCTAAGCAAGGAAACGAAGTTCAATTGCAATCATTACTTACCCATACCATTCTCAATGCGTTTTTGACCTTTCGGGGAGCACTCTAGTACCCAAACCCCTAGACGGAAGCTGATTTCACTTACAAAAACCAAGCATAAGTGATTTTTGCGCAAAAATCACGTAATTTGGTTGAATGCACGACACCAAGGCACATCTAAGCAAGGAAACGAAGTTGAATTGCAATCATTACTTACACATACCATTCTCAATGCGTTTTTGACCTTTTGGGGAGCACTCTAGTACCCAAACCTCTAGACGGAAGCTGATTTCACTTACAAAAACCAAGCATAAGTAAATTTTGTGCAAAAATCACGTAGTTTGGTTGAATGCACGACACCAAGGCACATCTAAGCAAGGAAACGAAGTTCAATTGCAATCATTAATTAACCATACCATTCTCAATGCGTTTTGGACCTTTCGGGGAGCACTCTAGTACCCAAACCTCTGCACGGAATCTGATTTCACTTACAAAAACCAAGCATAAGTAAATTTTGCGCAAAAATCACGTAGTTTGGTTGAATGCATGACACCATGGCACATCTAAGCAAGGAAACGAAGTTCAATTGCAATCATTAATTACCCATACCATTCTCAATGCGTTTTTGACCTTTCGGGGAGCACTCTAGTACCCAAACCTCTACACGGAATCTGATTTCACTTACAAAAACCAAGCATAAGTGATTTTTGCGCAAAAATCACGTAGTTTGGTTGAATGCACGACACCATGGCACATCTAAGCAAGGAAACGAAGTTCAATTGCAATCATTACTTACCCATACCATTCTCAATGCGTTTTTGACCTTTCGGGGAGCACTCTAGTACCCAAACCTCTAGACGGAAGCTGATTTTACTTACAAAAACCAAGCATAAGTGATTTTTGCGCAAAAATCACGTAGTTTGGTTGAATGCACGACACCAAAGCACATCTAAGCAAGGAAACGAAGTTCAATTGCAATCATTACTTACCCATACCATTCTCAATGCGTTTTCAACCTTTCGGGGAGCACTCTAGTACCCAAACCCCTAGACGGAAGCTGATGTCACTTACAAAAACCAAGCATAAGTAATTTTTGCGCAAAAATCACGTAGTTTGGTTGAATGCACGACACCAAGGAACATCTAAGCAAGGAAACGAAGTTCAATTGCAATCATTAATTACCCATACCATTCTCAATGCGTTTTTGACCTTTCGGGGAGCACTCTAGTACCCAAACCCCTAGACGGAAGCTGGTTTCACTTACAAAAACCAAGCATAAGTGATTTTTGCGCAAAAATCACGTAGTTTGGTTGAATGCACGCCACCAAGGCACATCTAAGCAAGGAAACGAAGTTCAATTGCAATCATTACTTACCCATACCATTCTCAATGCGTTTTTGACCTTTCGGGGAGCACTCTAGTACCCAAACCCCTAGACGGAAGCTGATTTCACTTACAAAAACCAAGCATAAGTGATTTTTGCGCAAAAATCACGTAATTTGGTTGAATGCACGACACCAAGGCACATCTAAGCAAGGAAACGAAGTTGAATTGCAATCATTACTTACACATACCATTCTCAATGCGTTTTTGACCTTTTGGGGAGCACTCTAGTACCCAAACCTCTAGACGGAAGCTGATTTCACTTACAAAAACCAAGCATAAGTAAATTTTGTGCAAAAATCACGTAGTTTGGTTGAATGCACGACACCAAGGCACATCTAAGCAAGGAAACGAAGTTCAATTGCAATCATTAATTAACCATACCATTCTCAATGCGTTTTGGACCTTTCGGGGAGCACTCTAGTACCCAAACCTCTACACGGAATCTGATTTCACTTACAAAAACCAAGCATAAGTAAATTTTGCGCAAAAATCACGTAGTTTGGTTGAATGCATGACACCATGGCACATCTAAGCAAGGAAACGAAGTTCAATTGCAATCATTAATTACCCATACCATTCTCAATGCGTTTTTGACCTTTCGGGGAGCACTCTAGTACCCAAACCCCTAGACGGAAGCTGGTTTCACTTACAAAAACCAAGCATAAGTGATTTTTGCGCAAAAATCACGTAGTTTGGTTGAATGCACGACACCAAAGCACATCTAAGCAAGGAAACGAAGTTCAATTGCAATCATTAATTACCCATACCATTCTCAATGCGTTTTTGACCTTTCGGGGAGCACTCTAGTACCCAAACCCCTAGACGGAAGCTGATTTCACTTACAAAAACCAAGCATAAGTGATTTTTGCGCAAAAATCACGTAATTTGGTTGAATGCACGACACCAAGGCACATCTAAGCAAGGAAACGAAGTTGAATTGCAATCATTACTTACCCATACCATTCTCAATGCGTTTTTGACCTTTTGGGGAGCACTCTAGTACCCAAACCTCTAGACGGAAGCTGATTTCACTTACAAAAACCAAGCATAAGTAAATTTTGTGCAAAAATCACGTAGTTTGGTTGAATGCACGACACCAAGGCACATCTAAGCAAGGAAACGAAGTTCAATTGCAATCATTAATTAACCATACCATTCTCAATGCGTTTTTGACCTTTCGGGGAGCACTCTAGTACCCAAACCTCTACACGGAATCTGATTTCACTTACAAAAACCAAGCATAAGTAAATTTTGCGCAAAAATCACGTAGTTTGGTTGAATGCATGACACCATGGCACATCTAAGCAAGGAAACGAAGTTCAATTGCAATCATTAATTACCCATACCATTCTCAATGCGTTTTTGACCTTTCGGGGAGCACTCTAGTACCCAAACCCCTAGACGGAAGCTGGTTTCACTTACAAAAACCAAGCATAAGTGATTTTTGCGCAAAAATCACGTAGTTTGGTTGAATGCACGACACCAAAGCACATCTAAGCAAGGAAACGAAGTTCAATTGCAATCATTAATTACCCATACCATTCTCAATGCGTTTTTGACCTTTCGGGGAGCACTCTAGTACCCAAACCCCTAGACGGAAGCTGGTTTCACTTACAAAAACCAAGCATAATTGATTTTTGCGCAAAAATCACGTAGTTTGGTTGAATGCACGCCACCAAGGCACATCTAAGCAAGGAAACGAAGTTCAATTGCAATCATTACTTACCCATACCATTCTCAATGCGTTTTTGACCTTTCGGGGAGCACTCTAGTACCCAAACCCCTAGACGGAAGCTGATTTCACTTACAAAAACCAAGCATAACTGATTTTTGCGCAAAAATCACGTAATTTGGTTGAATGCACGACACCAAGGCACATCTAAGCAAGGAAACGAAGTTGAATTGCAATCATTACTTACCCATACCATTCTCAATGCGTTTTTGACCTTTTGGGGAGCACTCTAGTACCCAAACCTCTAGACGGAAGCTGATTTCACTTACAAAAACCAAGCATAAGTAAATTTTGTGCAAAAATCACGTAGTTTGGTTGAATGCACGACACCAAGGAACATCTAAGCAAGGAAACGAAGTTCAATTGCAATCATTAATTAACCATACCATTCTCAATGCGTTTTTGACCTTTCGGGGAGCACTCTAGTACCCAAACCTCTACACGGAATCTGATTTCAATTACAAAAACCAAGCATAAGTAAATTTTGCGCAAAAATCACGTAGTTTGGTTGAATGCATGACACCATGGCACATCTAAGCAAGGAAACGAAGTTCAATTGCAATCATTACTTACCCATACCATTCTCAATGCGTTTTTGACCTTTCGGGGAGCACTCTAGTACCCAAACCCCTAGACGGAAGCTGGTTTCACTTACAAAAACCAAGCATAAGTGATTTTTGCGCAAAAATCAAGTAGTTTGGTTGAATGCACGACACCAAAGCACATCTAAGGAAGGAAACGAAGTTCAATTGCAATCATTAATTACCCATACCATTCTCAATGCGTTTTTGACCTTTCGGGGAGCACTCTAGTACCCAAACCCCTAGACGGAAGCTGATTTCACTTACAAAAACCAAGCATAAGTGATTTTTGCGCAAAAATCACGTAATTTGGTTGAATGCACGACACCAAGGCACATCTAAGCAAGGAAACGAAGTTGAATTGCAATCATTACTTACCCATACCATTCTCAATGCGTTTTTGACCTTTTGGGGAGCACTCTAGTACCCAAACCTCTAGACGGAAGCTGATTTCACTTACAAAAACCAAGCATAAGTAAATTTTGTGCAAAAATCACGTAGTTTGGTTGAATGCACGACACCAAGGCACATCTAAGCAAGGAAACGAAGTTCAATTGCAATCATTAATTAACCATACCATTCTCAATGCGTTTTTGACCTTTCGGGGAGCACTCTAGTACCCAAACCTCTACACGGAATCTGATTTCACTTACAAAAACCAAGCATAAGTAAATTTTGCGCAAAAATCAGGTAGTTTGGTTGAATGCACGACACCATGGCACATCTAAGCAAGGAAACGAAGTTCAATTGCAATCATTAATTACCCATACCATTCTCAATGCGGTTTTGACCTTTCGGGGAGCACTCTAGTACCCAAACCCCTAGACGGAAGCTGATTTCACTTACAAAAACCAAGCATAAGTGATTTTTGCGCAAAAATCACGTAGTTTGGTTGAATGCACGACACCATGGCACATCTAAGCAAGGAAACGAAGTTCAATTGCAATCATTACTTACCCATACCATTCTCAATGCGTTTTTAACCTTTCGGGGAGCACTCTAGTACCCAAACCTCTAGACGGAAGCTGATTTCACTTACAAAAACCAAGCATAAGTGATTCTTGCGCAAAAATCACTTAATTTGGTTGAATGCACGACACCAAGGCACATCTAAGCAAGGAAACGAAGTTCAATTGCAATCATTATTTACCCATACCATTCTCAATGCGTTTTTGACCTTTCGGGGAGCACTCTAGTACCCAAACGTCTACACGGAATTTGATTTCACTTACAAAAACCAAGCATAAGTAATTTTTGCGCAAAAATCACGTAGTTTGGTTGAATGCACGCCACCATGGCACATCTAAGCAAGGAAACGAAGTTCAATTGCAATCATTATTTACCCATACCATTCTCAATGCGTTTTTGACCTTTCGGGGAGCACTCTAGTACCCAAACCTCTAGACGGAATCTGATTTCACTTACAAAAACCAAGCATAAAAGAATTTTTTCCAAAAATCACTTAGTTTGGTCGAATGCACGACACCAAGGCACATCTAAGCAAGGAAACGAAGTTCAATTGCAATCATTATTTACCCATACCATTCTCAATGCGTTTTTGACCTTTCGGGGACCACCCTAGTACCCAAACCTCTAGACGGAAGCTGATTTCACTTACAAAAACCAAGCATAAGTGATTTTTGCGCAAAAATCACGTAGTTGGGTTGAATGCACGACACCAAGGCACATCTAAGCAAGGAAACGAAGTTCCATTGCAATCATTTTTTACCCATACCATTCTCAATGCGTTTTTTACCTTTCGGGGAGCACTCTAGTACCCAAACCTCTAGACGGAAGCTGATTTCACTTACAAAAACCAAGCATAAGTGATTTTTGCGCAAAAATCACGTAGTTTGGTTGAATGCACGACACCATGGCACATCTAAGCAAGGAAACGAAGTTCAATTGCAATCATTATTTACCCATACCATTCTAAATGCGTTTTTAACCTTTCTGGGAGCACTCTAGTACCCAAACCTCTAGACGGAAGCTGATTTCACTTACAAAAACCAAGCATAAGTGATTTTTGCGCAAAAATCACGTAGTTTGGTTGAATGCACGACACCAAGGCACATCTAAGCAAGGAAACGAAGTTCAATTGCAATCATTAATTACCCATACCCAGGAGGATCACCTAATCCTCTTGGGTGAGTTCTTTGCGGTCTGCCAGGAGAACCACACCCGACTCAAGCTGGAGAAGTGTGAGTTCATGCGGGAGACTATGCAGTACTTGGGGTTCGATGTTGGCTATGGGTGGTGGACCCCAGCGGCCTCTAAGGCCAAACCCCTGATGGATGCCAAGATACGACACGAAGACCCCAAGAAAGGACTTCATGATGTACGCAGTTTCATTGGGGCGTGCAACTTCTATCGCCGCCACATCAAGAAGTTCACCTATAACAGCGCCGTTCTGACGGACTTGATCAAGAAGAGTACTACTTGGCGCTGGGGCCCACAAGAGCAACAAGCGTTTGACGAGCTCAAAGACAAGGTAGCCAACGCTAAGTGCTTGGGCGTGCCTAGGGCACAAGGGGAGATTATACTGGTGACCGACGCCAGCAATGTGGGCGGTGGTGGAACGTTGTTCCAATGGCAAGCACTAGAGAAGGAGGAGTTCGACTCGGCCATTTCCCAATGTGGGACGGAAGGTCTCAACCGAGATGGAACCCTCAAGCACAGCTACCCTGACGACAAGTGGGTCCTAGTACCTCTGGGCCACTGGAACTGGAAGTGGAACCAGGCCAGGGGGAACTACCCCACCTATGAGCAGGAATTGCTCGCGGGTATGCTGGTGCTATCCTCACAAGCACGACTGTTGGGGAGTAACCCTGTGGTCTGGCTGTGCGACCAAGAACCGGTCCGCAGTTTCCAGAAGGGTCCCCCACCTGAGAAGGCCAAGCTACGGCGCTGGTGGACCTACCTCAGTCAACTACGGCTGACACCACACCATATCCAGGGAGTGAAGAACGAGTGTGCCGACTACATCAGCCGCAACAACTTCGACGCCCTGATTGGTGCCCGGTCTGAAGCGCTGGCTAAGGAGGCGTTCAGCCGTATGGACGTCCACTTGGACCTCAACATGACGATGATACGCCCCCTGGACGGACTCCAACAATCGGAGTACCTGAAGGAGTTCGGGGATATCTACAAGCGCCTGGAGAAACGCCTTGAACCCCTCCTGGTCAACCAAGACCAGTGGAAGAGGGACAAGAGCTACCTCTAGAACGAGGACCGCATCGTGGTACCCAGTGACAGAGTCCCAGCGCTGCTGAAGTGGACCCATGAGTCCAGCGGTCATGTGGGTGCTGACCGTACCTTGAGGTTGTTCAAGCAGTGGTTCCACACTACGTGGACTGACGACCAACTGCGGAAAACCCTGCAGCCTATCGTGGACAAGTGCCCGTGCAGGTCCTGTAAACCAGGGGATATCAGGGACAGAGGTCTCTACTCGACCCTGCCCATCCCTCACTGTGCTAACAGTGTTCTATACGTGGACTACACGGAGATGCCGAAGTTCGGGGGCTATGACTTTGCCCTTGTGGTAACCTGTGGGTTGACCAGGTTTACCCGGGTGTTCCCATGTACCAAGCACATTACCGGGGAGGAGACTATCAAGATACTCCTAGAGGAGTGGTTTTGTGTCTATGGGGCGCCCAAGGAGATCAACTCCGATGAGGACGCGCGAGTGCGCTCAGATACTGGCTGGTACAAGAGGGTCCTGAGATCCCTCAATGTCCAGGTGTCTACGGGGATTCCCTACTCTCACACGAGCAACCCCCTATGTGAGCGACAGATCCGTGTCCTCAAGGAGAATGTGAGGATATGGTGCAAAACTGAACGCACCAGAGACTGGGTGAGACTACTCCCCGTCATATCCTTGATGATGAACTGCCAAGAGAGTTCAGCTACTGGCTACTCGCCCCATGAGCTATTCCTAGGGCGCCCGGCATGGTTCCTAGATGCCCCCTATCCAGAGGACACCCATTCTTCTGTGGGTGAATGGGTCCAAGAGCAACAAGCGAAGGTGGACAAGGCCAAGGCTATGCTCCA
Source organism: Eutreptiella sp. 'Long Island Sound 2002' (assembly GCA_964036045.1). Taxonomy (NCBI): domain Eukaryota; phylum Euglenozoa; class Euglenophyceae; order Eutreptiales; family Eutreptiaceae; genus Eutreptiella; species Eutreptiella sp. 'Long Island Sound 2002'. Next base: position 63,702,627 of record OZ038386.1, read on the forward strand.
GAGAGTGAGGGAGCGTCAGTGGAACAAGAAGAACAAGCACCGGGTACCGGCCACCTACCAAGAGGGGGACTGGGTGCTGGTGCCACAGTCGACTACCCGCCTGGCCACGCTCTACCAGCGATGACCCATACTTCGGGCCGTACGCGATTCTATCAGTGGATGGACACCGTATCACCGTGCGGTGTTCTCCCCGTCTAGGGGGGACCCTGGTGTGCGCTGCTCAACACCTGAAGCGCTACTATGATCCTGAAGACCTCTGTGGGGAGGAGTGGGAGCTGAATGACGAGGAAATCGCCGCCCTGGACCTACAACGGGCAGCCAGCCCTATGGAAGTGGAAGGTGAACTCCCCGACATGAACGCCGAGGAGATGGCTAAGGAGGGCTTCTACCTGGTGAAGTCTGTCCTACGCAACCGCTATCGACAGGGTTGGCGCTTCCTCACCCTCTGGGAAGGGTTTGGAGTCGAAGAGGCCACCTGGGAGCCCTTCTCTGCATTTGTTCTACCTGAGGGACACCTAAACTCAGTTCTGGTTGACTACTTGTCCCAGAACAACCTTGGTGAGCTGCTGAGGCTCGCTGAGACGCTTGCCTCCAAGACTAAAGCTAGGGACTGAACCTTACCCTTACCTGCCAAAGCGTATGTGTGAGTGTGCTATTCCTAAGGTCCTGAGAGCAAGCCGCAGAAGTGGTGTCCTAATTATACCCAAGTCTGCACGCTTGCTAAACCTGGAGGGTTGGCTTATTGATGCCACGGGGTACGCCCCGGGTCTCCCCTCCCCTAAGCGCCCAATTTCTGTGCTGGCGCGAAACCTTTGGGGAATACCCAGCGTACTAATCCAGGTATTGTTTTCCCTACCTATCTGTCTACTACAGGGAGGGGTGGCCAAAAGCTATGAAGGCTTGAAAACGCCGTTTTGCTAAGTTACCAAAACACTGACCTAACCACTGCCACAGCCCACCAACCCTGCTAAAATTGCAGGAAACGGGTGGGACAGTGACACACGCACTACAGGTCCTACACACCCTACAGTGGCACCATCCTGGTGGGCGAGCACTGGGGCAACTGGCTCAAGCCCCCACTCAGGACTACCACTCCTACACGCACACTCTACTGGGCGTTGCGAAGGCAAAGGTCTCGTGGGTCCTAGCGACCCTCCTGTGAAATGACAAGAGAACACAGCGCTGCTATGCAACTGTGGCCTAACAGGGGACGCCACAACGCGTTTCCCCTGCTAGGGCTTGGAAGGAAAAGGTGCTCTTGCGTGCACGGCGCAGATGTCGAAGAAGTCGGACTCCCTGCTCTGCCACAGGCAGAGGGGAGTTATTTGTTTGTGTGATCTGCGCCCTTGTTTAGCAGGGCATGAAAAAAATGGTATGCTGCTGCACCAATCACCCTACCTGCCCACCTGTAAAGCAAAGGCAAATGAGGAGGCGTTTGCGGCGGAGGAACCAAGCCACACTCCCCGTATTATACGGTTCTCAGTGTGACCTATAATACACTGTCCGCAAACACGCTGAAGAATCAGCTACCTCTGTCAAGCAAGCAAGCGTTAAGGGACTCCTCGGGTTCTCTTAAAGAACGTACCAAGGAGCCCCTGGGTAGCCTAAACAAGGTTTACCGTGCGCACTTCGCGTGGCCTACCCTTTAATGCGTGTGTGCATGCGCGAGTATGCACGAGGGTTTTGGGCAAACCTGCCCATCCGTACCACAATCACGAACTCCACCAGGGGGTGGCCCCGCCTGGGCTTACTCACCTTACCTACCGCTGGAGAGAGAGAGCAAGTGAGGGGCGCACGCGAAGAACGTTGCTATGCACTTGTGTGTATGTCTAATCACCCTGATCTGACCTCTAATCATCTGCAATCTTTCTAATCAATCCCTCTATCGCGTCCTACCGTTGTTAGCACTGCTTTAAGGCTCGTTCACGGAGACACGAGACGAGCAATGTGTATGCGGCATACGAGACGAGCATACCTGTAGTTTATACCTGATTCATTGAAGTCTTTTCGATTGATATTCGAATTCTTGAATTTTCGATACTTCTATTAGTGTGGGTGGAATCCGTATGTTTATTGATTAATGTGTGTCTCGTCATTTTCAAGACTACGTGAGACATACGTTTATAATTCCATTATTTCTCCATTTTCCGGCGCTTCGCTAGGAGCCGCTCCTGCGCGCCGCCTTTTTATGCGTATGAATTTCTGGATTTAAAAAATCCAGAGATGACTATAATTTCTATAAAAATGTGCTTCTGATGCACAATTGGATTCTGCTCAGGTGTGTTGTCTTAGAAAAATTCTAGGCCGTCATTTGACTGATTTAGGTGTTGTCGCTTCGCGTTTGCGTGGATTCGTCCATAATTCTCCCATTCCTGCCTCTGCAGATACCCACGCGCAACCTCGCTGAGTAGGCCGTGTTCGGGCCGAAACGCAGGTGCCCGGAGAGACTGAGCAGAACCAAGACCTCACCAAGGGGCAATTTAATTTTTTTTTTACGACTCCCTTCGCCCTAAGACAGGTCACAGGTCGCCAGCAGGTTTACGAGAACCCATGCGAGTGTGTATATTGTGTCTTGCGTTGGGTTTGTGTCGCGCTGCGTCTTGGAGGGAGGGATGCACATGCACATGTTTTGGCATGCACCCAAACTAACCCAACCAAGCCACAGGAGCCCCGGCAGCGCCATGAGCGCTGAGAGTAAGAAAAAGTCACTGCCATGTCTTTCTTGGAGGGCTTGTTCCAGGCTAAGCCCCCCTTAAAACCCTTTGTTGATGCTAAGACAAACTTAAGTGTTTTTATCTCTCTTTTGTTGCCTAAAGTACACTTTCTCAAAGTAACTAGGGTTGTGACCCTAGCCCCCACATGAAGTTCACCCCTACCACTCAACTGAGCGGAGGTACCTTCCTTCATGGAGGACATACCAAAATAAATCAGGCATTGCATGCTTGTTGGCCTTGGAGGTTAAGCCTAAGTGGTCTCCCACCCCAAGACCCCTATACTCAATTGTTTCTACCACTTATTGTGGTCCTACTTTGTAACTGTTTCTGAATTCAGTTGCTTGGCCAAGTCATTTTCTGTGTGGTCCTGACATCTATGCCACACAGTCCTAACCAGCACCACTTCACCCAAAAGAGTGCACATTAAGTGCCTAATGCAACCTCTGAGGCTAGAGTCTGACCAATTTTCATATAAAACCTTTTGTATTCTCCATTTGTGACTGAATCTATGTGCATAAACCTGCTTTGTCTATCTGCAGCCCTTCTGTGTTACACTGGATTCCAAAACCAATCATTGATTCGATCCACATTCAGTCCTTGCTCTACTTGCTGCTTTGGTTTGGGGTTTTCAACTACAAAACCTGCAGGAATACATCAAAAGACCTAGGGCATAATTCAAGGACATCTTTCCGGTAGCAGAGACAGTCCCTTGTGACCTTTTGAACCGACCCTGAGAAGAAGTGCAGAACAAAAGCTCAACAACAAGTTCATCATATCCACGCCAAGCGTCAGGACCTGGCCTATCCGGACTGTCCAAGTACAAATGGGCAGCATGGCCCACCCAATGAGTGAACCATCACACCGAGCTCCACATCATCTCAGTGGCGCATCTGGGTCCCAAGGAGATCCAGAACGCAGAAGGGCGGAAGAGAATAAAGGCCTTACCACCGAGGCCTTAGCAGCACACGGTGGAGACAGCTTCAGTCACCTCCACAGACGTGTGGCCGCTTCAGTATCAAGATCCAATTGTCCAGCTTCATCCTCAACTGCCATTGAAGGACCTGAGGAGTATGAGAAGCTGAAGATGAAGATGGATGAGTACATCATGCATGAGGAATACTATAAATCCATCCGTGGGGAAGATGGAGAGGAGCCATTGGCTGTACATGGATCCAGACTACGTACAGATCTAGGGTCCTACGCACACTCTGGTCCTCCGTCCACTGCATCCCTGCCAAGACGACTAAGACCTGAGTATCCAACCCCAAGGGCTCCCGAAGTGGGCCCAACACGAGTCGAAGAACAACAACATCCAAGGCCAACCTACGGTGCCCTGGATCAAACGGCCGAGCTGCTGGCCAAATTCCTGTCTGGATCAGAAGATCCAGATGTGACGGCCTTATCGGAGGCCATTAAGGCTAAACTGGGTATTGCAGAACCCTTACCCAAGCCTGAGTTCCTCTCTCTCTCTCCAGGGCTGAGTACCCTGGCCGAAGATCTCAAGAGATCGAGGGTCTCAAGGCTGTTGCCTAAGGTTACCTGCCCCAGCCCCTTTCACCCCCGTGCCAGGACTGTGCCTATGGCGGATCTACAGGACGTGCCTGTCACAGAGAGTGAGAGAAGAGGGCTGTCAGCCCTGGCCCCTCTTGCCGGCGTGTCGCCTTCAGGCCTAACTCCGGGGGGTGGGAAGACGGGCAGACCAATTGCCCAGGCGAACACCCAGCTGGAACTGCCGGAGTTCGACCCCAAAAATCTGCCTGAATGGGCAGAAGAATTTGCAGAGTTCCTTTTGTTGACTGGCCAATCCCATGTGGATGTGGCCACCAAATGTTCACTGCTAAAACGCCCATGCAAAAAGAAATTTTTGCAAAAACAGGTCAAACAGATTGTGAAAACCTGTTCTACCTGGGCAGAGGTACTCCTGAGGTTAGAGAAAACATTTCCAGTCTATGAGACTGACCTCAGCGTACGCACACAGATCGAGGAGCTACCTATGCTCCCGGAGTTTCCATCTGCTGCGCGAATTTCTGAGTATGTGTGCGACTTGGAGTACCTATTTTCGAGGATGAATGTGGGCTCCTACGGAGCCACTGAGCCCCACCTGTGGCTCATGAGTAAGATCCCCCAGCGTACGTGGGATGATTGCCGCTCCACCTCTGAGAGGAAGAGCAGGACCTACTCGTACGATACACTGGTGGATCTCTTGATTGAGCTAGCTCTTGAGCGAGACAATGACTCCCACATGGAGAAATTCCTCAAGAAGCATTTGGGACGAGGTGGTACCCCTACCCCTGAACGTGGCGAAGGGAAGGGGCATAAAAATCCCACTAACACCCACCAGGGAGGTGGTAAAGGGAGGGGCAACCTACGTGCCATGAACGAGGTTCCAACTGATGCAGGCACACCCCCCCTGTTTTACTGCCGACCCGTCAATGACAAGGGGGGACCTTGTCATGCCTCTGACTGCGATCTCCGCAGTGGCTGTATGCTGCAGATGAAACGTCAGCAGCATACCAAAGATGGGAAAACTGTGACCCATCAGGACCACTTCAGGTGTACCATCACCTGTGGTTACTGTGGCAAACGTCGTCACTATGAGGACGAATGCCACATCAAATAACGCGAGAGTGACAAACTCAAGCGTCAGGAGGCGGAGCGCCAGAAGACCCAGACGCCCGCCAGAAATCCCCCGAATGGGGACAAAGGTAATGGAGGTGGCAAGGGGGGTGGCAAAACTGGACCCCCTAATCCCCAGAGGCGCTCATCAGCGCCCGTTGCTACACCTACTCCTGCTGCTACACCCGCTCCTGCCGCAGGTGTCCCCCAGAAGCGCCCCCAAGGGGATAACGCTACCCCTGAGGGGAATAATTCTAAGAAGAGGCGCTTGGCCTGGATGGCCAAGTCCCTCATGGCTGCAGGAGTGGATGTGAAATTCCCTGATGAGGAATAGGGGGGCGGCTCCGAAGAGGAGGACTTGGTTTTCTGGATCCTCGTGAAAATCGGGGATCAGGTTTTTCGAGCAGTGCTTGATACCGGTGCAACACTTTCCATAGTGGCCCGGCGCCTGCTTAAAACTTTCAGGAAAACTAAGACCGTGGCCATAAGAGTAGGGGATGGGCGTACCATCCATTCCTTGGGGGGGGTCGATGTGACCATATGTCTGGGCGACGAAACCGTGACCCAACACTGCAGAGTGTTGGACACTGACGCCTTTGACATCGTCATTGGTACCGACTTTCTAAGAAGAAACCCCCAGGTAAAAATGCTGTCCCTACAGCGTCCTTACTCTTTGCACTGCGACTTTGGCAGTGGGCTATTCTCCGTTCCTTTGGAGCTGTCAGGACGAAAAGAGTCTGGGCTGCGCTACGCAGCCAAGACGAATTATCGTACTGAAAACTACCAACTGGCCCGTCATGTTCTCGAAAATGGACTGGCGGCCCTTCAGGTAAACCTGGATGAGATCCAGGTGGAATTGTTTGCGAGCCAACAACAGCACATCATGCAGTTGTACTGCTCGAAACAACTGAACAATGCTTTCCGTTTCTTCTGGAAAGCAATGGGCCTAGCGTATGCTAACCCTCCCTTCTCCCTGCTCGCGAAGGTTCTAACCAAGATCGCTTATGAGGGAGGAAGGGTTGTTATGTGCACCCCTGACTGGGGTTGCTCTGGTGAACATGCTTACTGGCGCCGTATGCTTGACCGAATGACCGTGGGAAGAGTGCAACTCCCCGACGGCCCCATCTATGTGCCTGAAGACTCAGACACAGCTATGCAGGCCCCTGAGTGGGCCAGTCTCCTGTCCATCATCGATGGATCTCTCAATCCTGTACCCCTGTGTGACCTGGACCAGGTGCTACTAAAAGAGGTCATGGCCGAAAATCGTGGCCTGACCCTTTATGATCTCAAAAATCGATCTCCTGGGCACCTATCTGCCACACTTACAGGGTGTGAGTCTCCTGATGACTATCTGGAAACTGCAGCTGTAAAAGAGGATGCTGACAACCAACTGTCTGAGATCGCCAGCACTGTTCCCTCTGTTGATCCCAGCTGTGTTGACCTAAAACATAGTGCTTTCCTGGCCCAGCTGTTGCTAGAGGAGGTAGATCTAGAGTCAACCTCTGAACCCGCTTCCTCTGTTGGGAAACCAGTGCTACACATGCAGCCTGTGCACACAGGTGAACCCGTGGCCCGGAGTACTGATGCTCTGGCACGGCCTGCTGCTAATAACATGCCATTGTCTGAGCATGACACTCAAGAACTCCGACGGCTGTTGTACCTGAAGGCCGAAGGTATTGAGCGCCAAGAGCGGCTGCAATACCTCAGACAGACCTGGAAATACTCCATCTGGTCTGAGGAGGACGATGAGTCCTATACGCTGCCTGATCCTGAGATACCTCTAGTGTATTCTCTACACTATGGGCAGCAATGTCCCCCTGAGTGGGACGATGGTACTGTACCTGCCGAAACTGCTGATCGGCATAAAAAGAAAGAACATGGAAAAAGCAACCTCCATGCTGAGGAGGATTTCCTTCAGAAAGTCGAGAGTCTTAACCTTGACCCCCGCCTGAAGAAACTGCTTATAACCTATGAGGAGGTGTTCGGCGCCTTGCCGCCTCCCCTATCTTGTAAAAAACTGGTCCAGATGGACCTGAAAATTGAAACCAGAATTTGAAAAGACGCGAGTGAGGCGTCGTCCCTATCCCGCTCCACAGGAACAGGTTGAAGAAATCGAGCGCCAGATCCAAGAATGCATTGATGCTGGCCTCGTTGAAGAGTATAAACACGGGGACTATCCCCATCACTGCAGTCCCTGTTTCCTTGTTGCTAAACCAGGGTCGACTGCCCAACGTCTTGTTGTAGACTATGGTGAGGTCAACAAGAAAACCCAGAACCACTCAGGGAGTATTCCCAACATGGAAAACACCCTGGAGCGTATTGCCAAATGCAGGTATAAGACCAAAATGGACAAACGCTCTGGTTTCTGGCAGGTTGACCTAACCGCCGCAGCTCAGGAGCTGCTTGCCTTTATAACCCCTAAGGGTCGTGTCTTCAAGTGGAAGGTTATGCCTTTTGGGGTGGCTAATGCCCCAGCGCTCTTCCAAGAGCTTATTAACAAAATTTTGTACATACTGAGGCGCAGGCCTCTAGTACAAGAGTTGATTTCTCGGGGTGCAGAAATGGAGGCTCACATCGACGACGTGAGTCTGGGTACTAATACCAAAGAGGACCATGTCCTTCTCCTCCGTGAATTTTTCACTGTCTGTCAAGAAAACCATCTCCGAATCAAACTCGAAAAATGTGAGTTTATGAAAGAGGAGATGGAGTATTTGGGTTTCGACGTGGGGTATGGCTGGTGGAAACCAGCAGTGTCTAAGATGCAGCCCCTACAGGACATGCAGATTCGCGATGACCCTAAGAAGGGTCTACACGATGTGAGGAGTTTTGTGGGCGCCTGTAATTTCTATCGGCGTCACATCCACAATTTTACTTACTCCTCTGCACCCCTCACTGACCTGATCAAGAAAACTACTCCCTGGAGGTGGACCTCCAGAGAGGAAGAGTGTTTCCAGGAGTTGAAGAAGAAGATTGCCTCCTCCAACTGCCTGGGAGTGCCCCGCCCTGAGGGCGAGATAGTCCTGATCACTGATGCCAGTGATTTAGAAGGGGGAGGTACGATCTACCAATGGCAGGAGCCTAACCCCGCTGAACTAACCCACTGCCATTATCGTACTTCTGGACTGAACCGTGATGGTTCGTTGAAACATGACTATCCTACCAGTGAGTGGCGACTGGTGCCACTGGGACACTGGAATTGGAAATGGAACCAAGCGCGTTCCAACTACAGCACCTATGACCAGGAACTCCTGGCCGGTATGTTGGTGCTATCATCACAATCCCGACTCCTGGGGTCTAACCCTATTGTCTGGCTGTGTGACCAGGAGCCTGTGAAGTCTTTTCAGAAGGGCCCACCACCAGAAAAAGCGAAGCTAAAACGGTGGTGGACTTACCTGAGCCAGTTCAGGCTGACAGTGCATCATATCCCCGGGATTAAGAATGAACTGTCTGACTACATATCGCGCAACAACTTCGATGCGCTTATTGGTGAGAGCTCTGAGGCGCTCGCCAAAGAGGCTTTCCAGCGTATGGATGTCCAGCTTGACCTGTCCATGCGCACTGCTGGAATCCTGGAGGGTTGGAATCTAACCGACTATCAGTCAGAGTATGAAGAAATTCTCCAAACCCTCAGCACTGGTCTCGAACCCCGTGTCATTGACGGGCACCAGTGGTATAAAAACAATCAGTACCTCTTCTACGAGGACCGAATTGTGGTGCCTGAGGCACGACTGGATGGGTTCCTACAATGGTCCCATCTCAGTTCTGGTCACACTGGCGCTAATCGCTCAGTGGACTTCTTCCGTGAGTGTTGCTACTCTAGTCTAACCCTGACTGAACTGAGGTCGCGTATGCAGACCATTGTGGATGCTTGTGGCTGTCATGCCAGCAAGCAGAGCGACAGTAGGGATAGGGGCCTGATCTCCAGCTTACCCATACCCTATTGTGCTAACTCTCTTCTCTACGTGGATTACATCCACGGCCTACCACGCTTTGGCGGCTATGATAGTTGCCTCGTGGTCACCTGTGGTCTATCTCGCTTCACCCGTGTGTTCCCTTGCAATAAGAAAATCACAGGTGAGCAGACTGTAAAAATGTTGGTCGAACAATGGTTCGAACCCTATGGAGCACCTAAGCAGGTGCACTCTGATGAAGATGTACGCATCCGCAGTGACACTGGGTGGTACAAACGAGTGCTAATGAAGCGGTACCCAGAACCCCATGGCTAGGTTACGGTCTCCGGTCCACTAACCCCATGCACGGAAGGGAAGACGCCCGTTGAAGCTCCGTTCCGTGCCGTAAAGCCCCGCATCGGCAACCGATGCACCGCCAGCGGAGATTTGTGTATCAGAATATCAGCAATCAACAGGGTTTTACTTTCATATTGTTTCCGTCAATTTTTACGCTTCCGTTCTGATATTCACTGTTTTGACTGCTGGCGGTTGGATCGCGACTTTACCGTAACCGCCAGTTTAACTGTAATTAATGGAAATTTTAACACTATCCGTCACGAAGGCTCGAAAGTCGTCAGGAACTGCATGGATGCTTCCGCAATTTTCACATCTTACACTCGCAACCTTAATCCGAATTTTTCAGGATGTCGAAATCGGATTTTCGACTTCGACATCCCCGCACTTGATTTGACCTCTCTCGAGTGGACCTACGTGCTTCCCTATGCACGAATCAACTTTCCTTTTATCCTGCCCCCCATTTGTCTTAAAGATATAGGCAAAACAAAGTTGATTCGTGAGGCCACTTGTGAAGGTCATATCTCGTGTTGCTTGCGAGGATTTACGATAAGGAAACGTGGGATGTATTCACAATACTCCCGACGTAATTTAGGAAGCATCATATGCCTTGCGTCTCCACACGTGCGCGCTAGTGTAATGGATCATGGTCAAGAGGGTAGAGTTTGCATTATAACTCTATGGCCATGATATTGCGTGCGTTAAGATAACTTTCGAGTGTAGCGCGCAAGTGTTGGTGTTGCATAGGAACTCTCCTTGAGTTCCTATGAGCGATTGACACAAAGTTATGCCCTTGGAGGGGCATGACATATCGTGGGGGGAGCTACCTTTCTGGGCAATATGTGGTATGTGCCATGTGTTGTGTTGCGTGCCCATTTGGCGGGTCCATTACTCCGAGCCAAGCCCGCCAATGGACCACATATTGTGCAAGCCCCTTCTCCATACTCCCTACGGTCAATTGCAAGCCTAACCTTCGTGAAGGGAAGCTTGTGTGGTGATCCCGAAGCGATGCGTTGGGAGCAAGGTGTGTGTTTTGCAATTTTCCATATTTTCATGTGCCCACTTGGGAAGTAGCGCTCGTAACCTTTCAAGGCGCCCCAAGTGGAGCACATAAGTGGGATCGAAGGTCATTGGTGTCAAGTCAATGTGTTTAGAAGGATTAGTTGATTGCACGATCCAAGCCGAAGATATTATAATATAATTGTGCACCTTTCAATGCACTTTTGTGTGTCTTCGTGCCAATTTTGCCATTTTTGGCCCGTCATGATGTCAAGTGGCGACCGTGTATCTCAACGTTGCGTTCAATTGACATCATGACCCAAGTCTGATATGAGGGCACATACTTCGGTGCCCAACATATCTTGAACCCGGCGAATAACTCCTCTTAGGCTTGGCATACCGTGGCCGCCATGTTGGCGATTTGGGACTATCCCAAATCATGGGCTCACTTGGCGACCCTGCCATTCCCAATACCGGAGGAGTTGGGCGACGCCCAAAAGATATGTTGGACACATATGACTTGATACCAATCCTATGGCACACTTCGGTCCGAGTTGGGCATGTGCCTCATTTGCCCTAACCATGAGTGTGCGCATTTTTGGCCATTTTGAGCATTTTTCCACTTTTGCTGCCCGCCGTGCACTATGTTCTAACCCTCGTGCACGCCGGACGCATGGACCAATGGACCATATATGACATGGGTGTTATGGGTAATGGTCCCCATGGTCCACACACCACGTGGGCGAAGCGGAGCCACCTTCGTTAAGGCGCTAGCCCAAAGTGAGTGTGGGCAATTTTGCCACTTTGGCATTTGTGGAACCAATTGGGATCGTCACCACGCCAAGTGGCATGGAGATCATTGAGAGCCAAGGGCATGGGAGTCTCCGTTGGACTCCCGGTGGATCGTGTATGGAATGGCGGATCCGATCTCCAAGCCGGCGTGGAGATATACTATTGGGAGCACACCGAATTTTGGCTCATTTCAAGCAGCCAAAATGACCCAATTTTGGGACCCCAATTTCCCCCTTCCGTGTGGTCAATTGGCGGCCCCATTTCTCTAAGCCCATAGGGAGCCCGGACCTAAATCCAAGTTGTACACTCAGATATAAGTCCTAGGTCCTGCCTCCTACCCTGTGAGCCATTGGCCTTACCTTGGCCGGGCGAGCCACGCGTGGGAATGACGCCAATTTTGGTGATTTTGGCATCATGACCCCACTTGACTCATCCGTGTTGCCCTGATGCCGGGACCTCAGAGGGAACCAGGTTGGGTGAGGGCTCCAGGGAGTTCGTACTCGAAGGGCATAGGGTCAGTTGCCTCGTCCCTACCTCTGGCGGGTCCGGACGAAGGGTCAATTTCGGAGTTTTTCAGGCTAATATCAGTTTGGGCTGAAACAGCCCATTTTCAGCTACCAACTCCTGAGGGATAATGGCGGGCCCATATCTCTGGCTCAGAGAGGAGTTGGGACCTGCCGTTAAGGGAGCATAGGGAGCCACTGTCGGTTGGCCTTGGAGCCCATTGGTTCCCAGGAACTCGCCTGTGGCTGTGCGGGACACCTCCCCCATTGGCAGGGTTTCAGGGTCCGGACTGAGCAGGGCATGGGTTGTGTCTGAGCCCCCGCCCCCACCAGCCACTGAGAGGGTCGGACCTGGGATTGGGATATGAGTTAGGACTGAGTGTCTATTGTCCTGTGATGCCCTTACCCCAGTCCAGTCTTAACCCCATGTGTACATATCCTGATGTGTTGTTGTACTTACTTTCGTTCCCTCTTTGCAGAGTGGCAAGGATTCTGAAACGCTTTGTCACATGACATGAGCGCATTGATGCCCCTGTGAGCGTAGTGCTTTGCCTGCCTGCTCACTTGCGCGTGTCCCGCAGCGTCCCGTGGCCGGCCCCCCACGGGAACGCGTCACTAAATGCCCTCAACGTGGAGGTAACCACAGGTGTGCCCTACACTCACACGTCTAACCCTCTCTGTGAGAGACAGAACCGTGTGGTGGAGCGAAACTTAAGAATCCTGATGAAACAGGAGCGCACCAAGGACTGGGTACGCCTAGTGCCCTGGGCAGTTCTGTCCATGAACTCACAGCGGAGCTCTTCTAAGGGTTTCACCCCCCACGAACTGTTCCATGGAGGACGAACTGCTTGGTTCTTCAAAACCCCCTTCCCTGAGGACTTCAAGAGCCCTGTGGGAGATTGGCTGGAACACAAGCAGTCTCTGGCTAACCAGGCTGGTACTAACCTGAGGCACATTCGTGACCGTGAACAGAGCCGACGGAACCGCCTACGGCGACCTGCCAGCTTCAAGGTTGGTGACCTTGTTTTGGTACACCATTCACGCCTACCCTCCTGGCCACGTAACTGCCTACAGGACCCTTACTTTGGACCCTATCGTATCATCAGGATAGATAGATCCAGGATCCATGTCAGGTGCAGTCCACGTCTAGGTGGTGAACTGCTATGTGCTCCTAAGCAGTTGAGGCATTATCACTCCCCTGACGACTTGTCTTGGGATGAGTGGCGCCTCAGCGACAGTGAGGTTGAGCGTATAGACCTAGAGAACGCTGCCAGTCCAGAGGAGGCTGACGAACTCGAAGAGATGACTGCCGATGAGATGGCAGTCGATGGTTACTACGTGGTTGCAGGTATTGCTCGCCACGGGTATAAACAGGGCTGGAAATTCCTTACCCTGTGGGATGGCTATGGGTTGTCTGAGGCGACCTGGGAACCTATGTCAGCCTTCATACAACCAGATGGGAGTATCAACCCCATCTTCCGCACTTACCTCGTTGAGAACAACGAGGGGCAGCTCCTAACCCGTGCTGAGACTATGTCCCAGCGTAAGAAGCGAAACTAATTACCCTGTGTCAGTCTACTGACAGGTGCAGTGAGCACTCTTCTGCAGACGTGCCGGTGTATGGCTGTAAGAGCAGTTGTCACAGTTGCCCCGCATTGCATCGCAGGACAGGACCGTTAGCCCCCCGTGACAACCACTCCCTGGCCGAAGGCCATTGGTTTTTCACAGACTACTGCATACTGAGCACTGCACTGACCCTGTCCCTGCCCTGCAGACCCACGCCTATGGTTTCCAGCGTGAGCCAGGTGGCCGCTTATCATGATTGCAGCCACCCAGCGAGTGTGTGCCTTGTTGACCATGTGTTGCATGGGTACTGCCCTAATGTAATGACCTTGGTGAGCCAACGAAGAACGGTGGCTTCCTACACCAGGGGGGATAACAAGCAAGGTGTTATGAGGCAAGGTGTGTCTTCCCTCCTTGGGGACAAGCGAGCCCACAGTCAGGACCCCTGACTGGTCCAGACCCATGGGGTTCTACCCTTCCTTACAGGGTTTACCATACCCCTAAGTGTGCTACGTATGTATGTATGTGTCTCACTTCGCTCCCCAGCGTGGCTCCCGGAGACCGGGCTTCGCTGACGTCGGACCGAAGGTCCTAATCAGGTACTATTACCACTCCTATGGCGCCCAATTTCTGTGCTGGCGCCTATCCTTGGGGTAGAACGGCAAAAGCCCTACCTACTAAGAGGGGAGGGGTGGCCAAGTGTGCTAAGGGCATACAAAACGCCCATTTTTGCTACAGGCCAAAAGCTAACGCACTCCCCTGCCCACGAGGAAAAGCACGCGGGACAGGAGACACCACTACACTACACTCACTAACGCCAGCACCGGCCTTCGAAGGCAGGGTGAGCACTCATCACTTGCACTCACCTCCTGCCAGGCCTGCTCACCCTAACCCCTACACACGCTACTGGGTGCTGCTGTCGAAATTCACTCAGGCCCTAATGGCCCTCCTGTGAAGAAGACAAGAGAACACAGCGCTCCTAAGCAGCTGTGGCCTAACAGGGGACGCCACAACGCGTTTCCCCTGCTAGGGCTTGGAGGGAAGGGGTGCTCTCGTTGCGTGCACAGCGCAGATGTCGTTAAAGTCGAACTGCCCTCGCCAGTAGTGGCTGAGGCGCAGTGATTTGATTTGTGATCAGCGCCCCTGTTTTGCTGGGGCAGAAAAATGGTAGCCGCCGAAGGCAGCTGCTGCGTGCACCAATCACCCTTAACCTCTCCCACCTGTACAAAAGAGGCAAATGAAGGGGTGTTTGCGACGGAGGAACCAAGCCACACTCCAGGTATTATACCCTTCTCAGTGTGACCTATAATACACTGTTCGCAAACACGCTGACGGATCAGCTACCCCTGTCAAGCAAGCAAGCTTTAAGAAACTCCTCGGGTTCTCTTAAAGAACGTACCGAGGAGCCTCTGGGTAAACTAAACAAGGTTTACCGTGCGCACTTCGCGTGGCCTACCCTTTAATGCATCATGTGCACGCAGGGAAGGGGGGCTAAACCACTGACTCAACCAAGAGGTGAGCTCCTCCCCGGCTAACCTACCTTACTCACCATGCATCGTGTGAATGCCGAATTAAAACGAGCACAAAACAAACCTAAGCGTTTTAAGCAACTCAACTTTAAACGCCACGGCCGCACACTAACAAACGCTTTCTGTACTTACCTGTGGAAAGAAAACAAGGGTGAAATTTCGTATACAGGTAAAGCGTCACAGCGTGTGGATGCCTCGATTAAGCACATGCATCGCGAGCACAGCGCATATTCTAACCCTACGTGCGCGCTGCGCGCTCCATTCGCATCACATACCTTTCATTCCTGCTTTTACCTGTGCAGAGCACGAGAGAAGAACACCCGACCCCCCCACGAGCACAGCGTTGACAACCCTAACGTTTTGACGGAACAACCAACACGAACGCAATGCGTGAGTGTGAGGTGACACTGACACACCTGAGAGATGGGTTGTTGACCCGCTCTGTGGTGTCGGCTCAATTTGACTACTTGACTCTGAAGTTTATAAAAATTTTGATGCAACTGTGCAAAAGTTTTCTTTAAAACTTTAAAAACTACGGCTCATACCTTCTTTTCCAAAAGCCGTTTACGCTTGCGCATCCCTTTTCTTGGCGTCCGCTTCCTTTGCGCTTGTCTGCGACTTTGAGTTATGTGTAAAAATGACGATTTCCCGCGTGGTTTCGTCGATTTTTAACGATTTCACTTGCTAAATCGCAACCCCTTCCGCTAAACCGCAGGAATCACTCCCTGCTGGTTACATTTTCTATTTTTTCCAGCTCTTGGAGGTTTGTGTCCTCCATTGGGAGTATTGCTCCGCCCTGGCCTTTGGTCAGGACGTTTACTAAAACGCTGTTTATACAGCGATAGCCGTCCGCATTAGAGCGTTCGACTGTACCCTAGTGGGCAAGCACATTGGCTCTAGGGAGGGAGTCCTGGGTTCAATTCCCACTGCCCCCAAACTTTTTCCAAAAGTTTTCGCCGCACGCCGGCGACTTTTGAGGAATGCCCCTTCGAAGGGACATCATTCACGGTACATTACACTGTTTTTCAAGGGTCCCTACAGTGTGATAGGCTTCTATGAAGTGATGAGGATGTTTTTGGTAAGTTTAATGCATTTTTTGAGGTAATTTTGGGAATATTTGAGCCTTTTTCCTTGGTCCTACTAGCTTAGCTAACTAGTACTCCAGGGGGGAGTAAGAAAAAGTCACTGCCATGTCTTTCTTGGAGGGCTTGATCCAGGCTAAGCCCCCCTTAAAACCCTTTGTTGATGCTAAGACAAACTTAAGTGTTTTTATCTCTCTTTTGTTGCCTAAAGTACACTTTCTCAAAGTAACTAGGGTTGTGACCCTAGCCCCCCCATGAAGTTCACCCCTACCACTCAACTGAGCGGAGGTACCTTCCTTCATGGAGGACATACCAAAATAAATCAAGCATTGCATGCTTGTTGGCCTTGGAGGTTAAGCCTAAGTGGTCTCCCACCCCAAGACCCCTATACTCAATTGTTTCTACCACTTATTGTGGTCCTACTTTGTAACTGTTTCTGAATTCAGTTGCTTGGCCAAGTCATTTTCTGTGTGGTCCTGACATCTATGCCACACAGTCCTAACCAGCACCATTTCACCCAAAAGAGTGCACATGAAGTGCCTAATGCAACCTCTGAGGCTAGAGTCTCACCAATTTTCATATAAAACCTTTTCTATTCTCCATTTGTGACTGAATCTATGTGCATAAACCTGCTTTGTCTATCTGCAGCCCTTCTGTGTTACACTGGATTCCAAAACCAATCATTGATTCGATCCACATTCAGTCCTTGCTCTACTTGCTGCTTTGGTTTGGGGTTTTCAACTACAAAACCTGCAGGAATACATCAAAAGACCTAGGGCATAATTCAAGGACATCTTTCTCTGAGTCTTCTGTAGGAAATGTTACATACAGAGCAGCAAAAGAGCGCCAGCCATGGTGAGCGCCCATTTTTCTGTGTGAGGGAAACTATAGGTATTTTAAAGTAGATGTGGAAACCAAGGAAAGGCCAAGAAAAAATCCCTTTTTCCTAAAATGCGACAGTGGTGGCCACCACAGCACAAGGGGGGAGTAAGAAAAAGTGCTTTTCCATTGCTTTGAGGCATCCTCTAGTTGTATTAGAGATGCACTGAGCATCCATGCATTTTTATCTTAGTATTGGTCCCACCAAAAGTGGTGATAACACATTTTGACCTATGGAACCAAACACCCAATCACGACATGGAGTGGACCCCTTAATCCCCTTTCAATGTGAAGCAAATCATCTTATCCTGAGTTGACTGAGAACTAACATATCCAAGGTAGAGCCTATGAATTTATCTATGTTTTTCCATGAATTCTTAGCTATCCTAGTGGTATGCACCCTAGGGGGCTGGGCACCTCTTTTTGAGAGGTCCTGGGTTCAATTCCTGGTCAGCCTACCTAAGTAGGAAGATCCCATGTGACATGGCAGTGACCTCATCGCCACATGCCCTGCCACCTCAGCACATATGGGACCCAAAACAAAGAGTGCACATCTCCTGAGATGGCACTATGGAGAGAGAGTGACCATGGGGCAGTTTTCCAACTCTTTTCCAAAACATTTTAGCTATCTTTGTGAATATGCATTCCGATTTGACCTGAGTTGCAGTTTCTGTGAATATCCAATCATCTTTCACTGTTTACACTGCAGCCCTTCATGCTTTGATCCTGATTCTCTTCTCCTTGCATACTACTGGCTTGGGTTATCCTGGATTGACTCTATTTCTGCAAACAAAAGGTTTTCATCTTCCAAAACAAGCAGCAGGAAACCCTACACCTACAGCAAGCAGCAGGAGAAGCAAAAACACAGTGCTGAAACCACTATAAACTTTTCTGTTGTGAAAGAAAATTTTGAAACTAATTCCGCAAACTAACCGATTTCTGTTCCATGGTACCCTCCAATGTAAGCCCATTACTCTGCCCAAAGGATGGGTACCTTTGCTCAGATTGTAGGTACCTATGGGCACCGATGGCACACAACAGTTGCCCCAACAATCGGCACACATAGCCAAACTTAAAACGGGTTGTCAAAAAATCTTTTGATATGAAAATCCGTAAACTAATAGATATGTTCCAATGTAACTGGGAATACCCATTTTACTATCTATTTTTGCTCCTTCTTTTTGGCAAAGGGGCCTTTGGCCCCCTCGCTCTCAACCCTTGGCGCTTCGTGTCTACCACATCTTTCAGCTACGATGTTGTCCACAATAGGACACCTTGGCAACGGTGTGAAGCGGAAGCAGCTTAACTTTTCAACATTTGTGCTCCCAACCTACGTGGCAAAAAGAGGCCTTATAATGGGAGTGTGCCCATAAGGCCAAAAGCTGTTGTATTTGACAGCAGAGCACTGCTTTGCAACGCTGAGGCTATATCGGCCGCCTTTTGGCGCCAGAAGGACATATCGCGCGCACGAAGAAAGAAGACAAGAAGCAAGGTTTTATAACAGGTCTTAAGGGGCCACAATCAATGTTTTGCAAGTCATTTTGGTGCAAATTGACCCGGAAAGGTAGTCGGTTCAATGCTTTAGCCACTTCGTTAAGCTACAATGGGCATGCTAAGGTGGCATGTTAAGTGGGTTAAGCTGTAAGCTGGCATGGGCATGCTAAGCGGGAATGTTCAGCCAACCAAATGACTAAATTGGGCGAAATATATTAAAATCCGAAAAATTCAAAATTCCGGCCTACCACCCCAAAATCAAATAAAGTGAAAGTTAAATCAATGTAGTTTTGGACCTTGGTCACAATTTTGGCATCCAAACTTGGGCATTTTGCAGCAAACTGCCGAAATTGAGGATACGCAATGCCGATCCGTAAATCGCGCTGTTTAGGTTATGATAATGACAGCTGTACTCAGCTTTATAAATTTCCACATAGCAATGCTTACAGGTCGATTTCTGGTGGCAGAAATCGAAATCGCAAAATCCGCCAGATGCCAGACCACACGCGCGCGCGCCGCCTGTTCGCGATATAGACGGAGGGTGCTGGGATTGCCATCCGTCACGATTTTGCCCGAAAAACCACCCCTAGCACTAGGCAAGTGTGAAGAGATCGCATTTTTGTCATCCCGTAGGGTCCCTTGGGCCATCCGCATCATCTCTTCACACTTAGACTTTTTGTCCGGGATTCCTTGATTTGGTGGGGTAGTATATATCATATATACCCCAAAGTGTCCGACATTCGCAGCGTTTCTCGGGGTGGAACCTCAAGCTTACGCTCTTCGGTAAAAAGGTTCTCACTTTTACCTTCCCTGCTGTTCTTCTCGCGGGCTTCGGCTTGCATCGACATTCCATCACTGATAACTTCACCCACAACCGCAGCCGTCCCTTTCACTTGTCTTCCCGCAATCCCACGGGTATTCGTTTGGGCGTTGGTACAATTTTGCCCCGCGTTTCTTGTCATCAACGCTACGATAGGGTGAAACTAGGCCACGGGCGAGAGTTCAAAGGGTCTTGCAGATGCAGCTAGAGACACAAGGGGAGAGGCGTCGTGCGTAGTGATTGATTTTCGATCACCGTTATCGTTGGTGGGGTTGTTAAAGGCAAAGGGGTGGGCCGATTTCACTCACTTGCACGATGCTTCTGTCCGAATTCGCACCCGAAGAACGGTTTCCCCAAAAACTAACATGCATCACTCCCAAATTGAGTGACCCTTTGCACACAGCATCCCGCCTTCAACAAAGTATGATGTTCGTTCTCGCAACCCCATGGCCAAGCAAACGACTCTGACGGGTTCGGGGAGCGTGACCAACACCACCGAGGCGGCACATGAGCCGGCAGACTCGCACATCCAAGGTTGTCACCAAACGTTGGAACCTACATCCCATCGGGCAATGTCCCTCAAGGGGCCTCTTGCGGCACTCTTTTATATGGTCACCAGCCTCTTCATGACGTCATGCAACAAATGGCTCGTTAGTACATGGGCCTTTGAGCACAACAACACTATTCTTTTGGGGCAAATGGTGTTCTCTTTTGCGGTCCTTGAGGCCTTCCGCCGAATGGGCATCATTGAGATCCAGTCATGGTCTGCGGGTGCCTCGAAGACGTTGGTGTTGGTGACGTTGTTCTATCTTGCTAATGTCGGTTCTGCGTTGACGGCACTACGGTTGACATCGGTATGGAGATTCATTAGTCCCGCGCCTTTTCACCTTTTGCAATGCCGATGTGCTCTACCATTAATGAGGGCGCCACTGAAGGGCGGATCATGAGCAGCACGCCCGTTCTTTGTCTTTGCTACAACTTGAAGAATCATCCGACCTTCAGAAAACAACGTGCCTGCATGCTCAACCTTGCAGTTTGATACAGTGCCCCTCCCCCCCGTGCCATTGAACGCTACGACCAGGTGAAACTAAGCAACTAGGTTTTGCGGATCGTAGATAGGGGAGAGGGTGTGAATTCTATGTGTGATGCGTGGATTTCAATCACGTGGGGAGTGGGCATTTGGTAGCCGCTAACACCTAGGAACCGTGCAAGCATTTTTACGTCGCATAGACTGACTTACCTACAAAGCGCTATGATCAATTGCATTGCATATTTGTTTGGTTTATCGCATTATTGCATTGATTGTCGATTGTGCCGTTGTTTGTGGTTTGTTTTCTCTCCGACCAAGGTCCCTTGCACCCGACGAGGAAGAAATCCCAGTTGCACCCAAAGTACGCTTTCCCCAAAAAGCCCAACGTTGACTCATTGGATTTGCGCTGTTTTCTCCATTGGGCGCATCTTAAGACATTGTTTGCGTCGCGCATGGGGTAAAGATGCCCGATGTTGCGCTTGCTCTTCTTGTCGGCACGTTCCCAAAATTCGGCAACGGGTGCGATTGGCAATATTTCTCGCAAATCCATTTGATCCCATGAATTTGAAGGAAGGCGCGTGTATCGCTTGTAATTGGAGTCTTAGGGCTCAATGACCCGTTCATGATAGTGCTCTCACGCCACATCGCCAATTGCTTTTCATGTGTGCGCCATTGGCCGTGCCGTATTTGGCTATTAATCCAACCTATGCGCAACTTTTGACTTTTCGATGTGCATAATGGTGTGTGATGCGCATGGCATTGGTGGTCAGCGTCAAGGTATATGAGCGACGTGGTGGGTGGCATCAAGGTGCTTATGCGGGCTACAGCACCATTGTTGATGAAAGCGAAGAGTTCACTGAACCCCTAACCCTGGGCATAAGTCTGTCTACACCAAAATAGCGCACCAAAAGAATCCCAATGTGAAACAATTTGTGCAATTGGAAATTGTGCGTGGTGCTTTCCGTTTGTGAGCTTGAGTTTTCTTTGCACGCGGTCCATCAAATCCTGGATTGTTGACTTGTGATTGCGCATTGAGCGTCATCAACGTCGGCCCAAGGTGTGCAAGTAAACGCACTACAAACAAAGTTGAACTTGTTGGTGTTTTGCTAACGCCCGCTGTGAGCACCCATATAACGTGGTTTGCAAATGTGCGTTCGTTAATTAGTCCATCACGCCTTGTCTATTGGTGGGTGGTTGACAATTGCGCCATCTCACTCTCAACAACCTCAACCTCACCCATATTCCGCACACATAGGTGCCTGTCTACAACGTTCTCAAGCGCATGGTCCCCTTGCCCGTGATGGTTACCGATTGGGTGCTGCGTAGCCAACGATTCTCATATGGCATTCAGGCTAGTGTGCTAACCATTGTGCTAGGTACGTGGATTCTTGCAAATAGTGAGCACCATTTAATGTAAGTGATCATAGCACTTTGATACCTGCCGACATCCGAATTCCTACCCCGATCATTTGCACCCTTGTTCTTCGTAACAGGGGATCATAGACCTGGGGGGGGCAAGTCTGTTATTGAGTTGCTAGTATTCAATGCAATGTGCCACATGAAAGTGCCTCTGCTCCCCCCGAAAACCATACCGGGCAAACACCCCCTCCAATTGTATGACGTTTGTGGGGAGGTGAAAATTTTGTCAAGAGACACAATTGCCATCAACCACAAGATTCGCACGCATCCTACACACACACATCACACACACACACACACACACACACACCCTGACCGTGACCCTCAAGGGGATACCCCTTTTGCCTCCATTCTATGACAGGTCTCTATGGGACCGCTAGCCTAACAGGTGGTCCATGAATTGTGCGCTGGTCTTACAGTCTATGGTGCCAGCCCTTGTACGTAAATCGGTTTCCTTGTGCAACACCACGGAGTGCCGCGAATGGAAACTAACGTATGGCAACATAAGACGAGGAGTCTTGTGTGTGTGTGCACCCACCACCCCTGCCCAAAGACTCTGCCAAGGACCCCTCAAGGGCCCACCGTTTGACTGTGTGGAAGTCACAGAGCTGGACCAAACCCAGTGTGTTGAGGCGGCACTTTAATGGCACGTACCACCACTCCCACTTGTACTTTTTGTAACCGAACCCTAAAACAAGACCCCGGATATTAAGAGTTAAAGTGAAAATCTCTGGATTCCGGACATATGCATGATTCCTCTTTACGCCGAATATGCTACTGGTTTGCAGATTATGTCTTGTTGACACTGTGGAGCTTTTGCTCATTGCCAGTGGCATTGTGTTTCACACACACACACACACACACACACACACACACACACACACACACACACACACACACACACACACACACACACACACACACACACACACACACACACACACACGGACACATTGGGGGTCCCCAAAGACGAGCCCACTTTCCACCACCCTTGACAACAACAACCTATGTGTGACGCAGTGGATTTAGTTGTATGGAGGTGAAAATTTTGTCAAAAGTCCAGGACACGGTTTGCATCTGCACCAAACGACTGTGATTGATTTGCAGTTTAGCTTTTGCCGCCTTTGGCATTGTGTTGCACATGGACACTGTGGGGGTCCGTCCCCATGGACGAGCCCCCATTCCGCCACCCTTTTCATCATTTGCTTGAGTTGTGAAAATGTCTGAGGGTCATCCAAAGCCTTCTTGCAAAACATCATTTCTAGCATTGCTTGCAGAAAGGGTGGTTTCTTCTTCTTGGGGCAGGTTGCAAATATCTTGTTGCTTTCCATTGATGCCGCACAATCCAGCTTATGCAGCTTGATGCGATATCTCCGTTGCCTTGCCAAATTGTTTCCCTCTTCGACACTCGATGCCAAGATTCCTTGGAGAACCAACTCTGCAATTGTTGGTTGCATGACATCAACCAATTTCATGGCAGCTTTTGTACCCACCCCCCCCTCCCGGTTAAACAAGTTGAACAAGTTAAACAAGGTTAGTAGTCGACCACAGGTTTGGCCTACACCTTTGCTTAGCTCACATTAGCTCACAACAATGCAAAAGGCAACAGCAAGACACTGCGTGCTTTTGGCGTTTTTTGGGTGCACCAGCTAGCCAGTCGCCCTAAGGGGGGTCTGTTGCCTTGGGGGGGGGGGGGAGATGGAAGTCACCTTGCTTCGCTGGTATCCCCGGCTCACCGTGGCATACCATCCCTCTGAGGTTGCAAACACCCATAAATGGCAAATGATGAAAGGCACACAACAAAGAATGAAATGCACCCTGCAATTCTCGATGTTGGCTGAGTGCTACCCCCATAATGGCTCGATGTATGGGCATGGATCCACAGGTCGTGGGTGTGAATGCGAGGTTTTTGTAGGCTAGATTGATGGGGCTCAACCATTATTTCTCCACACAAAGAGTTGAATGGTACAGAAGCACGGGTGTCATGAGGAGCATTTTTCGGGGACTGGGGCATGGGACATGGTTTGCCATGTGCAGCTTCAAGGGCGCTTTGAAGAAATGAAGGCACCACAAACAATCGCCCATGAAACATGATGGTGATGATTTGTCTGTTTGTGGAGTGTTATTGCTCACATGATCCGGATGTAGGGGATAGCACATGGAAGGCAAGGGGAGATGAGGAAAAGTGTAGCCTGTCAGGTGCCTTGTTCCTAATGTTACAGCTTTTGTGTGGCCTATCGCCAAGGAGCATACCCAGGTCATGTCTACCAATGCATATAAGCAGGCACATTGTCACTCCAACGCCTACAATATTGCGGTGGTTCAGCTGTTCAGCTCAGATTATTTTCCGTTCTTCTTTCTGTTATTCTTCAAATTCCAGCCTTAACAGCCTCAACAGCCTCAACCTGCAATCTTGTGCATGACCATTTGATTCGTCATGACGACCAATGAACACCAAAGGAAATGTCACCTATGTTTCACAGGGTTCATGAATTACTGAGAAAGGGCCTTTGCTTTCATCTCCCTTCTTCGACAGAAATGATGGTGACAGGTGTCAGTGACCCCCTTAAACGCACAAGGTACCGCAAAACATAGGTGTCTGGGGGGGGGGGGGGGGTTGTATGGGTAGGTGGTGGCAGTGGGCAGGTGGGCTGTGGCAACTTCTTCCCCTTTGTGCATTTCTGAGTGATGCAGAGCTTGGTTTTCTTGTGACCCTCATTTTAGGGGCGCTGGTGACGGGCTCTGGGGACCTGGACTTGAACATTGCTGGATACGGCTTTGCCATCCTCAGTTGTGGATTGCAGGCCCTGTATTTGGTGTATGCGGCCAAGGCCCATGACGTCGGCTACCTGTCGCATGGGATCATGTATTACACTTCTCTCATGTCCATCCCCATCCTGGTCATCTTAGCCCTTGGGTTTGAGTACCAGGGCCTTCTTGCATTCCCGCACTGGAACCAGGCAGGCTTCCTGTTCTGCCTTGTGTCCGCTTTTGGCGTGGGAAGCCTCCTGAACTATGCTTTGTTCTTGTGCTGTACGTTGAATTCCGCACTAACAACGGTGATTGTGGGTCAGCTTAAGGGGATGCTATCGACAATACTGGGCTTCTTTCTATTTGGGAAGGTGAACATCACTACGGTCGGTGTGCTGGGGATTGCGTTGAATTCCGCAGGAGGAGTGGCATACGCCTGGACCAAGCACATGGAAAAGCTTGCGCAGAGTGAATGAGTCAAGTCAAGCATTTGATGCGCGGGCCGTGGCTGTCACTTCTGGGACGATCGGGAATTGCAATTTGTGGTGAGGGGTCCAGGCGATTGTGGCATCTTGTGCCTCGGGGGTTGGGGTAAGTCTTGGGGCGGGGGGGCTGGAGGGCACGTGTACCGTGTGACGGTGGTGGGAGCGGGGCGCTTCGGGCACACCGCCCCGCACCACTCACCTTCATACGAGGCCACGCCATATCACCGAGGCCCAAGAGCTGAAGCATTTCCGGATCCACAGACGAACCATTCTTCTCTGCTCCGCAGGGCTCAGTGGTGGATGTTCAAAGGGAAAGCACTGTGAACGGGTTGCACGGATCACAACCAGCAAACTAGGCGGCACTGTGCAATGCATGGGAACAAAGCAGTTGACCTGCCCTAGAGACTCCCTGAGTACGGCTGAGGTCCGAGGTTCCAGACACTGGGCAGGCTCCATTTATTCTGCACACTCCACTGTTCAGCCTGCACTGCACGCAGCACTAGTGCGCGTTGCACGCAGGTCGGTGCACGCGCATGTGCGCGCGTTGGAAAATGCAATAGCAATGTAAGGACAGAAAAGAGATCTCCTCAGCATCTCCTCAAGCAGCATCATTGCCAGTCGTTCACAGTCCCCAGAGGTTTTCGTAAAATTTTCGTGCTGTTTCCCAAGAAGGCTGCTGGTACGCAGCCTTGGTACTTCTCCGTGGACCATACTGAATTCGGATCTCGAGAAGTGCGCCGTGAGCTGCCATCGCTTCGCTACCACCGCCCCACCCCACCCCAGCACCCACCGCACCCCAGACGCACAGTGATTGCCGGGGCTCTCACGCCACTGTTTTGACAATGAACAACAGTTGAATGCCAGCCGGTTGCCCTCTTCCTCCGGTGGACCAACTGATTCTGCAGACGCTTGTTCCCATTGCAAGGTACCGTGTTGTTTTATATTTTTCACACACACTCTCTCTGCCCAGGCCACATGAACACCTCAAAAATCTTCGGATGCAATCCACTTTGGGCAAGGGTCCCAACAAAAACTCAGTGAGCCTACAAGACTGACGAGGGTACGTACATGGCATGTGACTTCTAGGCATGTGCATCAATATGAAGTCCTGGCACGAGGCCTCATGACTCTGTTATTGGGCCTCAGGACTCTGATACCCGCATAACTCATGGTGCCACACCTTCCGCTCCTTGTACCCGGCGTCACGACTCTGGTACCACCACTGTACCTGTGCATATACCTGTGGAGGGGCCTCCGCACCACAACGCCACATGCACCGACACACGGGCAGCCTGGGGGTGCTCGTTGTATGTCCCTGTGCAGATGACAACGGTCCCTGTTAGGGAAAGTGTGTGGGCCCAGTTTGCCGGGTAATGGGGCTTTGCTCGTTTGCGAGTCGGCAGGGGAATGGCCCATCTGCAGCCTGCCTCTCTAACAGAAGACGGCGTCTGGGACCATCCCTCAAGACAGCTGCACATGCCTCAAAGGCGATGTTGCCACCATTTTCAGTGGTACGCGAACAAACGGAAATGAGTGGATAAGGAGGTGGAATAGTCAGGCTCGTCGACATCAACCTGGGCCCAGTCATCAGCGCTACCGGGCCACACCCGCCGTGATGTGATGCATGCTGTCCACAAGGGAGCGCATAAAGAGTTCGCCGCAGAGGCGCATGGCATGCTGGCAATGAGAAGCGTCATGTGCGGCTTGATGCATTCCCCCCGCCCGTAGTCGTCAAATAGTTGCTTTTGGTCCAGAGTGCCTCACGGACCGCCTGGGAATGGGGCTCCTCTTCCAGATGGGGTCAGCTCAAGGAAGATCCTCTGTGCACGCATGATATGACGTGGCATTCTGACTTCACGTTGCAGCAGGAGGTACAGCGTGCTGCCTGCACAAGAGCAGATTGTGACGTGAATGTCCAACTGGCAATGGTGGGCATGGCGCTGATCCATTGATTTCACGTAAATAGCTCCGTGGTGGCCAACGGCTGACTGGCAGCCGTTAATCAGTAATTTACCCACGATCTCTGGCCTCTCTTCGTATCTCCTCATTTGCATGGCCTTTTAATGTTTCGGCTGTGGTTTCTATCCGCTAATTTGCCTCACATAGTGTGAGTTCTGCTTCACACCCATGCATCAGGAACTGTGGGTGCAACTACATTCCACGGCACCGCCATCTCATCGGACCCTCCCGTTGGAAGAAATGGAAAGCGGACAGACCATGGGATGGTTGCCAGTTTCACGTGCTCAACCGGGGAGGTGTTGCATGCTGTGCGGCACTTGGCATGAGGTACAGTGTGAGAATACCACGCAGAATGCACTTTGAGCACTCAACAGTGCATGGTTGGTACCAATGGGCGCTTCGCTTCGGTTCCCTCACATGACGCAAGCTTCCATATATCGCACGAAGTTGCGCGCTAGTTGGGGGGGGGGGGAGGTAGGGGGGGAGGTACAGGGGAGATGTAGGGGCGGTGGGTAGAGGGGGGGGCTGGGGGGGGGGCTACATTTACCCGTGCACCACACCAAGGCGGTTTGTAGTCTGTAGACGCGAAGTGACAATATTTGGGAACCTTTCCAAAAAAGGGCTGCTCATGGCATTTGCCTGTGCACAACACCAAGGCGGTCTGTAGTTTGTCGACGCGGTTTGCGGTCTGCTACAAGTAGATGCAGTCTTCCAGTTGTAGACACTGCCGGCATGGTTTAGACGCAAAGTGACAATTTACCCTTGCACCCATGGTCATTTCTAAGGTGTGAAACGCTGCTTCGAGGTGCGAAGCGCTGTCTTGTGAGGCGTGGAGCGCAGAACCGGCGTGGACGGCCCCGGGAGAGGGGGGGAGGTGGGGTGGGTGCGCGTACGGGGGGGGGGGGGAGGGGACCAACTACGCCCGCCAAGAAGCGTCCATCAAGTGGCAGCACATCACGGAAATGGTGGGTCGACCCGGCACCCCTGGCAGTCGAGCGCTCCACTATAGCCTGGCACACAGAGTTACTTGTTGCACTCCTCGCCGGATGGTCCGACAGCAACATGGCACGACTCTAGCAATGGTTCTCCACACATGCCACCGACGAAATGCAGGCCACACTGGACTCGTTATCCACTGCCAATACCACGAAACGAGCGCTACACTCCGGCCTGCGAACCCTGCTGCGAGGAGCCTGCGTACCACCGCTCATCTTCTCCGCGCACGCTCCAAAGTCGACTCAGGCGTCGTCCTCCACGTCTTTAAACGACAATCGGAAGAGCCGTCACTAATTGATGTCTTGCATGACATGATGGTAATCCGCCAGCGGTTAGCACTGGCTGAACACATTTGCCAGTGTACCCAGCGTACTCCTTTCACGCCTCAGTTCGATTACACTCCCCTGGAGCTGCCAACAGACACACGTTCATACATTGAATCACAATATCACATGCACCCGGCCCAAGTGAAACCATTTGCATTCACAGCACAGTACGCACACCCACTGCTCCCATTGCTCACGCACGCACCCACCCTGCAACGCATCGCTACACACCACCACCAGCACAAGACACCACTGTATCAACACGTAACATCGTACCAACCCAAGATCAACAAAGTCGCCCCCCCTACACACGTGCTGCGCTTCCTATGCACTGTCCTACAAGCAGTGAACGTTTGGACAGACGCATCAGCCCTGGCACACGAGCCATACCATACACCATCACAGCCCTGGTCACAGTGGAATTTAACCATCACAGACACAACGCATGTTGTGCTCAGTGCCCCGGACACACCACCAGCATATCAGAACCAAATCACGTCACGCAGCTGGGTGTTCCGAGACACAGCCCCCCCCCCCCCTACCCCCCTCCCGTCGCCTATGCACGTTTCCAGACCACCCTATGGTACCTGTATGCATCGCCTGACACAGTCCACAGCATTACAGACACCCAACGATTGCGAATACACTGTTTCTTTCTCCACCATCACCATGGCAAATCTACAGTGTGGCGCCCCCACCGCCATAGAGAGGTGCTGTACAAAACATACACCAGAGGCATGCAGGCAGCAATGGAAGCCAAAGACCTCGGACGATGGGCCGAACTGTTGCAGGCACGAGTTGAATATCTGCCCTACGAAACGCACCCAATAATACGCATGCTCCGCGCTACATCACGAACACACCAGTGGCACACGTCAGTATCCCCCCCGACAATACTCGTATATGTAGCCGTTCACACATTCCTGATGGTATGCTACGCTGGAAAGACCACCCTTGCTCCTACACAACGCTTGCGCAAGCATGTTACCACGGCACGCGCTGGATATGAGGACTCCACATTCCATGACATGTTGAACCAAACCTCAGAGCTGCACTGGACACTGGTACCAGTGGAGATTGTCGACTCCGAAGAACTGGGATGCTACAGAGAACGGTCCTGGTGGCACACAGTCCAAAAATGGTGCCTGAATGACACCGCGCCAGCACTGCCCTCCGCAGGACACGCAAAACCAGGCGCACAGCACACCAAACAGCTACAAACTACGCTACGACAGGCACACATCGCCCGGATGAACCGGGATTTTGCCAGAGCAGCGATCTTGAATCGAGATATGCAACGCATCACTTCACAACCCAACATCCCCTTCTGCCGCCCTATCAATGTGACAATACCATACATCACACCCACGCAAAGGTCACAAGTCACACAGCTCATCAGCGCCATGGTACGAGCCACAGATCTCACGTCTTGGGAACGTAAAGCAGCACGCGCGCACATACGCGTTGTCGCCTTTGCACCGCTGAACACCCGCCGCGCTTTTGAGCGACACGCCAACAAACACGCCAAAGCACACGCACACCCACAATGTTGTTGTACCCCTGCACACCTCCACATTTGGCATCAGGGGGGACCTGTCTCCCTCGTTAAGGGACACTATGCCCTCTTGCCCCTGTCCATCACACACGGCAAGTCCATCATCAGAGCGACAGACCCCCTCCCCTGCTCTGGCTCACGATCCTACAAACAGGCCATTCAAAGCTTGAACCAGTTGGCTACCACCCTCAAAGTCCAGCGCCGTTTTTCGAAGTCTGTTTTGGCCACAGCACTACCACAATTAGACTGGGACCGCCTCCCACCCTTCGACAGCACGTACAGAATTTAGCGGAACAGTTAAGCACAGTGGCCTACGTCAGGGTCGCCGACAAGAGTTCCACAATGCTGTTTGGATTCTGCCGACAATGGGTATGGGATGCAACCCACCGCTTTTTGGAAGGCGAAGGTTATGAGTCCCAGGACATACGCACGGCCGTGGGCATCATGCAAGCTCTCCACCGCATTATGCAACAGAACAAATGGCCTGTTAACACCCCCCGCACCCTGCCACAGCTGTACTTGCTAGGAAAAGCCAAGTCCGTGATCAAACAGACCATCCTATGGCGGCCCATTGCAGCCGTTGTCGAGCCTCAGATGCAGCGCTTTTTCTTACGCACAGCAGCACGCGCCTTCACACTCCTCCTCAAACTACTAGTCCAGGAAATTACAGCATCCTTCTTGGTTCTGCGCATCACAGACCTCCAACCCTGGGTCCACGGTTTACCTGATTGGGGTTGCACGATGATTGGCGAATGTGATTGTTCGGGTCAGTTTAACAACGTTACACCCCAATCAGTGATGTCAGATCTCACGGCATCTGTCAAATGGTTATCCAAAAAGCGGCGGTGGAACGCGACTGAAGTGATATGGAGCATCCACCCAGACAACAAATCCCTGGACCGAGCAGGTATGGGAACCACAAGCAGATTCACCCACCTCCTCCACCAAGACCTTGAGAACTTGGTGTACTTCTCACTGTTAACAGACACATACACACAGGCCTCTGGTAAAGTGTGGTCACGAACAGGTGCCATCCCCATGGGGGGACCATTCGGCGCCCAAAGCGCAGACGTGAGATCCATCTGGGCCGCTAAACAACGGACAGACTTGATGAGACGAATAGGCCAGCTCTCCTTCTCACCAAGAGGACACCCACTGTGGACCACACCACGAGGGAACACGGTGTCCTTAGCGCAATTCAGGGACAACATCCTGGTAGGGGCACGGGGACCGTCCCCGGCGCACGAGATGCAAAATGTCTGTGACACTCTGTCAGAGGTATGGGACCTACCAGTCCTGTGCGACTGCATGACAGATGAACAACGGGTATGCCGTCGCACTTGCACATCCCCCTCTCTCACGGCCATGGGTTTTACCATACACCTCGGGGACGACAGCCCTCCATTGATATATGCCCAGCCGTCGGGTTTGACAGCGAGCTGGCACCTGAAATACACGGTCACCCTCCAGTCACCACCACCTGCACAGGCCCACAAACACATATCCAACATACTGGTCAGTGCAGTACTCAATGTACAGCCCTTTCTCCACACGTGGGCATCCTGTTTATTGAGTATCACATCCTGGGCGCAAGTTGCCCTCTTGTCTGGCTATTCACGACCCACTATCTTGCGCGCGTTGCACTCCGCAGTGCCTCGCATCATCGCCCGGACGACATGGGACGTAGATCAGACACTTATATGGTGCGAACATATTACCTATAAACTGCCTTCCACCAAGGAGACAGTCTTTTTCCACCTCCATCGCTGGCTGAACAGCCATGCTATTTGGTCAACACAGGCATATGCCTCATGGCACATGCCACATGCAGGGCTCTGCCACGCGCACTGCGCCGACTGGTGCCACAATTTTCCTATTTTATCTGCGCTAACGCCACTATTGAATCCCTCGAAACGCATCCCGTTCGGGCTATGCCCCCGGGGGGAGGGCCCATCACCATTCCCAATCTTATGAACTCAGAAATAGGTCGAATTTATAGGTCCGGTGGGTAAAGCATAGCGTCGGCCGATGGCGTACCGCTGCACACCCACTGTTTCGCATCTCTGTGGCCCACCCACAGGCATCTTCGTGTCTCTTGTCTGGCGACAGAAAGGTACCTATGGTCTTATAGGCCACTGACGAGCCCATTTTCTTTCTGCGCTTTGTGCTGTTGCCGCCAGTGCACACGTGACATAGCCCAGAGTTCCTTCGGGGGGAGGTAGGTGTGTGTGTGCGGGGGGGAAGGTAGGGGGGGAGGTAAGGGGGGGGTGGGCTTTTGATGCATACTATCAAGTTTCAGTGTATGTATAGTAATGGGTAGCCCACTGTGCATAGTCCCCTGGTTCAGGTTGACGTAAGTTCAATTGTATTGGGTTACAGAGCTGTTCATCGGAAAGCACATGAGGGTGCACCATGTGCTGTGCATGCACTGTGCGAAAAGTCGGCTGTTTTCTACAACCGGTAGCCACGGGTCGCAGGATCCTGAATTTCTGCACCCTACAGCCCCTGCTGTTACAGCAGGGATATTTGTTTTAGTCTGATGCTTGCCACGGGTCCCGGGGTCCGGAATTCTGCACCCCACGCTGTTTTGAGTTGATCATGCATGCTTCTATAGGTGGGTGGTTTTCAGGGGTGTTTCGGGGATAAACAGCGCAATAATTGGCGGTGTGCGGGCGCTGTGCGAAAACGCCCCCCATGCAGCCTGAAGTAACGAGACCCTATTTTGAGCCCCACTCTGCTCATGTTTTTGGTACATTTTCTTGGTGTCAAGGGTTCATGGTTTTGACAGGTAAACAATATGGGTTCCCAAACGGGGTGACGTGATGAGACACACGCCAAAGGGTGCAATGCGACGCGACGGGACACGTGCCAAAGGGGGTGATGCGACGCGATGGGACGCGCGTTGCATCACCGTCGACCCGTTGTTGCGTGTCGCATTGCACCTTTGGTCCCCTTGGCACTTGTCCCCCCTTTGGTGCGTGTTGGGTTGCATTGCCCCCTTTTGGCGCGCTTTGCGTTGCGTTGCCCTCTTTGGCCCGCTTCGCCTCGTCTCGCCCCGTTTGGGTGAGGCGAGGCGCACTGCGCTGCGTCGCGCTGCCCCCTTTGGTGCGCGACGCTTGGTATTGCCCCTTTTGGAGCGCGTTGTGGCGTGTGTCGTGTCGGGTCACCCACTTTGGCGCGTGTCGTGGGGCGTTGCGTCGTCACCTTTGGCGCGCGTCGCATTGTGTTCTCTCCTTTGGCGCGCGACATGTCGCGTTGCGCCGCTCCCCTTTGGCCCGTGTCATGTGGTGTCGCACCGCTCCCCTTTGGCACGCATTGTGTCACCATTTTTGGCGCGCTTTGCATCGCATCGCGTTGTGTCACATCATTTGGCGTGTGCCGTCCCATGCCGCTCCTTCTGATGCGTGTTGCATCACGTTGTGTCGCCCTTTTGGTGTGCGTCGCGTCGCCATCTTTGGTGCAAGTCGCGTCGTGTCACCTCGCATTGTGTTGCCCCCTTTGGCACCTACCTGTCGCATCACCCCCTTTGGTGCATGCCGTGTTGTGTCGCCCCCTTTGGCGAGCGTCACGTCGCGCTGCCCCCTTTGGCCCGCAACATGTCGCCCCTTTTGCGCCGTGTCGCCCCCTTTGGCGCGCATCGCATCGTGACCTGTTGTGTGTTGTCGCCCCTTTTGGCCCGTATTGCGTTGCTTCACCCCCTTTGGCGAGTGCAGTGCCGCCTCGCCCCCTTTGGCGTGTGTCGCATCCCGTCGTGTCGCCCCTTTTTGCCACAACGGGTGATGCGGTGTGTGCCAGGGGGGTTGACACAATATGTGCCAAAGGGCCGGCGTGTGTAGCACACCGGGGGCACACCAAGGGGATTGTGCGATGCGCACCCCCGGGATAAACCCAGGTTTCCCCAGAAACCCCAATTTGGCGTCACTGCCTCTCTCTTCGCGTGTGCAGTATATTTTTGAATGAAAGCCACGGACGCCCCAAGGTGCCGTCTGGCGGAGGCTCTATCGGTGCGCCTCTCGGACGGCGGCCCGGAGAAGTGGGTGAACCAACGGCAGGAGGCTGACTACATGCACTGCAGCAGCTTCGTACACATCCCCCTCAACGACTGCGCCGATTGCCGCTGGTACCGCATGGCCTGCGCCCACAGCAACTCCACCGTCCCCAACGCCTACGACTTCAACAACGTCACCGCCACCAACGAGCAGCTTACCCAGGGTCTCGAGTCCGTCAGCACATCGGGACCGGTGAACTCCGCCCCCAGCTCCCCCATCGTCCGGACCGAACTCGACACTTTGATCCGCAATGGCGACGTCGACCTGGCGGACTCCGAAGCAATTTTGGCCCGCGCACAGGCCCAGGTAGCCCATTTGCGGACAGGCAGCACGGCCCAGCGCAGCGACGCGGCGATCTTCAGCCGGCTGGCCAGCGACAGCAGCAGCCGCGGAACCGCCTCCTGCCTCGCCGCCGAGATGCACCAGGGCACGGATGATCCTGTGCAGGATGAGCAGCTGTCCCACAAGAGGCAGGGCAGCTTCCGGAACGACATAGGCGCGCGGATGCAGGCCCTTCTGGAGGGACAGTACAGCCTGCAGGCGGCCCTGCGACAGTCCGAGGACAAGGCGCAGACGCAGTGATTGGGCAGACCCCCAACGCCGGGAGCGGCCCAACCAACGCCGCCGGTGGGGCCGTGGACCGCGCACGAGCCGGCAGCAAATGCCATGGTGCGCCTAGTGCAGCAAGATCCGGCGATGGGAGCCCTGGCAACGCACCTGGCCATGATGGACAGCACACCCCCGAATAGCGTCGTTCAGATTGCCCCTTGAGGCCAAGAACTCGTGTGCACGGCGGCGAACCCCTCGTACAGCCCGACGCACGAAACTCCGCCGCCTTCGCCGCCTCCTGAAGCAGCCACACTTCAGCTTCCTCTGGCGACTCCAGGAGCGACAACTCCGCCAACCCCGTCCACTCTACCGCCGCCAACCACGCCTACACTTCCACGAGAACATGAAACGGCAGTGACGGCGGCGCCACGGCGAAGTGCCGCGGGTGCTGCTAACGTGCTGGCAGCAACTACATATGGACAACTGGCCCCTGGAGGTGACAGGCTGGCGCTTAACTGCAGCAACACTGGTTTCCGGCCGCTTGGCGCGGAGAAGCGAGCAGAGGGAACTCAGACTCTCCTTTCCCAGCGAATGGACGTGGCCCCGATGCACGCACATCCGGATGACTCCAGTAACACCCTGCATGGCTGCGCTGGGCACATGTGCAATCCGATGCCTACTGTGCACCCCACCACTCGTGCGGCCCCCCTCCGGATCGTCGCCCACGAACCGACCCAGTCAGGAATGGCCGACGGACAGTGTGTGGGGCCACTAATGTGGGGTTATTTCCATGCTATGTGCCTGGATATTGCCAAGGGGATTGCGAGCACCTTGTACATGCCGCGACACGCTTGGCACGGCCTAGCGGGGGATCAACAGTCATTGAACCCTACCTACTGCATTAGGGCACAGGATCGCGGGGCCGAAGCGAGCTACCGAGCAGTGCTGGGTGGGCGTGCACAGACATCGGAGACGCTGGCACGTGGGGCGGCCTGCTACAGCACCAACATCCAGCACCACATCTACGCAATTCACCAGGTGCGGACGGCACTGTGGCAGCCTGTGGACCGCAAAAGTGGCACAAAGCCACCGTAGGACAATGTGGAGGCCTGGACCCAACAATTGACGACCGGCATGCTGGCACTGCGACTGGGGATAACCTGTGCAACAAGAGGGGCCCAATCAGCGCCGCCGCGGGGGCTGGAGACCGCGCTCGCCCCGGCAGCAAGTGCCGTGGTGCGCAAGATGCGGCAGGATCCGGCGGTGTAGGCCCCGAAATCGCTCATGGCAGACACACCAGCTGGCGTCGGGCACACACCATGCCACCACACCCACAACAACAACAAGGCACTGGCATCGACGACACACTGCGGCACGACGGCAACGGGCGGCGTGGCGACCCGTGGTGTTGCGCGCGCAGCTGTGCACCAACTCTTCGTGCGGATGGACACGGGACGAACCATAGCGTTTTGTGTCCTATCATGGCACGTCCGTGTGCGCGACATCCGCGCGCAAACCCGCGAACGAGCCCACGCACCGACCCAGTGGCAGCGATTGGTATTTGCGGGCAAACGGCTGGTGTGAAGTGACTGCACCCTGGCAGAGTGAATGCCGGCGAAAAGCGATGCCACAAATGGAGATGCAACCATGACACGTGCAGAGAGTGCCCCCGGCATAACCACGTCGTCCAATTCATCCCTCCTTGCATGGGCTAAATGGGTTCAGGGCCCATACCAAGCCCTACTCAAGAGTGCCCATTTTGAGCAGCAGCTCGACGAATGGGAACTGGGTTTCCTCGAAGCCCTCACAGAACAAGAGGTGCCAGACGGGGCAGTGGCGGCCATGGCCACACGAGCGGGGCTGGCCCTCAGCACAGAGGAAGCCACACGTGCCATGGCAGCATACAAGGGGCGGCGCCACCTACAGCCTGACTTCATCGCCGGGGTTTTCTGCCGTGTGCCAGGCAAGACCACAGATGAGGGCGCAACAGCACCGGGTCCACGGACGGCACCCGCACATCCGCACCCGACGGTGCAGGAGTGGGCGCGCTGGGTCGCAGGCCCATACGCAGCCATTGTGGGCCGCAGCACATATGCAAAGGACCTACACAGGTGGGAGGTCGACTTTGAGGATTTTCTGATGGAAGCCGAGGCCACGACCGAACAGCTGGCCGCACTCGTAGCAGCTCCGTGGCTCGACATGGACACAACAACAGCGGTACTTGCCCTGGGTGCTTACGCCGCCCGCAAAGGCCTCAGACCCGACCTCCAAGAGCTCCGGTTCACGGGCATCCCGTCCCCGGATGTTGTGGGTCCTGCCCCGGGCGACAATGCCACGGACCAAGGCCGGATGCGTGAAATCGTGGCAACGCTGTCGGCCCAGAAGCTGGAAGTCGAACAGATGCGCCAATCCCTCATCCCACCACTCACCCAAACAGCAGTAGACCGCTTCCTCACAGAGGCGCTGCCCTAGGCTTGGATGACCTCCATGGCGGCTTGCCTGAAGGAACTATCCCTCGAGGACACCACGGGTGCTTGGGCCAAACAGCCGCTGCCGTCCACTGTGTGGCGAGTCCTCAATGAAGAACTTTGCGCAAAAAGGCAGGGCCGACCGTCAGCACCAGCGATGAACGCCCACCCTGGCCAGGTAGGAAAGATGGCACCGTTGCAGCCCTGGGTGATGACGACCGGTTCGGGCACCATGTGCTTCAACTGCAGCAGCCGAGGCCACATTGCGCGCCTGTGCCCATGGAAGGCGCCTGGGGGCCAGGTCCAGTAAATGGGGCCCCACACCATGTGGGTAAATCACAACCAGGCCTCTGATATGAACGCGCCGCCACCGGCCGTGTGCAACAGGTGCGGGCAGATGCATTGGGCCCAGTTCCCGTGCCCCCAGCCCCAGCCAGGGGCGGTCGCCAACCCCGCCACGCACAAGCCAAGTAGCCCCAGCGCACAGGGGACCGAGTGGAGCGCCGCCTTGCTACAACTCCTCCAGCAACAGCAGGAGGGGGCAGCCAACCTCCGCCTGAATCACCATGCCCCCAACCCCTTTGCCTCCCAACCCGCACCACCAAACCACAATGGCTGGCCAAGGGACGACCACTATGGCAGCAGCATGGGAAGCGTACCGAGCGGCACTCAGAGCGGGTCTTCGCGAAAGCCTTACGGACACACTGGCTTTCGATGCCAGAGCGTTCGCCAAGGGCACGCAGGACACATACCTGTGCGTCGTCCACAACACCCTCATGGGCAACGCCGACGACACCAACGTACAAGTGGCAATCGATAGCCGCCTCTTACTCCTTGGGCACCGCAGACGTGTTGGTTCAGTGGCTCGCAACGCCGTCTCTGGGTTCCAGATGCTGGCCAAACTGCAACTCCTCCCGGAGGTGCTTACCGTGAGAATGTGGCTACAGGTACGGGCCATCAAAAAAGGCACAGCGCACTTGGCCAACCCCCCAATTGGGCAACAGGGCAGGACCTGGAGCGCTTGGGAAAATGCTGAGACCATTGGGTTTGGGCCAGGACGTTCTTCGCAGCAGCCTATGCAGGCGTACTCGCACTCCGAGTTGGCGACGTCAGCAGTTTTACATGGGACGGCATCAGCACCCTGGGGTTCCTCACCTTCTAGGACCAAAAGGTCAATGCCGAATTGGTCACTGTGCCCCTCAGCCCGTTCCTGGACCGCTAGAGGGGCTACATCTAATGATTCAGGTGACGGGGCCAACTGCCGACCACCCCCCTCATCCCAGGTGAAGGACTTGCATCCAAGTGCCTCCACGACATCCTTGAAGGCACACCGAGCGCCCACATCACCTGGCACCCATGGAAGCAATTTGCCGCCGCGGCACACGTCTGGCTTGGGGGAACCACTGGGGGCCTCCAGCAATGGGCCCGGTGGAGATCCCCTAGACAGGCCCGCCACTACGCGCGCCAACCCCCAACGTGGACGCTCCCCGACACGCTCTGCTTGCCTCTCCCTGCCCACTTCACATGATCCCCAGCGCACGACCTTGACTAAGGCCTTATCAGTACGCGAGACCTATGGCCACGAGAGGCGTGGGCACCTGCCCCAGCAAGGGCGCAGCGACGGGCACCCCTGGCAACACAGGTGGTCGGCAACCCCCACCTCCAGGACAGCGACTCGTCCAGCTCAAGGGAGGAATCAGTTGACCTTGATGCACAACATCACCCGAGCCATCCGTCCCGATCCCAAGCAGCAGAACCACCGGAGAATGCAGCGCTTCCGAGCCCACAAACTGTCACAGGAGTGCACCGTGCAACGCCGCATGATACGGCAAATTGTGACCCACCTATGGATGCACAAATCGACAGTCGCGGACAAGAACCGATGATGCGGCTCCTCGGCCAGATGGCGGGGTACAAGCGATCACAGGAACGACAGTGGCAGATGCGAGCGCCAGCCCACACATCAGCCCATGTGTCACAAACACCACACACCCAGCCACCAGTGCTAGCGAAGTTCCCAGCCACCACAATGCCCAAGGGACACAACATAGCGCGCCCAGCCCAACTGACCCCCTGGCACCACCACAGCATGCTGCAGCGGCCGCCACACACTCTCAACCTGACGTCAACCTCCGCTTCTTTTGCACCCGGCAGCCCGGAACACCAGCCCCGAAAACCTATTGGGCACATACACCGACAGAACAAGCCGCGCTGGGCACACTTGGCCCTCAACAGACCCCAGGCTCTGAAGAAATGCACATTGACGGCTGGGAGCCGCCAACGTGTGAAAGCGGGACGTCGTACTCAAGCGACAAGGCCCATGGACCCGTCACGCCCTACCTCAGCCATCCCCCTCCCCCACCTCACCCACAGGAAACGCTCGGCGTAGTGGATGTGGCACACACAGCGAACAGCGAACCCGCCGACCCCGGCGACACATCCTATATGCCCTAGCCACTGCCACCGCCAATGGAACACCGGGAAAAGCAGCCACACGTGCCCACGGGAGACACCCCAGCCCCGCAACGCAAAGTGCGACCGGCACCACCGCAGCTTCATCACACAAACGAGAGCGCAGGACGTGGTGAGCAGCCCACTGCCGCTCGACCACGGCTGGACCATGCCCCATTTTGGGGTTATGACCTCCTCGCGCCTCGGAAAGTCGCGAGATTCCTCCAGTGGCACCCGGGACCGATGTCATTGTCACCGGTGGACCGAACCGGACCAACGGAGCGCTTTGGCCGCGCTGCGGGACGCCATGAGCAACGCGGCCCATGGCATGTCTATGAAGGGACCGAGGATGAGTGCAATCCTTCCGTTGCTGTAGGACATGGCGATGCTCAGCATGAACCGGGCATGGGACACGAACACGTGGTTGGAAACCACTAACCACCTGTGCGCTGTAATGAATGTGCTGGCTGATGGTGACCCTCGGGAAGACGATATTTCGCCCATCAGCGACACTAGCCCTCGCCCCAAGCACCAACCTGGCGATACCCTACCCCTTCATGTGGCCAGCAGGGGTATAGGAGCGGCGGGCTCCATTCCGATCAGCCTCGAGACATGGCGCAAGCACGTCCCGCACGACATGAAGCGGGCACTCCACGTGGCGCCTGAGTTGGGGGACTCAGATGACCGAGCCCTCGCTGCGTTGGCCCACGCCATGCACAGCTATGGATTGCTTATCCGCTGCCACCACCACACAACTGCTAACATGCGCGCATTCCCCAAGCCGAAATTGCGGGAAAAAGGGGCGCTGATCGCTGACCTCGGCCTCCTCAATGCGCTCATGGGGGACCCACCGCTTCCTTTAGAGCTCCCTAGCATGGCGCAACTAGGTGGCCTCCTTGAGCTTTTGAAGGCACGTGGTATCAAGGCTTAGTTTACTACACTTGACGTTTCCAACATGTTCTGGTCCGTGTTGCTCCCGCTCGAGCACTCCACCAGCTTCCGCTTCCGGGTACGTGGGGTCACATACGCCATCCCTAGCCTGCCTTTTGGTTGCACGGCCCGTCCCAACATGGCGGTGGAAGTACTAGCAGCCTACCTCACCCTCCACTTTCCGGCGGAAGTGATCCTCATCCAGTATGTTGACAATGTCCTGCTGATATCTGCAGACCGACAACGCCTTTGGCTTGAAACCAGCTTGCTCACGGATGACCTTCGCACTGCGGGTTGGGTCATCAGCGCCAAGTCCCAGGTGGAGCCGACCACCAGCATAACGTGGATGGGTAAACAATTCGATGGAGACCACTACACCGTGACGCAGTCCGTGGAATACATGGCCACCGCCACCGCCATGTGGGTAAAACTGGCCACGAAGGGCTATGACCAGCGCACCATGCGCCACCTATGCGGAAAACTGGTTTGGGCCTCCCGACCTGGGCGTGGGGCCATGCCTTTGTTTAGTGGGGCCCTCGCGTGGCTCAACTGGGGCCCCCAGCAATCCAAGTACACACCACCAGCGGTATTGCGTGGGCTAATGCATTAAATGCATGGAAGCGCTCGCCCTTGGTGGCACCTCGTGGAGAGCACCGCCGATTCTTAGCCCCACGGAAGAATCCTTGTACGTATATGCAGCGTACGACGACTCATGTTGGACTGCGGCACTATGGACCCCTGACCGTGGCATGCGCATCTGGAGGCTTCCGACATGGGTGACCACCAAGCAGGGGGCTCAGCTCGCGGCAATTGAGATGGCCACCAAGACGGCGGCTTACGAGTGGCTGGCTCAGCTCCACCCGGTCGCCGACAACATGTCTGCCATTTGGTCCACTATCCGCAATAAAAGCAACACAGCTAGCCCGGCGCGAGCCCGTCACCTAAGACAAATCGCGCAAGCCCTTCGCTGGTCCCACATCCGGATGCGTATCAGCTGGGTCCCATTGCGCTTCAATCCGGCGGACTGCCCGTCAAGGGTGTCCACCTACGACCCGCTTATCCACACGGCAGCGGATGCGGAGGCCACTTACCGTGCCCTGCAGCACCACCCCCAACACACGCCCAAACACATGGGCTGGGCCCACCATAGGGGATGACCCCGCGTGTTGTCTTGAGCCCCCCCCCCCCCCCAAAGTGACTGTCTTCTGACCGGGTACCCGTGTCCTACCCTACACGGCGCACTTCCCTGACGTTCTCTTGTTTCTTCAGTGTATCTGTGCAGCACTGTGCTGCAGGCACGCGCGCAGCTGCCTGCGGCTGAGCTGACAGCCAGCACGACCTTTGACCGGGCGGGCAGCACCCTGCTCTTCCACACAGTCCAGCTACCGGCCCTCAGCAGGCCGTGGGCTGGCATGGCTGAATGCCCCCACGCATGGTGACATCCATCAAGTTGAAGTAAAGGTTGCCCCATTGGATGCCCAGTCATGTTCCCGCGAGGTCAGTGCGAGTGTGCACCGCTGCATGGGGTTAGTGCAGTATTGCAGCAGACATTAGTCGATCCTTAATGTGTTCCATGCTGTGGTTTTCAGAGCGCAGGGTGCGGGGTAGGCCGATGGCACTGAGGGAGCAGTGGGATACCCGAATGGCGCGCCCATGCGCGGAATCACCCAGCCAGGATAATGTTACTCCTCTCCTTAGCATCCTTCGTATCGCCCTCGTACTCAGGCAGCAGTTTTGGCAGCCACGGGGGGGTTGTCATCTCATCAGTGCCCTGCTTCCCTGCACTCCCTTTTCCCTGCAATCATTGTTGTTTCTTCGGCTTTGCATTCTGCCGAGTCAGTCCCATGTCCCCCCCATTCCTTGCACATTTACTCTGCAGTTTTCGGTACGCGAAGCGGGGGGGGGGGGGGTTACCTCCTGACGTGGTTAGCTGGTTGGGCAGCCGCTTATTTATTTCTTCGACGCTGGACCTGAATGGCGACAGCACGCGCCATCTTTGCGCTGCCCCCCCCCCCCCCCTCCC
Organism: Eutreptiella sp. 'Long Island Sound 2002'; assembly: GCA_964036045.1. Taxonomy (NCBI): domain Eukaryota; phylum Euglenozoa; class Euglenophyceae; order Eutreptiales; family Eutreptiaceae; genus Eutreptiella; species Eutreptiella sp. 'Long Island Sound 2002'. The sequence continues at coordinate 63,744,853 of OZ038386.1, forward strand.
CCTTGGCAGCACAAGCAGGAGCCTCCTGCCATGCATATTCCGGCTCCTGCTACGCTCCATCCTTTGTCGTACCACTGTGTGGTGCTTGACTGCACCGCTGCCTTGCCCCGGCATCGCCTCGTTCCTTTTTCGCTTGCTTCTCTCTTCCCCTCCCGTCTGCGTGTGTGAAACTATCCTATCACAACGCGGCGGTGAACGTTGCGCGTTTGTTCCTATATTTTCTCCAACCGTTGGCAGGTTTGCCCACCTGTGGCTCCTCTACCCCGTCCCACACACCACAGGTGTGGAATGCCAACCCCAGCGCACTGAAACCAGGCCATGTGTAATTGCCCGCCAAAACCGCCCGCCGGAGGCCAATAAACGCGTTTATGCGTTTATTTTCGCGGTTTTCACCGTTTTGGCCCCGGTTGGGCCGTTTATTGATGTTTATTGATGTTTTTGCTGTGTTTTTTTGTGTTTTTCAGAGGTATTTGAAAGGTTTATGTGGTTTTCATTGCCTATTGCCTTTTTTTGGGGGCTTTTTTTTTTATCTAATTTGTCCCAGAATTCACTTGTCAGCTGATTTGTCCATTTGTTCAAGAGTGTCGCTACACGGTGCAACGGTTCAATAGACAATATACAAGGTAGAAACTACAAAGCATAAAATAGAAAGTAGGAAGTACAAAGTAGAAAGTAGAAAGTGGAAAGTATGACAGGAGAGATAACAAAACGATCCACGAAGAGCACTACCGTCGCTAAGTGTAGCATTCCTTTCATGTGTACGGAATCCCTACACGTGCACACATATGGAGTCAAGCCTGTGGAGTAGACGTTCAAGTCGGGGTTGGGGTTGGGGAATCGAGGGTGCGAGAGCTCCGCAGGCATAACGTTCGGGAAAGGGTCGTGGGCAAGGGTCGGCACACGCTTCATTAGTACAAAATTTCTCGCGTCAAAGCTATACCAAGGGTTCAGGGCCTAGAGGAAAGGGTGGGAATGGGTGCCTCATACAATCTTCTCATTTGTCCCTCTCACCAGCCACTTGTAATGCGTCCCGTTTGGGTTCGACGCGCCGACGGTGGTCAATGGGTGCACCTGGGCGCCGTTGCCGATGCGGTAGCTCATGTGAAGCGCAACGGTACGGACATCTTTCACACGCAGGTCACCCGGGCGGCAAACAAAGGAGGTACGAGCAAGGGGTGGCTGCTCTCTTTTGAAGATGAGATCCCACATCCACCCCTTGTCGCCAATGCCCGAGTATTGTTGCTGCCTACAAGCAAACCATGCTGAAGGTAGGTTTGCCCATCGAAAAATGGGTGTCCCGGATGTTCTGGTATTGCGTTGATGGTGCAGAGGTCATGCAATCAACCGGCAATGGCGTGGCGGGCCTGCTGATGCAGCTGCAGGCGGAAGTGCTCAGCTACAGTGTGGTCGTTCCGGTGCACGCCAACTGCCACCGCGCTGATTTGGCCTTCCGGGACGCCATGGATTCCAGCCACGTGCTCCTCGACATCGTCTCCGAGGATATGACCTCCGTGACCGGCTGGTTCAAAAACGCGCCTACACTGTTGCGCAACCTACGTACCATGGCCATCAGCATGGACATGTCGCCGCTCCGGTACGGGTGTTTGAGCCAACGCCGATGGGCAGCTTTTGCGGCTCGCGCAGTTCGCAAAAAACAATTTAGCAGAATCAGAGTTTATGACCCCTAATCGAAATGTTTTTTTTGGCCAAAAGTTTGGTTGAAAATCCTGTCACACAAAACAAAAGATGTGTACCCATCCCAATGTATTTTCAGTTTCACTTTTACCAAGAGCAAAACCCACAAAAACAAATGTTCTACCGAAATCTTTTTCCCAAAATGGAAACCTTTTTGCCAAAAACAAAACTATTTTACCAGAACCAAGGCCATTGTACCAAAATGAAACCGTTTTTACCGGAACAACGTCGTACCTGGTCGCCAATACCCAGTAGCAAAATCCTTTTATCAAAATCAAAACAAATTTACCAAAATCAAATGTTTTCTTTAAAATTAACAAATTTTAACTAAAAGCAAAAGGAGAGTCATCAAGTGTTTACCAAATCTTTTCACCAAATTCATTTTTACAAAAAAAACCAAAAAAAACAACCCTTTCACACCTCACCCCGCCGCCCGCCGAGACCCCTTTTGGCGGGCGTTTACTCATGGCCTGACTGAAACCCTGCTTGCGGACTTACATCCCGCCCCCTTTGGCTACTCCCTTTAGGTACAGCAAAACAGCTGCGGCTCTGCCGCCCGATGCGTGCGGCCGGTGGTGACAGGGTGTGACAGGGCGGGGCCGCGCGCTCCCGCCCGTGAGATGGTTGTTCGACTCATGCTGTGCCCGTGTCTTGAGGTAGCGAGGTCCAGGGAACCAGCCAAACGCAGGTTTCCCCGGAAACCCCAGTTTGGCGTCACTGCCTCTCTCTTCCATAATGTGCAGTATATTTTCTTCCCACCCACCCACCCCCGAACCCGCGCCATCCCTAACTGATCTACTTACAGTGCATCCGCACACCGGGGCCCTGCGCTCCCGCCCGTCAGATGGTTGTTCGAATTATACTGTGCCCGTGTCTTGAGGGAGCGAGGTCCAAGGAACCAGCCAAACCATCCCGCTAGTACCGCAATTAGGTTGCACAAATCTTTGAGTGCAACAAACCGCACCACCCTTCAACACCCTTGCAATCATTTGGCAACAAAGACCTCTTTACCACCCTCCTCCCCTTGAAAGCTTTTATCACATCGCATGGCCCACTGTGCCAGCGGAGCGGGCACATCAAGAGCTGTGTGATTCCCAAAGAAAGGAGTGCGTTATCCAATACCCCCTTGCTGGGCTCCACCATATTATCCTAATTCTTCCTTAGCACCCTAAAAACCCGCCGTACCAATATAACAGCCCTATGATACCGGGGTTTGACACTCTCTCAAAAAGCGCATATGTGTTCCCTTGGGCATACCCCTGGGCACAACTAGTAACCCCGCCCCCACTTGCACCTTTCTCGTCCAAAGTCGGAAGTTGAAGGGCGGTGTTTGGCTCACACAATGTACATTCCAATACATGCCCTACAGGTAGAGTAGGCCGTGACAGTGCTCGCATTATGCACATCTGAATGTACATATGAGCGACTAAGAACACATGAATTGATCGGCTACAAACCCCTTGAGGGGTAGTGGGGAGCGTTGGAAACCTCTGTATGTGACCAATCCTTGGGTTGTGTGTTGAAGGGATACAAAAATCACACTTCCAAGGGACAATTGCGTCGCCCCCCTAGCCCTCCATTCAGGCCTCATTAGGAAGTGTCCCCCGAAGGCACTACTGCTACCCAAAACTAAGTGGGATAGAAGATCCTAGGGAGGGAAAAGCTAGCCAATAAAAAGGAGCGTTTTCAGGATGTTTAGGTTAGTTTGCATTAGGCTTGGCTAGTCCAGGTCATAAAATTGAAGCGGGGCAGAACATCGGCTTTTACAAGCAACTCAACCAACATCGATGGCAGGGGCTGTAGGATGGGGTGAAAGATGAGTGAAACCGATCCTTCTTTTGAGGACCCGTGATATATTAGACAAGCAACAGCGGGGATTGAAGGGCGGCTCATCATACACCGCATGTGTCTGTATGGCCCGGCCCGCGTTCTTTTCTTGACATTCCACAATACGTCACATATTTGTGATAGCGCCAAGCAGTTTTGTACCCTTCCATCGTCCACAAGTGCACAATGCACTGAAAAATCTTTCATGCATTTTGCCCGCCCTTTTTGCTTGTGAAGACGCGTGCCACGTTGCAACGCACATTGCGGGTACGGGTGCACGTAACTATACGTGTGATCCCTTGCAAAGCCCTGAGTAGGGTGTGTGGGCAAGATTGGCTGTAGATGTGGCCCCAAAAGTGCCCGCGAAGGCTCTTGCACAAGTGCACGGCGGACTGCCTCAGGGAGCGCCTGGAGGGGTGCACGCGGGAGGCTTGTGCCTAGGTGCCCGCAAAAGTGCCCGCGATGCCCCGGGCAGGGTGTGCGGGCAAGATGATCTGTAGATGTGCCGCAAAAGCGCCCGCGAAGGCGCGGGCACAAGTGCAGGGCGGGCTGATTGAGCCAGTGCCCGGAGGGGTGCGTGCGGGAGGCCCGCGCCTAGATGCCCGCACAAGTGCCCGCGAAGCCCCAATCAAAGTGTGTGGGCAAGATTGGCTGTAGATGTGCCCGCGAAAGTGCCCGGGAAGATAACATGTGGTTGTGCGCGTTGGGCCCACATGCGGTAGGCCTCGTGGAGATGTGGGTCCTATTCCACGTGTTGCGGGTCCGAGTGCATGCTAGGTAGAGGCATGACGAGCGCTTTGTATGGCTCGATACATGCCTTTGCTAGGCTTTGTCCGTCAATTTAGCATGCACTTTCACCTCCGTAAGTCGGCTGTTTTTTGGACGCAAGCTAGGTTGTACGGATGCATGTGTTGTCAACACAGCAATAGGGTGCCCCACTGCATTTGGTGGTGGATTCAAAGTAGGTTCAAAAGGGAATTACAGAACGGGGGCGTGGTAGAGGCGGTGTGGGTGGCGAGTAGCCTGGGAGGATATGGATCATGCAGAGTTGTAGGAGCGGTGGCAGTGACAAACGGTGGCGGGCTAAGAGGGGGCAGGGTGTTCCCCATGCAATGGGTGCCCTCACACATCGGCATTCCTGGCAACGAGCAAGCGGATGGTTTCACGGGGTAGGGCAGGGTGTGGCATGGTGCCTACTCCATTGAGTAGGTGAAAGACGTAAGAGATCAACAATGGGAGTGGGTGCAGATGCCTTGGAGCCGATTATGTGCGGAGGGAGGGATGGCCCATTGTGTGATCCAATACATGTGTGACTGAGCGCACATAGCACTCAACACACGCCCTAGTAACATCACTATCAGCCCCCCCTCCTTTCAAGCCTCTGTGCGTGAGGGGACAAGAACAATCCCTCCTGCACCCGAACCATTTATCCTCCAACTCTGATTGTAGCCCCGAACTCTCTCACCTCACGGTTCTTCTTGTCCCCTCCGGACAGAGTTGGCGTAGAACGATCTAATACATATTATCTCATGTGTATATGTCTTATCCAATTTGCAATATGTTGGCCATATTTGGAAGCTAACCGTTGCGGTTGACCACCTAGGGAACAATGTTTCGATTGGTCCACTCATGCCTGGCAGTGCACCGGATGTTGTAACTTGAAACAAGTATGGTCCATCAAGGAAGTTAGGTTTGTTCAAGGGCTTTGAGGTAGGATTTCATGATGGTGCATATAAAGGCCACTTGCATTCACATATTCCTTTCATCGTCCACAACGTTCTTGCAAAATGTAAAAAGGAGTGGGGGACTGGGTGGCCGCAATTTTTCGCAATTTTCCGCAATTTCGCTATTTCCCCGCAATTTTCCGCAATTTTCCCGCAATTTATCGCACTTTTCCGCAATGTTCCTGCAATTTTTCTGAGTTGCCCATCTTACGTGCCCCTGCGACGCACACACCCAGGAGGGAGGCAGCCTGACTACTGCAAAACACAGTGCACAACGCACCAGCCCTCGTCACACGAGCAACTGCCATCGCCTGCGGCCCCATCATTACAAATGCCATGGCCCATGCAGTTGCCCTGGCCCGGGCACTGCAGGCTGCAGTTGGCTCCAGCAAACCCCGGATGGCACACGCATGATTGGCCAACCGTGACGCCGGAGTAGCACCGGGACTGGCAAGAGGTGCCCGCCAGCCCGCGGAGCACTTCGAACAGTCGGTGCCTGCCCAGTGGCCGGCCGCATCGTCGAGGCACTTGCACAGGGCAGCTTGTCAAAGTAGCACGCCCCATGGCCTTGGCAGGGCAGGCTGATGGTGCTGGGGTCGAAGCCTGGGCAAAGGGACGTACACTTGGTATTCGTATAGCCCTGGGCACAGGAGCATGCACCATCGGCGTCGTGAGAAGAAAGGGGATACGGGCCGAAGAGGGGGTTGAAGGACGTGAAGGGGGAGAAGGGGGGAGGAGCATTGGGTTTGGGTTTGGGTTTGGGTTTCGGTTTCGGAGAAAGCCCATCACCGTCGGCGAGGCCGTTGGCTGGGCTCTGTGCCCGACTCAGGTGCCCGGTCTATCATCCTTGTGTTCCGCTGCGTTGTGGTCCGGGGCTGGAACTGTCGTTGGCCGCCAGACCTAAAACCTCGACGAAGGTCTCAAAACGGACTCCAGCGGTGCCGTCCCTGCCAGCAGCTGGGGCTGCCGCCGGTCGTGGCTTCGTTAAGGGGCTTGAAAAGTGCCAGATGGACAAGTGGCGGTTTGGCGTTTGTACATACCAAGGTCCGCTGGTAGCGGAATGGAATGATGTGGAGAACTGCCGAACATTGCTCCATATGCATACTAGGACGTGCACGTGTGGAGCGTTTTGCTGACCTGCATGCGGCCCCCACCCCAAACCACTAATTTTTCGGCCATAGCTTCTACCCGACATGATACTATATTCGGGATGGGATTGGTCTGTGGGGCAACACATCAAGCTTGCGTTATGCTGGCACCCATTCGGCCAACTTGCTGTGCTACCCTCCAACCAAGGGCAATGTTGGTCGGTGTGTGTGTTTCATAATCGTGTGATACTGCCGTGGGAACTAAACCTACAAAGACACGGCCGAATTGTTTGAGAGGCTGGCCCAACATTTTCAATTTTGGAGGCAGGAGCTCACAGCGAAGCCCACGCAGAAGTGCCGCCCATTGGACCAGGCCAAAACGCACAGCGAAGGGAAGAGCGTGTCACGGCGGGCCGGGAACTCGGCGCAACAGACGCGGGCCCAGCGGGCCCCCCTTGGCCGCCACACTGGCCTGGGGGCCACACCAAAGCACACCCTACCCCAGGGACCAATGAACAAAGGTGCAACACGGTGTCCCAGATGAAGTGGTATGACCCGTTCCAGGCCTCGTGTGCGCCTTCACCGAGGCCTCTCCGGATTGTATTGGCGCCAGCATCTGTGGGCCTTGGCCCTATCTACCGTGAGCCGATCCCTACGGCACCACCTTCACGGCACCACGTTCAGAGCAGCCTGGGCCATGTGTGATGCTGCTTAAGGTACTACCCGGCAAGGGATTTCAGGCCTGCAAACAACGCATTGGTGTCGTTGCGCTCCACATCCCTGTGTGCGGCCCGGTTGATGATCACAAGGTCAGATGGGCAAAGGCCAGCCACAGAACAATTCATAAAGGCCAAAGACGTGCTGTCTTCGAACCTGTCAAGGCGACGGAATACCAGCTTTCCCCCATTTGGAGTAGTGGAACCCAATATCTGATGTCGCAAAACCTCAAGGTGGGTTCGATGCACACAAGAGAAAGGGGGGGGGATCATGAGCGAGAACCAAGCAGCCGAAGCAATTGTGCCCTCCACCCGCAGTCGCATACAAGCAGAGCAGAATTGACCCACAAAAAATTGCAAGCATGTTGGTGTCCCTTGCTCTCAATGGTGAACCAGACTCGTGTGCACAACTATGCAGAAGAGAAGAGAGGAGAAGTACAACAGCCACCATGGCTCCATCCCCGTTTTCTCAAGTATTTTTCCAAAAAGCAATGCATTGCGGCTGTATGCTGGTCAACTTCACACACTCCGGGACATTATCAAAAAAGACCTGCTGCACCTCATTTTGGACGAGTGGTCTGATGAACGCGGTGCGGCAATGCCAGGAGTCATCGGCCACGTGCTCAATTCCATGGTGATATTGAGGGGCGCCTCCTGTAATTGTGCTAAATGTGCTACCCGTGGACCTTTTGAATGACCGAAAGAAAAACCACCTGTCCAGAGTTGTTGCACCTTGAGGGTTCACGAGGGTTGCTTATGGTATCGCAATTTCCCTACAATTTTCCCGCAAATTCTATTGCCTTCGGCAAATCCACCTCGCAGAGAATCTACCCCAGTCAACACACACACACACACACACACACACACAAAAAAGGGTAAAAACTACATAAATACGGGCTAAAACATGCTTCAGGTATGTTGGATGGTCATTTGAGGTGATCACAATATCAAAAAAATAAGTTTCGAAAACTTCGATTTTTGAGCTGCGTAGGGTGAAAAACTGCATAAGCAGGTTGTGTACCCATCCCATGGGACAACCCCCCCCCCCCAATAGCCAAATAGGGTGAAAAACACGTAAATAAAGCCTAAAACATGCTTTACGTAGCTTGGATGGTCATTTTGAGTGATGACAATATCAAAAAAATAAGTTTCGAAAACTTCGATTTTTGAGCCGTCCAGAGTACAAAACTGCATAAGCAGGTTGTGTACCCATCCCATGGGACAACCCCCCCCCCCCCAATAGCCAAATAGGGTGAAAAACACGTAAATACAGCCTAAAACATGCTTTACGTAGCTTGGATGGTCATTTTGAGTGATGACAATATCAAAAAAATAAGTTTCGAAAACTTCGATTTTTGAGCTGCGTAGGGTGAAAAACTGCATAAGCAGGTTGTGTACCCATCCCATGGGACAACCCCCCACCCCAATAGCCAAATAGGGTGAAAAACACGTAAATACAGCCTAAAACATGCTTTACGTAGCTTGGATGGTCATTTTGAGTGATGACAATATCAAAAAAATGAGTTTCAAAAACTTCGATTTTTGAGCTGTCCAGAGTGAAAAACTGCATGAGCAGGTTGTGTACCAATCCCTTGGGAGACCCCCCCCCTAGGACCTAATACTCAAATTGGGTGAAAAACACGTAAATACAGCCTAAAACATGCTTTACATACCTTGGATGGTCATTTTAGGTGGTCACAATATCAAAAAAACAAGTTTCGAAAACTTCGATTTTTGAGCTGCCCGGGGTGAAAAACTGCATAAGCAGGTTGTGTACCGGCCCATTCACTAGGCCATTATTGGTGGAAACAGTCACTTCGCGTCTTTGGCACGGATTGTGAACGGCCCTAGGCAAGGCTAGAGACTGCAAAAAACGTCCTTCCGTATCCTAGTAGGCATATACTATCACAACATCCCCACTCACACCCCTTAGAGTGGGTGCACAAGGTCACCGTGGTCGCCAAAACTGCCAACATACCAAAAATGGCTGAAAAAGTGCATAAACTGCATAAGCGCTCGTCCCACTCCGCCCCATACAAACCCCATAGAGTCGGGACCCGGAAACACTTTTTCGGCTCAAAATCGAAAAAAACCAAAAGATTCATGATTTTCGACCCAAAAAAAGGGGGGGGTCATTTTTTTGACCCCCCCCCACCCCCCCCCCCCTCAAAACCTCAAAAAAGTGGGTTTCAAGTGGGGGGGTCTGGGGGGTCCGGACCAAAAACTCATTGGGGGATGCGTTTATTGGACAAAATAATGATTTTACAAGGGGTTAAACTAACAATTCAACCCCTTGGGGTAGGGTACGCGAATAGGCCCAAAAAAGCCAAAATGGGGGGGTATGTGGCGTTTTCCCCATATATACGCCTGCCTGGCTTTGATCTAACAACCTCTGCGAGGTGATTTTCGCAATTGGATTTGACCCCCCCCCCTCTTGACCGTAACCCCCCCCCCCGGGTGGGATGAAACATCGGGGGGGGACTCGCTGTCTGAGTTTGTACAACGCTAGGCTACAGTGCTACTACTGGTGTGGGCTACAGCCGATGAAACGTCTCTTTCGCGAGGAAGGTTTTCATCTTCGTAGCAATTTGCTTGCCTTTTTGCAAGGACATCCTATGTTTCGTGTGGGTGTGCAGATGCCCCTGGGGTGGCCGTGTAGCCCAAATTAATGACACTGCCAAAAGCAGTGAAGGGGCAGCATATGCGGCTAGATACGAAAAACCAAATCCAAGGTAAACTGAATGATGGCTCGGATGTTGTGTACTATGATGGGTCACAGAAACAGACAGCGGGACTCTCACATGCACGTTGTTCCGCCTTGGTTCCGCCTTGGTTCCGCCTTGGTTCCGCTTTGGTTCCGCATTGGAAATGGACTGTTTTTCCTTTGGTGGTGCTGGCTTTTCATCGTTACGCGGGTCCCTGTCACCGAACCAGTCATCTTAACGGTTGACAAAAAGAAGCCAGGGAAAAAATTGCACGTTGTGACTGACAGTGAACTGGTATTCTTGGGACTGCAGGGGAAGTGGGCCAAATGGGAGCGGCAATAGTGGGTGGGGTCCCGGGGTCCGCTGGCACACATTGCGCTGTGGACAGCGTTGTGGCACAGGTGGCAGTTGCTAGGAGATAGTGTGACGGTGCATTGGGCCCCCTCCCATGTTGGTGTGCAGGGTAATGAGCACGTTGATGCGGGAGTTGTGAAGGGGTCTGCACAAGCGTATCGAGCAGTGCTTCGTGATAGGGAGGTCAGGGACATCTAGAGTGACTTAGACCTTGAAGAGATGGAAGAGCCCAGTGACGATAATATGAGTGGGGGTTCGCAGGATGGGGTAGATTCGGACACAGATGAAGATGCTACATGTACAAATGGTTCTAGCTGAGGGGAAGAGGACGATAGCAGTAGTGAGGAGTCGATGGGATCGCTGCTGTGTAAAAGACGCCTGACGGGGTTCTGGGGGAGGAGTTGCCACAACTGACATGGCGTGCACGAGCCATGTGTTGTCACGTCTGAAATGTGGGCGTGTGTGCTGTCACAACCTATGAGCGCATAACCGAGTTCCAGGGGGGTGAGCGAGCTGACCCAAACCAGCCTAAGAGACATTCGATAGCCTGTGGGCGAACTCAAGGAAACATTCAGTACTGGTTTGGAAGTGCTGTAGTGCAGCAGAACAATTGCGAGCTATGACTGGTCGCCTGTGACACAGGGGCGTTCGGTAGCTGAGTATCCGTTGCTTCATGGCCTGGGTGGGGTGAAACATGGGGTTGTTGAACATTGTGGGGGTGTAATATGGTCCGTTTCTGCAAGAATATTGCTAATTGCCCTAAAATCCCCCAATTTCAGCCTGTGAAATGCGCGCTGTGTGTGTGCTGTGTGTGTGCTGTGTGCATGCTGTGCACGTACGCCCCCTGGGTCCCTTCCAGATTGGTGCAGCCTGGCCCCGAAGGAGAGGAGGGTGCAGGCACAGGGCCAGTGGATCTGAGCGTGCACGATGCCTTGCAGTGCGCCTTCTGTACGCACCCGTGGCTGATGTGGCCACACAGAACATGTGGGCTACAGTCTGGTCAAGCACAGTCTGCCCTTGCGAAGGTATGGTATGGCCCCGGGCCAGGGTGGCGTCTCAATGAGATTTGCGGCCCTTCAACCCCCCGTCATGGCACTCCTTCTACTGCCCTTTCCCCAGCACTCATTTTGCCGGTCAGTTTCGTTGCACTTCATGTGTTGTTTGTGATGAATGCCGATGTCCAAGACCCACAAAAGCGCATCTCCGCCCTCACGCAAGAGCTGCAGGAGGAACGGGCGCTGCGGCAAAAGCTGGAGTGCGATCTGGCGGCCAAAGTCCTTGAAGTGGCGCCTCTCCAGAACGAGAATGCATCCCTGAGGCATGAACTGAGCGACTTGACGGAGGACTGCACCAAATTGCGGGAGCAAGTCAAGTCTTTGAAAGCTTCGATTTCGCAGCAGAAAGTGCGCGTGCTCAGTTCCCAGACGCCATCAGAACGGTCTCGCAGCCCAACAGACGGTGCAGCCGCAGCCAAACCTGCGCCACAACCGCCACAACCGCCACAACCGCCACAGCCCCAACAACCCCCACAACAGCCCCCTGACAAAGGGAAGCAAAACACGCCTCCACCCGCGAAGGTTGCAGCCCCCCCAGATCCGTTGCACTGCGCGTTGGAGGCGGAGTACCAGTGGTCAACCTTTCGAGTGGCGCTCAGCCTCCCGGCCCCCGAGTTGTCCGATCTGCGGTGGACGTGTGGGGCATCCGAGGCCGGCCCCGCGGACCAGAGCAGCGCACCCGCACCCGCATGCCCCAATGACGTCCCGCTCAAACGCTTTGTGGACTCGTCGCCATTGGGACTGAAGTGCCATTGGCTGTTGGACATGCTGGTGGCCTCGCAGGGGGCCACACTGGACGCGCAGTACTTTTGTGGGACGTTTGGGGCCACAACGTCGGAGCTGGCGGTGTACTGTCGCAAGCACTCGCAGTGGTATGTGGTGGTGCACTGCATGTGGTGGGGGGGTGGACCACCGAGAGGGCGGGTTTTGAAGGGGGGGGTGGCATGCGCTTGAGGGGGAGAGGCTGGAGGGTTGCTTCCAAAGCACTGGCAAGATGGCACTGGCGGGTGGGGAAGCAGGTGTTGGGCAACAAAACGGTTGGGGGGCGGTCGAGGGGCAGCCGAAAGCGGATGGAACGGAACCGATCGGTACCGTGGAGGGGGAGAGACCCCGAAACCCCCCTTATTGGCCATCGACGGATTGATTTACGGCGGTGCATAGCCAATATTGAGCTGGCGGTGTGGCCGGTACGGTGGTATCATACGCGGCTGTTGAGTCATGAGTTGGTGGTTCGAACCCTCCGACCTCTTTGGCCAGAGGGAGCATGTGTTGACCCTCCCCAGGCACCTCACACACCAGCAATCATCCATCGTTCACCACTTCAGTAACGTGGGTTGACTCACCACATTCATTTTTGGAATTCGTCCACCCCCACTGAACCCCTGTGTGCATGGCTTGAGACTAACCGGCGCCGTGGGCTGACCCAGACAGCCCAAGAAGCATTCGATAGCTGCACCCGTGCGGTGAGCTCAAGGCAACATTCTCGGCACTGGTCTGGTTTGCGCTGCAGTGGCAGTAAGGCAGAACAACCCCTGAACATTGAACTGAGTAAGTCTGGCATGAGGTCAGGATCATGCTGGTTCGTTCAAAACCTGACATCATGGCCCCCCGTTTCTGCACCCCAAAACTCCCCTTAGCACGTCCAGTGCCCCACAGCCATGGCATGCGACATTGACACGGTGGCCCGCAGCATTGCCCCGACAGGGGGGATGACCGGCGACCCAACAGCCGCAGGGCGTGCCGTCCCCAAGGGCCAAGTGCGCGCAGCGGCTGCGCGAGGGGGGTTGGGGGGCGGCACATAGAGCACTCCTGGACACACGCTCCTGGGCACCCTACCTCGAGGCAGTGGTCTTGAGACGTTCCCCACCACCCTCTGAGCACTCCCCCACATCCCATTCTTCAACCCACACCCGGGACCTTGCATCGGCCCTGCTCTTCAATGCGCCCCGCAACTGTCTCTAACACCCTCATAGTGCCCTCCCCCCTTGGCATGACCCTGTCTCCGCACCCCACGGCTGTCACACGCCCCACATGGGCCTCACTGCACCTCCCGCCTCAGGCCAGGCCAACCCGCACAAGCCGCCCACTTGGGCCATGCGCTTCCCAGGCCTCCCCAGCCCCGTACTGAGCAGCAGCTGGCTCGAGCCATTCCATGCGGAATCGTTGCTCAGCCTTCCGCACCGCACCCCCCGTGCACCCCGCAGCAGCCCGGAGTACCCGTAGAGCGGTCCACAGTAGTCCCCCACCTGAATGCACCCCACGGCTGTCCGCAGCACCATGACTGCACCCCACAGCCCTCACCCTCTGCTCTCCTCATGGTCATTCCCCTCCTCCCAAGACGTGCCCCACAGCGCTGCCCCCCTTCCTCTGCTCCCAACCCAAGGCCCCTTCAGCCCCATGCCTCGACACATTCCGTGAGTCTTAGCACCTCCCCCAAACCTCTGCACCTGATGCGGTACGTGAGTGCCCCCGCTTTGCCCAGAGCCATGGAGTGATACACCAGTCCCACACCATAGAGCGAACGCACCCTTGCTCAGGGCATGACAGCAGCCCCCACCCTCTTGCCCAACACCAGCCACCACAACCCCGCGCACACTTGCTGCACAGCACCCAACCCCCCCGCCCCTCCTGGCTGGGTTGATTTAGTGGTTATGGCGCTAGCCTCGGATTGTGGGATCGAACCCGGCTACAGTCAGAGTTCATATCCGGCCGGGGTGGCTCCTAAACCCCCCCCCCCAAAAATAGGAACCGGTTCTTATTTTTGACCCAGTTGGTGGCGGTAGCAGGGGGGGTTCTTATTTTTGGGGGCGGTTCCTATTGCATTTGACACCTCCTCCTGCCTTCAGAAAAAATGAACATTTTTGATGGCTTGCACCCACAGTGTGCGGACTCCATTGATCCTGTCTGCAACCTGCCAGCAGCAAAGCGCCAAGCTACCATCACTTCCTATTTCCGCAAGTAACTGATGCACAAAAAACTCTTCAGTGTTCCCCGCTTTTGTCTTGCTTGTGTCCAAGGTGGTTCTTATTTTTGGGGCGGTTCTTAGTTTGGGGCCAGTTCTTATTTTTGGGGGGGGGGTTTACCCGATGACCGTCGCTATCAGAGCGGCTCCATCCCATGCGATACTGCGGCAGGGAACAGCACCAGGATGTATGAACCTTTAAGACACAGTCGGGGATAGTGCAGTCCTCTCTCAACTGTGAACAACGCTTCGGCTCACTGGGACCCGGGCAAAGTGTCGGATGTTGAGGGCAGGCTGTACCCTGACACCGGACAAAGTCGTCCGGGTGGAGATGAGAGGCGTGACCAGGTGTTGGACTTACGCCCCACGTCCAAGGGAGTGAGAGGCCCATAGCCCCCCCCCCCCCAGAACCGACCTATGCATCTGCCCTACAGCTCTCCATGCCCTCAGAGCCCTGTTGGTGCAGGGTATGCACACACAGATGGCTGGCTGGTGTGCAGAGTCATCATGGACCCAATTTAACTTCGTTCGGAGAAGAAGAGGAGGAGGCAAGAGGGTGACAGGCACAGAGAGAGAGAGAGAGAGAGAGAGAGAGAGAGAGAGAGAGAGAGAGAGAGAGAGAGAGAGAGAGAGAGAGAGAGAGAGAGAGATACAGAGAGAGCGAGAGAGCCTCAGAGCAAGCCTGCCTCAGTGAGCGAGCCAAAGCGAGCTGCAGGAATCACAGCCCACGCTTTACGGCCCGTGCCTCAGCCTCATCCCGGCATTACCCGTTCTTCTGTGCCGCCCTGGAGCCCCTGGTTGGTGGCTCACTAGGTATGAAAATGTCGCCTAGGCAGAGGTCCACCCAACATGGCTTGCAAAAAGGCCGCCAAGTTCTCTCCTGCATGAGAACCCCTTTGAGCAGGGTTTGTTGCCAGGGCACACCACCGGGCTAAAAAGCATTTGGGCCCCCCATTGTGACAGGTTCCAGCCCTCATGTGGTCCCGGACTGTCCGCAGGTTCAAGTACAACGATGCCAAATATGTGGTGCAGCTGCGGGCCCCGCTCGCCGATGCGGTGCGCTGTGCCACGGCGTCGGGCCCCTCCCCCCGCGACGCGCGGCTGCCCCCCTTCCTCTCGGTGGTGCGGGACGTCTTCACCGCCCTGCACAAAGTGCCGGGCAAACTTGTGACGTATGCGGAGCTGGAGGGTCTGGGACAGTGGGAGAGCCGGTGCCCCGAGGCAGCGGCAGCAGTGCCGTTCCCGCGGCTGATGCACTACTTCGACAACCTGATCCACGACCGCCACTCCATGGCCTGTCGATTGCCGACGCTACTCCCGAGGCTTCGGAAGGAGCCAGTGGAGCCGACCCAAGATGGCGGGGACGGCGGGGAGGCAGCGGAGGCACCGGAGGTGGCAGACAAGGCGGAGGATGGATGTGAGGGCAACGGGAAGGGCCCTGAGGGGCCCGAGCAGCCGAACGGGGAGGAGCTGGACGATGTGGAGGGGGACGAGGACGCGGTGGTAGTGGACGGGCCCGCGTCCCCAGAGGCTGCGACGGAGGCAGTGCCGGAGCTGTACACCCTGTCCCCCCAGGGGGAAGTGTACCACGAGTGGGTCCTGCGCATTGCCCTTGAGTCCACGCAGCACCTGCCGCAGGTCCCGTGCCCCATCCCGCCGCAGCCCCCGTTCCCTTCAGCCCCGGAGCTGCAGAACTTCGGGGAGGTCCTCCGCAGGTTCGTGCAGCAGGCCACCCCCACTGCGGAGGACATCCGGAGCCGCCGCCGAATGCAGGGCTACTTACAGACGGTGCTGCGGCAGGAGCTGAGCTGTAAGAGCTCTGGAACGGAAGATCATCAGAAGGAAGGGGGCGAGGCGCAGTTCGAAGGAGGCATGCCCCTCTGTTCCGCCCCGCTGCGCCCCTGTACGCCCCCTTCCTGCGCTTCCGTGCGGTGCCCCCACCTTGCACCGGGACTCCCTTGATCCTGCACCCCCTCCCCCTTCCCGTGCCCTTGTGGCCCGGCTCACTGCTGTACAGCCACACACCCTAGCTGTAACCCCCTGTTCCCAGCCCCCCCTTCCCTGCCCCACTTTGGAAACCCAACACCCAACCCCCATCACTGGAGGCAGAGTGCATCCCTTGTCACGGCAGCGGCACTTCATAAAAGCGTGCCCTCCACGCCTGCTGCGCATGCGCAACAGCGCGGCAGGGGGCTGCAGGTGCAGGGGTGGTGCAGGGCCACATCAGGCGCTTTGGGTGGTGAAGTTGTGAAGGATGGGGCGGCCCCCCAAATCGACCGGACGTCCGCCCTGACGGACGGCAACAGCCCTACGAGAGTGGCATGGTTTGGTGATACCGGGGAAGGAGAAAATTAGGAGCAGGCGAAGTTTGGAATGGCAAAATTTGGCACAACGAAAGTGTGCCAAATCATGCCGTGGTATTTGAAGGTCCGAAGCCATTTCTCTCGGTGCCATTTCCAGCACTCTTGGAATGCATATTTCCATTGTGCCCAACAACCCCCAGGAAATAACAGCAGCCATCCAAGCAACCATCCAGAAGCTGAAAGAAATAACAGCAACCAACCACAGGCACACAGGAAATAACAACCACCATTCACGGTCTATGCTTGTTGTGCCACAATCTGGGAATTTATACCAAATTTTGCAGTGGTATTTAAGAATTTGTGCCAATTTGTGCCAATTTGGTGGTTTCTCTGCACCAAAATTCGCCATTCCAATTTTCGCTCGTTCTTAAGCTTCCCCTCCTGAGTACATGGGGCAGTGCCCCACTAACACTTGCCCTGCAGCCCCGTGTGCCATCCCGTGCACATCGGTGTTTGAGGACGGGTCCTCTGGACACCTCGGGTGACAACAGCCTGTGTCTGCTCCGGTACCCGCGGGCAGCGGGCGGCCCATTGGTGGCCCAGACGTCCCCGGAGGCCGTCAGGCATGGGTCATGCATTGCATTGCGCGCGTGGCCGGTGGTTGTGGGGCACGCCGTCGTATCCCCCCCCCCCCCCCATTGGCCTCGGGGCCTTGGTACCAGCCCCCAATCCACATGCCAACGGCCTCTGCCCCTCTACCGCCAGGGGGACGCTCCCGGGCTCCGGTCCCTTTCATGAATTTCAGTTTTAGTCTGAGAAAAAGCTTGCTGATGTGTATGTTGGGGGGGGTCGGTCGGGGTTTGGCAGGGCCCGCAGTGCCCCCCTCCCCCCGTGTCCGTAGGCAATGGCTGGGTCCAGGCAGTGATCCCAGTTTGACCAGTCCACAGCCCTCCTCCAACGGACAACCCCTTCCCCCCCTGTTTAGCTTGGGGGATGCGCAGCCACCGAGCACAACCGCCCGCCCAGCCCCTGCGCCCCCGTGGCCCTCTGTCGCCCCCCCTCCGCTCATCAGGCGTCACACCGACTCTGTACACGTTCGGGTCCAGTGCCACGAACACGTTCAGCCGCTCTGCCGATCTGGACTTGTGCCTGATCTTCGCCAAGGACCACAATGGCCACTTGACACGGGGGGACGTGCAGGACCGGATTGAGCGGTTCGGGAAGGTGCTGCAGAGGGACCGCTCGTTCCACGGCCGGATCTCCCGCATCACCAATGCCAAGGTCCCCATCATCAAAAAGGAGGGGGGGGCGGGCCTCAGCTTTGATGTCTCACTCTCCAGCTTCTGTGGCGTCCGCAACTCCGCTTTGATGCGATTGTACGTCAACCGCAATCGCATGGTGCAGCCCATGGCCATGGCGGTCGTTGGCTGGAGTAAGGTCTGCCCTTCTGCCCCATGCAATGGCCATCCTGTATACAACAGGACTCCGGAGACAACGTCCCAACAGTTTAAAGGGGGGAGGAGTATAATTGCGGGGGGGGTGCAATTAATCGGGGCCTTGTAAATTCTGTGGACCCCCTGCAATTATCCCCCCCCCCTGCAATTATTCACTGTCCCTGTGCTGCAGTGCTGTTATGTCTGATGACGAGTATCTATCATCTGTCTCAGTGTCGGACAGCAACCGGGACAGGTACAGCCCCGTGTGACATTATGCCTTTCCCACTCAAGCCACATGGCTTTAAGTATTTGCCTGCAGCACCGCAGGTGGCAGAGTTTTAGAGAGCACTGGCTGCAAGCTTTGCTGAGGCCCTGCCAAAACCTGCAGCCCCACAAAAGCCTTTGCAACAAATGTCCATGGCTGTGTTTCTGAAGAAGAAGGACAACTAAAGACTGTTCCGGTTCTGCGGATGTGATTTCGGCTGTGTTGGTTGGCTTTGCCCTGCAATTATTCCAGACTCCGAGTTTCTCTTTCAAACCCCTGCAATTATTTGCCCCCCCTGCAATTATACGCCCTCCACCTTTAAGTTTTGGGGACCTGGATACAGTCCAGTGCGAGGTACCACCATGAAAGTGTTCAAAACAATGGGGCTGAGTGGCTTACACCAGGTGCAGCAGCCGTCTCACACTCCTGGTGGTATGCTGCCAATTTTCGTGCTGGGGGCACATCAACAAACCACGAAACACGTTGTGTTGCATCAATGCCGCCCCAAACGCATTTGAGGGTGCGTGGGTGCAACACAAAACACATTTCTAAGCAGCAATGTTCCCTTGGAGGCATTTGTGGGCATTGCTGCACCACCAAAAGGTGTACGAGTTGGTACATCTTCAACTCGTTCTAGGATGCAGTGCAGGCCTTTGCTTAGTGGCTGGTTGATACTATACCCGGGGGGGGGGGGGGGGGGCTGGTAGGCGGGTCAGAGGCCAAAAAAAAGTTTGTGTACCTAAAATTGACCCCAAATTTCGGGCCCGTTTGACAAATCACCTCGAAGAGAGGTTGTTAGATCAAGCGCAGGCGCGGGCGTCGTATACCCCCCTTTTTTGGGGTCATTCGCGTAGCATACCCCAAGGCATGATATTTGATGTCCAACCCATCATTATTTTGCCCAATAAGACCATCCCCCAATGGATTTTTTGATTCTGAGGCCTCCATCCCCTAAAACTGGATATCACTTTTTTGAGGGGGGTGGGGGTGGGGGGTGGGGGGGGGGGTCAAAAGTTTTCGCTCAGAAGGCTCCAAGCAGTGGGGAAGGACATTGCTGAGACACAACTGCTGGTCGAATGGTAACGCAGCAAACCGCATGCACAATGGTCGGTGGTTCGAACTCAGGTCCGTCCACTCTTTGCGGCGGCGGCAGCGGCGGCATATCCGCCCTACCTGGGTTCGAACCGCCGACCAAAAAGTCCACAGTCTGCTGCATTACCATTCGGCCACTGCTGGATACATGGATAAATGTGTCCCTACTGCTTGGAGCCGTGTCTGCCACTGACAAAAAACCCAAACTGTGTGTTTCTGTCTGACTGACTGCTGGCCTGGCTCAGGGACTGCTTGGCTGACTGTCAACTTCTCTTCGAGGTGCACTGCCGAAGGCAATAGAATTTCATTTTTTTCCTGAGGAAAAATTTTCTGATGTGGGTGGGGGGGGATGGGTCTGAGGGTGGGTGGGTGGGTCAGCCAGAATCCCGGCGGCCAATTTAACCCCAGCCCCCAGTATCACTAAGCACTAAGCACTAAGCAAAGGCCTGATCCAGTGCCAGTTTCAGTGCAGGGTGGCGGGCAACAGCATACGGCAAGTCCCATTGCGTCATTGACGCTCATTTGCACCCTGCATGAAGGGGCTTTTTTCGGGGTCAAAATTGCCAAAGTTCAGGCAAATGTAGAGAGTGGGAAGGGATGTGAGCGTGAAGGAAAGGGGACGTTGGCAGGCCGCGGACGTGGATGTCCGGAGGGCCATCGGCGAGTTGGGGTGAAAGGCGCCCCCATGATCATGACAGACATCGTCGCAGATCGTGTGATGCGAGTGACACCTTCCTTTCACAGCTGCACACCCGGTGGCAGCAGAATTAGGCATGGCCATGGGGTCGGATGCTCCGGGGGCATTCAGGGGAGCCCTGTGAGAACAGAATTTTTCCCTTTCCACTAAGTAAGCCCTGGGCCCATGGTCAACCGTCGCAGCGAACTATTAACTGCTGGCGGTTAGCCCCGCAATGGCCAGATTGTCTATTAAGCACCAAATATGGGTGAAGGATCATGTGTCTTCACCTCACGAACTTCAGATGGATGTATTCTGGATGACTTGGAGCTTTGCTGTGTACTGCCTGTTTGCCGTCTCCATGCCCTTGTGCGCATTTGTTGGGGCACGCGTACATCAACGACAGGTTTGTTCGTTAGGGACTGCCCTGGTGCATTCTGTTGCTTTGCAGGATCTACTGCCTGTAATTTATTGGCTGCTGTTGCAGGTGATGAAGATCAACGACAGCCCCAACGGCATGCTCAACAGCTATACGCTGCTGCTGATGCTGCTCTACTTCTTGATTCGAGTGGGTGAGATCCAACTCATTCCCATTGACGTGCCACTTGACCTGGTGCCTGATCCTGAGTATCAGCCCCCAGCCGTCGAGGACACAGACCTCGAACGCTTGGGACAACTTGTGATTTGGTTCTTCCACTTCTATACACACGAGTTCAAGTGGGATCATGATGTTGTGAGCATCCGCGCCCACACTATGCTCACACGCCGGGACAAGGGGTGGCTTGTTGCACCCCTGGCGGTGGAGGATCCATATGAAATCCATCTGAATACTGCTCGCAACGTTAAACAGCATAAGTCCCGATTAATCAAGGTTCCCGAGGGCTGTTGAGCATTACTGAGGGACGTTGAGGGAATTGAGGGTTGTGGAGGGCTGTGGAGGGCTGTGGAGGGTTGTGGAGGGCTGTGGAGGGCTGTGGATTGTTATGGAGGGTTGTGGAGGGCTGTGGAGGGTTGTGGATTGTTATGGAGGGCTGTGGAGGGCTGTGGATTGTTATGGAGCGGTGTAGAGGGTTGTGGAGTGCCATGGGTTTTCTTGGCCTGCGGTATGCTTGTGTAGGTGAGTGGGTCAAGGGGTGGCTGGGGGGTGGGGTGTTCTGGACCAGTGCTATTTGGAGAGTCTACGAAATCGTTGACCCCCAGCCAGCGGCATGCTGGCCACTGAATTGCCCTGTCCTTTCTGCGCAGGGGGTCTGGCCAAAAACAACCAGGGCCATTTGTTTTGACGGTCTGAATACCCGTCCCAAACAATGTGAACACTACCTCCCAACACGCCCCCTGTACACTGACAGCGTTTCATAGAATCGTCCTGGAGTCTAGCGGAAGAGAAACACAACACCTGCACAAATTCACCAACGCAAATCAGAATTCAGAGCGAAAAGCCTTCGAAAGAGCCCCAGACAACGTGCAAGACGAGGGCATGCGTCAGAAGATTTCATGTGCAATGCACCCACACGGCGAATGGTGTTGACACCATTCAAACCCAAACACAACCATCGTGGCGCCCCAGACTGGCAGTTCGCCGTAGTTCGGAGGCAGGACCACACGCCGTTTGAGACAGCCCCCCGTACACCAGCGCACATTGTCATTGAAAGCCATTAGCCCGATGCTGCTGCCAAGATGTCGAAGAGGACAGAGAAGCATCACCATCGGGGGCTACCACATCATTGGCAATCGTTTGAGTCCCCACCCCCTGGACGACCCCCCCCCCCCCGGCCCCCCAGCCCGGTCCCACTCCGCCCACAATGGCCGACAATGGCCCTTACCCACTCACCCACCCTTGACCCATCCACCCACCCAATCTGGGGTTGGGGGGTTGGGCATGTTCCTGACGAAGCAATGGCTTCCTCATCAGGGGGACTGAGGGTTGTTGGGGACTGACGGGTGTCCCAATGGTTGGTGCCATCTGCCCTGGCGAAGGCACTTGCAGGATGATGCATTGACCCCAGTGCAGCCGCCCGGGACTCTGACAGAGGGGTCCCCTGTGCGGGTTGCACTCAGCGGTGGCTTGCTCATGATGTTTGGTGCCCTCCTTGAACCGCACAACCCTCCCATCCCGGGTTGTGCTTAGTGTTTGGCCTACAGGATGGGGGGTGGGGGGGTATGAGGGCAAAAAAGGTTTGTGTACCTAAAATGGGCCTCTCCTTTTTGGCTCTCGATTCCAAATTTCATTTTTCCCCAGAGGAATTTTTTTTGTTTTGGGTGGGTGGCTGGTTTGGCCATTTTTGGGGCGCCAAGACGCCCGATTTCGGTCAAACTTGGAACGCTAATTCGGCCCATGTTGGTTGACACAGGGGCGCCAAACCGTTCATTTCGGTCAAATTGGAGGCGGTCGGTGGGCCAATTTTGGTTCATTTCGGGCCACCGAGTCCGCCACTTTGGGCCTGGGGGGGGGGGGTTCCGCCAGATCCCCCCCCCCCCCCCGCCCCCGCCCCCGTGGACAAGCACAACCCTGCTCCCATCCCTTTGCCCTTCAGGGCCACTTTGAGCAGACCGCCATGGCGCTGGCGCAGGGCAAACTGCCAAACGGTTTGGTTGGGAAGAAGGGCACTAAGAAGGAATGGACCATGAAGACCCTGCCATTCGAGACCGGCCGAGGGAAATTGGAATCGGAGGTGAGCGCGCCGGACGGGGCGCCGCCGCATGGCGCCGGCGACAGCCCGGGACTGGACCGGGCAGAATTGGCACGGATTGCGGGGCTGTTGCTTGTCACCAACTTCGACAACCGAATGGTCAAACGCAAGGAGCTGCAGCGGCCCGCGACGCTCATTCCCGTCCTGCAGTACTTATGTGAGGAACAGGGGGACACGGCTGCAGTGGGCAGGGCCTGCCGAGTCGCAAGCGTCTTTGCGAAGCAGAACCAGAGCAACCCCGCAGCAAAGCGGGCGTTGCAGCAGAGCGGGATCATGACCCTACTTGCGGAGAAGGTTCTCCCTGGGTCCAACGGCCCACTGCAGCCCCTCTCTTCCCCTTCCTCACCCACACTGCCCCCTTGTTCCCCCGAACAGCCCCCTCTGCACCCCCCCTCCCCGCCCCCCTGGAGGTGAACAAGTATGTACACTGGGGGTTACCAACCGGCATACTCACTTAGCCTTGATGGCGCCCCCCCCCCCCCTGCCCCCCCCCGCAACCTTTTACTCTGGGGGTGGGTGCTGTGGGAAAAGCCCATCACCTGTTGGAGTAGGAGCTGGCGTCGGCGGGCTGGGGGAGGGCAGCGGATGGCGCTCGGTGTTCTGCTGCCCAAGTTGGGGGCTTGTGCTTTGGCAGAGGGAGTGAGGGAGTGGGTGAGGGTGGTGCGCGTTTGGGGGCAGTGTTAGTGGGGGGGAGGGGTTGCTGCAGCAGCGCTGCCGGCGCTGTGTCTGTGGACCCTTGTCGGCCCACTGTCGCGCGCTCCGAGTGTTGCTGATCGGTAGACTTGTTGCTGCCGTTGGTCACATTGCCTTGCTTGGTCACGTCCTGAGGTCGTGCAGATGGTGTGAGCCACAAAGCCCACCTCCACGCACTCCATCGCACTCCATCGTCATTGGCCCAGCCCCCTGCACTGGGCGGGCATTTCCGGCGGGGGGGCAGCAGGGCTGCCTATGCCCTGCGGGTGGCCTGTGGGCCTTATCATGGGCTTTCCCATCTGCATCCCCATCCCTCTCCTTCCCCCCGCTGCGCCCCAGCTGCCCCTTGCACCGCTGTGCATGGCAGGTCAAAGAGGTCTGCACCGCAGACACGTCCTTCTACCATTTGAAAGAGTTCGTGTACATCGCGTCGCCGTCGCTGCCGCGGTGCTTTGAGCAGATGACAGAGGGCGACAATTGGGAGAGCAACGCCATTGCCAAGGCCCTAGGCATCGCTTCCTGGTTCGCGGGCTCCACGAAAGAGGCAGTGGAGCCGCTGCTCAAGCGCCTGCCCTTCGCGCGGCTCTGTGCCATCCTCCAGAACATCGCAGGCCCCGCCGAACAGGCGCTGAAGGAGCAGATGATCCAGGGCCTCGCCACAACGCACTCCCCCGTGATCAAGACCGCCAAGCCCAAGCCCACATGGGCCGAGATGGGCTGGTTCTGCGAGACTGCGGAGGTGTACTTGACGGGGCAGTGGGGCTTCTGGAAGCCCTCCCCTAAAGTGGCCCGTGCCTGCGTCCAGGTCTGTGACACACCGTCACTTTGTGACACACCCCAGGGCACCAGCCCAACTCCAGCCTATGACCACAGGGGGCCCCCGAATCGGCGGGTCCTATGAAGTAGACTACCCCCGCCCCCTCCCTAAGGGGCCTTCGGCCAACAGTTAGTTTCCAAAGGTGCTGGCTCTAGGAGTCCATTTTTTTTTGGGCGCTGAAGGTGCCCGATGCTCACCAAAGGCGTCCAAAGGAAATTTTTGTCCACTTTGCACCCCTACCCCTACCCCTACCCCTAACCAGGATTGAATATTGGGACCGAGCTGGTGGGGGAAGGAACATCGTCTAGGAGACTTCAATGACAAATGAGGTACGCACTGGAAAGTGGATGAGAGCCGCTCAAAAGGGGCTCAAAATGAGCTGTTTTGTCCAAAAGTATCTTTGGAAAAACACATTTTTGATCCATTTTTGACTGATTTTTGGTCCCAAAACAGCCCATTGTCAAGGCATTTTGTGAGTCTGGAGTGGCCATAATGGCTCGCAATGGGCTCAACAAGGGCTCATTTCACTTGTTTGTGCACCCCAAATGGTCTAGGATCATTTTTGGAAAAACACATTTTTGACCCATTTTTGACCCATTTTTTGTCCGAAAACAGCCCATTTTCAAGGCATTCTGGGATTTTAGGAGGGCCAAAACGGGCCACCACGAGCTCAACACGCGCCAAAAACACTTGTTTTGGAATTCCATGTGGTCCAAACACTTGTTTTGGAATTCCATGTGGTCCAGGATCATTTTTGAAAAAAGTCTTTTTTTGCACCCGGTGGACCTTGTGACCCATTTTGGCACGCACCTCTTTGGGCTACCTCTTGCAGCTTGCCGCAGCCCACTGGGCCTAGGTACGGGGGTCTAGGCATCGGTTAGGGCAATTTTGAGGGGTGGAAACCACCAAAAGTGGGTGGTTGCGGGTGGATCAGGTGCGCTCGAAATCACGTTTTAAGCCACCTAGCACAAGATATGGTCTGTTTTTGGTTTGGGGCTGTCGGCGGCCAATGCACAAAATTTGGGGCTTTTGGGCGCCTTTTGGGGGTGGTTCGCGCACATATTGTGGGGTTAGAGGGCCCTTAGAGGGCCCTTCGGCACGGGGAAGTCTAGCTGCATGTGTAGAGTAGCCACTGTTTCCCTTCATTTGGCCATTTTCAGCAGGTTTTAGGGCGGTTTTGGGTAAAGAAAAAGGCTGATTTTGGCCCTAAACTGCAGATTTTGAAATGGAGGTCCGGCACTTGCGACGCTGTTCCCGGCCACCACCGTTGAGTTTCTGGCTCATACTTTGTGTGGTTGTCCCTCACACCCATAGGTAGCATCCACCAAAATTTTGGCTGAATCCGAAGCACCACGACGGAGCTGTGATTCCCTCCCATTTCGCGCGTGCTTGCTGCTTGCTTGCTTGCTGCTTTCGGCTTGCCAAACCTATTAGGTCCACCCTAGACACTAAATAGGGTTATAAAACCAAGACTCGTTCCACCAGCTTGGTGACCCTAGCCTTAACCCTAATCAAGACTGAATATTGGGACCGAGCTGGTGGGGGAGGGAACATCAGCTATGACTGGTGAGGGACATCAAGAATGATTCACACATTGATGGCTCTTGACAAAGTGAAATCAGCATGCAACTGAACCCCATCACCACGAGGCCCACTTTCCAGGCTTTTTGGACTTCTAAGGGGCCAAAATGCCCCAAAATGGGCTCACAATGGGCTCATTTCACCCGTTTGTGCACCCCAAATGGTCTAGGATGAGGTTTGGAAAAATGTGTTTTTGACCCATTTTTGACCCATTTTTGGTCCCAAAACAGCCCAAAACAGCCCGGAGAACCAAATTGGGCCACCACAAGCTCAAAACGGTCCAAAAACACTTGTTTTAGCATCGCACATGGTCTAGGATCATTTTTGAGAAAAGTCATCTTTTTGCCCCTACTGGACCCTGTTGACCCATTTGGGCGCCCACCTGTTTGGGCTTGAGCTTGCAGCTTGCCGCGGCCTAGTGGGCCTAGGTATTGGGGTCTAGGCGTCCGTTTGGGCAATTTTGAGGGGTGGAAACCACAAAAAGTGGGGGGTTGCGGGTGGACTAGGTGCCCTCGGAATCGCATTTTGAGCCATGTAGCCAAAGATATGGCCTATTCTTGGTTTGTGGCTGTCGGCATTTGGAGCTTCTGGGGGCCTTTTTGGGCTGTTTCCGGGACATATCATGGAGTTAGAGGCCGCAAAGAGCTCGTTGACACGGGAAAGTCAAGCCGCACGTGGAGTGTACCCACCATTTCCCTTCGTTTGGCCGTTTTGAATGTGTTCCAGGGCTTTTTTGGCCCAAAAATGGCTGTTTTTGGCCCTAAATTGCAGTTTTTGAACCTGAGGTCCGCCACTTGCGAATCCCGTTCCTGGCAGCCACCGTTGAGTTTCTTGCTCAAACTTTGTGTGATTGTACTTCACACCCATAGGTATCATCCACCAAAATTTCACCCGAATCTGAAGCACTACAACGGAAGTCTGATTTTCCCCCATTTCGCGCGTGCTGCTGCTTGCACCTACCCCCCACTTTTTGTGGTTTCCACCCCTCAGAATTGCCCAAACGGACGCCTAGACCCCAATACCTAGGCCCACTAGGCCGCGGCAAGCTGCAAGCTCAAGCCCAAACAGGTGGGCGCCCAAATGGGTCAACAGGGTCCAGTAGGGGCAAAAAGATGACTTTTCTCAAAAATGATCCTCGACCATGTGCGATGCTAAAACAAGTGTTTTTGGACCGTTTTGAGCTTGTGGTGGCCCATTTTGGTCCTCTGAAAATCCCAAAATGCCTTGAAAATGGGCTGTTTTGGGACCAAAAATGGGTCAAAAATGGGTCAAAAACGCATTTTTCCAAACCTCATCCTAGACCATTTGGGGTGCACAAATGGGTGAAATGAGCCCATTTTGAGCCCATTTTGGGGCATTTTGGCCCCTCAAAAGTCCAAAAAGCCTTGAAAGTGGGCCTCGTGGTGATGGGGTTCACTTGCTGCAAGCTGATTTCACTTTGTCAAGAGCCATCAATGTGTGAATCATTCTTGATGTCCCTCACCAGTCATAGCTGATGTTCCCTCCCCCACCAGCTCGGTCCCAATATTCAGTCTTGATTAGGGTGATGGTGTGGTTAGAGGGAGGGCAAGGGGAGGTAAGGAGGGCCTGTGATTAATCAACTTGGTGTTGGGGGCGTGTAACCCTCCCGCTTAAGCCCCCCTCCCCCCCAAATCGCTCCTCCCAGACCCCCCCCCCCCCTACTAGCCCCACACCCCCCAGGGAGTCTTCAGCCAACAGTTAGTGGGTGGGGGGGGTTAGTCCCCGTCCAAACCCGAGGGGTCAACGCCCCTGTGCTCATGACCATTGCCCACCACCAGCGCCCACCACCAGCAGTGCCACATCAGTGCCACACCCCACAAGCACGCAGCATCAGCACCGCCCACTCCCCTGGGACATGATAGTGCCCCTTGGGCTGACACCTGTGGGCCACCTCTGCCCCTGAGAGCAGGGGTCATGTCGCCTTTTTGCGTATGGCAACAGTATTTGGCCCCTGCCGCCAGAGGAAACCCTGCCATGTTGCCTTGTACTAGGGGATGGTATCAACAGAAGTGGAAGTTTCACGAATTGTGAAACGCGCCGAAATGAACAGAAAAAGTAAACTGATTGCAACAGGACTTGGGCTTTGCCGCAAGAGACAGCCCTACACCTTTGCATCATGGGTAACTATACAACAACACACGTAATAACTCTGGTGGGAACAGGGCTGAGGCATCCACTGTCACTATTTGGGGATGAGCTGTGCAGTGACGCCCCATCCCCCCCCACCGCTTTGGCCGGGCCAGCCCCCCCCCCCCCCACCGCTTTGGCCGGGCCACCCCCCCCCCCCCCCCCACCGCTTTGGCTGGGCCAGCCCCCCCCCCCCCCCCCCCTCCAGAAGGCCCTCCGGGCCCCAAGATAGTGTGGACCAGCCAGGTCTAGACCTGCCGAGCCAGGACACCCCGTGCCAACAAGCGCGCGCCACCACCGCAGCCCAGCAGCGGTGCTCGTGTACTTCCATGCGGGGCTGCGATAGGCGGCTGGGGCCACAGCCCTTGCCCCCGTTTGAATACCGTCCCCCGTCACGTCATTGCCTATGCCATGACCGCCGGCACGGCACCCGTGCACTGACTGCAGGCCGCTGCTGTGGAGCCCAAGTGCACATCTTCATCACCTCATCACTCCTTTCGCCCATCATCCCCCAGTCCACAGCAAAGGCCACACCACTTCGTGCACACCCGGGCCCCATCCCAAGGGCTCTTTTTAACCAACTCAGCAACACCGGTTGCCCCCCCCCCCCCCCTAGACCCCCCTCGACCCCCCCTCCCCCGCCCCTTAAAAGATGGGGCCAAATTTTCTTCCGGGCCTTCGGCCAATGAAAAATTTTCTCTGGCACCTTTGGCGCCAATTCGTTTCAACAAAAGATTTTCTTCGGCCCCTTTGGCGCCTCCAAAAACTTAGCAGGGGGGGGGGGCACACACCCTCTCAAAGGAGGCCTGCCCATCCCCCCCCCCCCCCCTCATCCCATTCCTCTTCGCAGGTGTGCAACTTGTGCCTCAAGCACTACCCCGAGGCCCCCCCGGTGCCGGACGACTCTCTGTCAGCCCAGATCGAGTACTTGGGCTACTACATCTACTCGTCCCCGGGGCAGAAGCGTACCCCCGGCAAAGACGATGAGAGGCCCAGTCGGGGCCCCAGACTGGGGCGCGGCTCGAGGAACGGCCGTCCCCCAAAGTGGCCCGAGCCTCTGGAGCCCAAATCATGAGGGCGCAGCCGTTCCACGGGGAGACACGGGAGGGGCCAGGCGTTGGACCTGTTCCTCCCGCCCCCCCGCCCTACCCGGACAGGGCAGAGGACAGGGCACCCTGGCCTTAACCCAAGCCCGGGCCTGGCGCTGACCCTTGACCTACTTTGTGAACGCTCGGCGGACACTCGGGGGAACTGCGGTCATGAGTTTTTGAAAAACAAAAGTCATGAGGGCGCAGCCCCCCCCTCGCCCGCCCCTCTCTCTTTAACTTTCTAGCGTACTCCTGCCCCTCGTCTGCTGTGAGCCCCCCCCCCCCCCCCCGAACTTCGCCCAAGCCATGAAGCCCGAGGCACAGAATGCGCTGCGCCGCTGGAGGAGGAGCGAGAGGCCAGCCTGGCCCGCCGCCCCCGTGAGGGACAGACCATTGCATGGTACATGACTTGCGCGGCGGCCCCGCGAAGGGCA
This sequence comes from Eutreptiella sp. 'Long Island Sound 2002', assembly GCA_964036045.1. Classification (NCBI taxonomy): domain Eukaryota; phylum Euglenozoa; class Euglenophyceae; order Eutreptiales; family Eutreptiaceae; genus Eutreptiella; species Eutreptiella sp. 'Long Island Sound 2002'. Next base: position 63,774,202 of record OZ038386.1, read on the forward strand.
GACTGCCACGGGCACTGCAGGACTGCACTGATGGGGAGGGGGTGGAACGCCGTGGAAGGCCGCTGGGGGTGAGTGACGGGCCCACACACCTCCTTCGCCCCCCCCCCCCCCCTCTGCGTCCTCTCTGATGAGCAGCGCGAGGCGGTAGGGGCCGGGGCCGCATCAGGGCTTAGGCCGGTGGGTCGACCGGCCTTTCACTGGAGGGCACAGCCAGTGCCCGACCACAGGGCAATGGATGGGGGGGCGTCGGCCCCAACCTTGTGCTTGAATCGACAAGTTGGAAGGAGGAGCCCCCCCTTGACCCCCTCAGACCCTCTACCCCACTAGCCACAGTGGGTGCTCCTGTCGTTCCGGGCACATATTTCAATGTGGAAAGTTGAATGTTGAACATGGAATGATGATAGATTGACCTTTTACAACGTTCCCACTCTTTACGGCGGTGGCGCCGTGAAAATTCATGGCTGACGCGCCGTAAACATTGCGAGATATTGGTTTGCTGGTCGGCTGGTCAGCAAACTGTACAAGTTTACATGTATACCTCACAAACTGGGTGTTGGGATAAAGGATGTTTCAAATGCTGTTTCTGTGGAACCCGGTGCCGGACACGAGCAATGCCCTTTCACTGCACCGTAGGCCATAGAGTAACCGCCAGTAGTAACCCCACCCCCAGACCCCCAGGGACCATCCATTACAGCAAGCATCCAGGATCCACGGCAAATGTACATTGGGTTCTCAAAGGAGGAGCCCCCCTCAGAGCCCCCGCCCCCCCCAAACGCCAACATCCCCTTCCCCCCTTCATCCAGTCGCACCCACTGCGTATTGCTCAACGGCATTGCCTGTGCCCAGATGTTCCCCAGCCACAGTGCCCACGCTGTGCCAGTTCTCATAAGTGGAACGGCGCAAACACTAAGACCTGGGCTTTGACCGCGCCAAAGGTCCAGGGGGACCACCTCAGACAACCGTCCAGGGCGCCCGAGACACGGCAGTCGTCTCTTGAGCTGGCGTGGCTCATTGTCTAGTCTTTGCCCGGCGGCGTCCTGCAGGTTTCACCCGCCGCATGACGCAGTCGGCGACCGCCACGGGCCTCGGGGCGACTCGCGCTCTGGTCACGGACACCCCCTTTCCCATTCACGAGTCTGCGGGGCTGGGGGTCAGTGGACTTGGGGCTGGTCATGGGCCCTGGTTGCCCCTTTGCCTTGCGGCCGGCTCGGGCTTGGGTCTGAGGCACAGCCCCGTTTGGGCCATGTCGCAGGCCAAGGGGGGGGCGCAAAAAAAATTCGCGGTATCACCGTTTTTTCGTACCCATCCCCCCTAGGGGGGGTACGGCCCGAAAAAAAATATACCACCCCTATGTGTAAAAAAGTTTCGCAACCCCAATTTTTTTCTAAAGAACACCACTAGTTGCTTTTTCATATTGTGTAAGCGTAGCCTACATAATCCTTTGAGGACCCCAAACATTCCCTATTTTGCCGGTACAAATTTGGACCCCTACATATCCCTATCGGCCCAAATTTCAGCCATCACAAAGCGAGGGTGCTAGCCGTGGGGCCCCAAGACTTTTGGTCTGGGGTAAAATTGGTCAAAGGGGGCGTACCGTGCGCTGTGCGCGCGCTGTGCGAAAAGTTGGCCGTTCTCCACCACCGGGAGTTCGGTAGATTCAGAAGATTGGAAGGATGTCATTGAATGGCTGCTGCAGTGGACGGGGCGATAGGGGGCAGAATTTAGGTCCCTGGGACCCATGGCAAGCATCAGATGTTTGAATTTTTGAGATTTGAATTGGTTGTGCATGATTCCGCAGGTGGGTGGTTTTCGGGGCTGTTACCCGGATAATCACCATAATAATTGGCGCTGTGCGCGCACTGTGCGCGCGCTGTGCCCGCGCTGTGCGAAAACGCCCCCAAAATGACCTTCCGGTTTTTCTAGGAATAGTAGCAATAGCACAGTTAGCAAACTAGGTGTGGCACAGGTGAGGGTGAGGTGAGGGGATCCCTCCTTTGCATGCCATACTACTTCATACCGTTCCCTTGTTGCAGGTTTTTTTACGGCCCCAGTTGAATTGGCAACATTTCAACTGATTTTGTGCACAAGCAATGTTGAACCCCAATGTGGGCTTGTTGGACATTGGTGGGGTGCAATGTAGTGGCGTTGTGAGCCCATTTAGCGTGCCGGACCTTCCCGTTTTGGGCGCCACTACCTCTACAACGTTGTTGACAACGGCATTGTCCTCAACATCTATGCGGGTCATGGGGTACACCCTCCTAGAGGCCATTTGTGTTGCTATTGGGGCGGAAACTACTTGGATCACACGAGGTGGCGGGTGTGCTAGTTGCACTTGTCCATAATTCCAAGTCCTGAAGTTGTTGCATTGATTGCTTCCTTGGGATAAAGCCAAGGAAACTTTGCTCCGCCTTGCAACCACCCCTCCTCCACCAACCGCGCGCATTTGCTTTTTGATGGAGTACGAGGGTTTCTTGATTTGTGTGGGGAGCAGGAATGACCGATGGTTTTATGTTGATGTACAAGGATCTCCCCAGGCTCCAAGTGGTGGTGCACTCTATACCGAGTTTTCCACTCTTGCGGACCTTGTCGACGTTGTGCTACTTCCCAATGGTTTGGCACGGATGGCCACCTCACCCAATGAAGCCCAAGCGTGCCGAATTTGGACAGTTACGGTTACAGTTTTAGTTACAGTTACTGCAAAATCTGAAAACAAATATGAATTGTGAATGTTCAAAAATCTTTTTTTGAAGTTCAAAAAACAGAATTTGGGCAGTTCTGCCCGTTCTTGAACGTTTTTGGAAATTTGAATATTCAAATTTGAACGACTAGATAGCGAAACGAAATAGCTACGTGTTCGTGCAAACCATACTTGCAGGTTGTCCTTCCATATGGCACCCAGTTGAGCCATATCCTTGTCACCACAGACCGCCATCCCCCAATAGTACGCCGGTTGGCGGGCGCGGGCACCATGGTTGGCCAACGCAATGCCTAGGTGGCTCAAGCTTCCCCCTGCGCAGGGGAACGCATCGCCCCGCACAATGAACATGAGGGGTGTGACCAATCAATGCAATTGCGCAGAGCGTTGCGCGATTGCACGCATTTGACCCAAGAAGCGATGGGCCACGAGCGGCCCGACGAAGGCGGGCTACCGGCGGTGACGGGGGGGCGCCAGCTGGAGGGGGGGTACAACGAGCCCGCCACTCGGCGTTGAAGGCCTCCCGGGTACAAATGGGCCGTGGAAATGGCTGTCCGGTCTTCAAGGAGTGCTGTAGGCCCTACCGGGTGAAGAGGGGAGGATGCCGACCATTGGGCCACTAGGTGGCCCACTCGCACATCCCATAGGTTGGCGGCCCCGCTCAAGCGAACCAATGTCGCTGAGAGCTCCGCAATCACATCCCGCCTATAGAGCGGTGCCGTGCGCGCGCTCCCAAAGAAGAAACAACAAAGTGAAGGGCTATACAAACAGCGGTATGCACGGGGCACAAATACCAAAGGGTCATCAAACAAACCTCCCCCATAGCAAATGAAGCACACTAGGGTGTACCGTCGGGGGTGCACAACATGCCGTATGTTGTACCATTAGCTCAGAAACAAACGTTCCGAAAAGAAAATTTTGTTCAAAAAACTGTTTGAAATTGAATGTACAAAAATGAAAGTTTCAAAATTGAATGTTTTTTTTTTAACGTCATTATGTTTCAGACACGGAGATGTTGTTTGCTGGTTCGTGCCATTGTGCTGCGAAGCATGCCATGGAGAAGGGGCCACCAACGGCTTCATGTTGCAAATGGCATGTTGGACATGGGCTAGTACCCGAAATAGCCACACAGAGGAATGCCAACGAGTAGCAAAGGCATGTTATGTGGTGGGAACACCGTGATTATGTGTGGTACGTGCGACATGGGAAGAAATTTTTTTTTGTAGGACTCACTTTTTTCGTACCCCCCCCCCCCTAGGGGGGGTCACCCCCGAAAAAAAACATCCCACCCGGTATCAAAATTTTTTTTCTTCCCCCCCCCCCCTGTCGCAGGCCTCGACCAAAGGGGACCTGCCCAGAGCACCAGTGCTTTGTGGTGGCCATGACGGGGGGGCAAGGGGGTTTTGGGGGGGGGCAAAGACGGGGTGGGAGGCGAGGGCCCGAGGCAAAGGCCACGCAGCCCCACAAACTGAGGGTTGCATCGTGCACAGGGCCGCCCGGATCCAGATTTCATTTTGATTTGTCCCTTAGCCTGAGCGACCGGGGTTATGGTCGGCGCCCCTGGCTGGTAACCGACGGCGGCCGGTGGGTAACCGACGGCGGTTGGTGGCAACCGACGGCCGTTGGGGGGTAACTGTGAGCATTCAATCTATTTGATCAGTGTGACGGAGGGATGTTTTCCCTCCCCCCCCCCCCAATCCCGGACGGCCGTGATCATGTGTCCACTACTATGCGCAGACTGCAATTGCTATTGCTGTATGGATAGCTTACAGAGGCATGGCCCTCCACTATCTGCCCCGATGTTGAGCCCCCTAGCTCACGTTGTTACCCAGTGCATCAGTCCTGATGGCGTTCTCGGTACGCAGCCTCCTGCTGCCACCTTGGCACAGCTCTCGTACATGATTTTGTACGCAGGGACACTTGAATGTGGGGTAGAAGATGTGTGTGTGTGTGTGTGTGTATGTGTGTGTGGATGGGGGGTGGACGAGGTCAGAGTTGACCCTTGGCCATAATGGGCGAGAAGTCTGCCACGAGGGCTGAAGTAGCCCTCGGGGTGATAGAGGCAAGATAGAGGGAGGCACCGCGGAGGGGGACTTCCAGAGCGGCTGAACAGCGGTCACTTGCGGTTAGAAAAGCGGTTGTGGGGCAAGTGGTGGTTGCATAACGGTTGGGACACAGTTGGCAGCAGTTAAAAGCAGTTGGAAGGGGACTGACCGTTCCCGGGAACGGTCATTCTCGTAATTTCACGTCACTTCTCGTGACGGGCACCGTGGAGGGGAGGGGGTTACCCCCCCCCCCCCTTCAAGTGCATCCCTGGGGGAAGGTCAACATCCCCTTCCCCCCTCATCCAAATGCCCCCCATTACAACGGCATTGTTTATGCCCAGACGTCCTCGAGCTGCAATGCCCATTGCTTTGCCATCGGGTGTTTCGGGCACCCGCCGCTGTGCAGGGGTGGGTGGGGGGTGCAGCGAAGGGCAGAGGATGCGGTGATTGATAGGGTCCGTTCCTCTGGCCGGTCCCTCCGCCAGGGCCTGTCAAACAGAGGGTCCATGCCAGGCCTGTTGGTCTGGGGAAGTACCTGTGGCCGGCATGGCCATGCCGACCAGCGGCCCATTGCTGCCATGCCCCTCCCATGCGGTGAGGCATGCGTATGTGTTTGCACACATGGCCGGCCAGCGTTCAAAGTGGGCCAGCGGATATCATGACCCCCCCCGAAGGCTGTGAGCCTCAGCATCAGCCACCTGATCTATATCCTACGTTTACCCCATCCTTCCTCCCATTCCTCCCCCTGCCCATGGGGAGGAGGAGGCGGATCGAAAGGAGGTTATGGTGTGGTATTGCAACCCCCCTTACCAACTGCCCCTTGTTCCAGGCAACCAAAGAAACGGGTTTTTTCGCTTGCCGCATTTGTTGTTAATTTACTGTTGTAACGTTGCAGATATGTGCCGGAAGGGGGGAGTGCGTGCAGCTGAACAGATGCAGAAGTAGACGCTGGGCAGCGTTTGTGTCTTGGCTCAGGACCTGCCATGATTCGCATGCACACATCCCTTTGCAGTGAGGGGCTGCTATCATTTACTGCTAGTGCCCTTCTCCCCCCAGCCCCTTCGTTTCTCATGATGCCATGGATTGGGGTGTGGTGATGATTTGTGGTGGATACTCTGGCTTCTCAAATGTTGCATGAAGCAACAATGCTTGTTCACTCACAATCGCCGTACCGAAACCTTTCTCAGTCGCATTCTCTCTCTCTCTCTCTCTCTCTCTCTCTCTCTCTCTCTCTCTCTCTCTCTCTCTCTCTCTCTCTCTCTCTCTGTCCCTCTCGCTCCTGGAGGTTGGCACCGTACTCCTGTTCCAGTCCCTCATGTTGCATGGCAAAGATGAGTTGCAGGGGTGCGGAGGTGGGGGTGGGGGATGGGGGGGGGGGGTGAGATGGGGGCAGGGCACATGTGCGTTTTGCCCCGTCACATTCCCATGGGGATCTGGGGCGGCGCGGGAGGGGCATGTACTGTAGCTCTTGAGGCAAGGAGACGGCGTGCACGCAGAGTGCCCCCTGGACGTAGGGGGATGCCTCGGTCGCCTGGCGTCCAGTGGCAGTCCAGCGGAGTGGGGGCAAAACAAGAGCTAATAGGGTGCGGCACCGGGTACCAAATGAAAAACCACGCCTTTTTTTTTTTGCCGTTTTTGCCCCCTTGATGCATTGTGCCCGTGGCAAGGTTCGGCAGATAACACAACAATTAAACCCGTGTTTATGCAATAAACACACTGAGTGATGTTTGTCTCTCTTGGACTCTCTGAGGTTTTGACTCACCAACCCACCCAACCACGCAAGCCACCCACCCACCCCACTCGCCCTTTACCACCCCCCCCCCCCAGTCACCATTTCTGTAATTCCTTTCTCAACGTCCACTGACACGTGGCGTGCATGTCCCAGGCAGGGACGCCCCCTGACCCCGAAGTGCTTTATTTGCGAATTGATGCGTCGTGCCTGTGGCGAGGGGCACACAGCAATTAAACGGACCGGGGCGAGAGCACTAGGGGGGAACGTTAGCGCGCCGGGCGCGCCCCGGGCATCTTTTGTGACCCGTGCCCCACCGGTGGACTGTTGCCGTTCATATGTTGGGCAACATTATATGGATTTGCCCCTTGGCCCCGGGACATCAGCAGATGTTTTGATTTGGGATGGGTATGGACCTTCTCGTACCCGAGGTGATTTCTTTGATTTTGAAGTTGGGGGCCATGATGGTGCTTATAAGGGCCGGATTCATGTCATTGTGCCATTCATTGGAAGAAAGAATGGCACTTTGACAGCCCGCCAACAATGTTACAATGACGTGCACGGGTGGTATAGGGCATGCATTGAGTAGCTGTTTGCTCGGTTGTGGCACGCAAGATGAGGCAGAGGATGAGGCAGAAGTGTGTGTGTGTTGTGTTGCTAGAAGCGCTCCACCGTCGCAGTTTGTGATGAGTGTAAGGAGCACTATTGTACTGAATGTATTAACACCCACACTTGTGCGACCAATGTTGTTCGTTAAGTACAATACAGATGACAGTTGGAGTTGCTGAATTCACAGATATTGCTTTATTATGCAACGTGCTTTGTAGGGAAGGTGTGCAGTGCAACGTGGTCTACTTGGGGGGCTTCTCCATGAGAGGGTAAATCAGGGGCTGAAGTCGGGATAGTTCACGGGGGCTGGCCCTGGCCGGGACCCGACCCCAAAGGGGGTGCCCCCCCCCCCCCCTCTACGGACCCCAAAATTGTCGCACGGAACAGTGTGCTTTGTCGGCGCCGGAGGCGCCGCAGATTTTGTTTTAGGCATACGGCGGGGGGGAATTTTTTTGTTCCACCCCATGTGTCTATACTCAAAATACTCAGAATTTTGTGGAGAATTCAAAAATGGCTGAAAAGCACAAAAAGGTTATGTAGCCACCTTGCCCACTTCTGGGCCACTTCTGATTTTGCCCCCCGCTCTGAGGCGGAGGGGCTCCCCGAGACGGCAGGGGTTAAGTAGCCACTTCTGATTTAGTCCCCCGCTCTGAAGCGGAGGGGCTCCCCGAGACGGCAGGGGTTAAGTAGCCACGTTGCCCACTTGTGGGCCGCTTCTGATTTTGCCCCCCGCTCTGATGCGGTGGGGCTCCCCGAGACGGCAGGGGTTAAGTAGCCACTTCTGATTTAGTCCCCCGCTCTGAAGCGGAGGGGCTCCCCGAGACGGCAGGGGTTAAGTAGCCACTTCTGATTCAGTCCCACGCTCTGAAGCGGAGGGGCTCCCCGAGACGGCAGGGGTTAAGTAGCCACGTTGCCCACAAGTGGGCCACTTCTGATTTTGTCCCCCGCTCTGATGCGGTGGGGCTCCCCGAGACGGCAGGGGTTAAGTAGCCACTTCTGATTTAGTCCCCCGCTCTGAAGCGGAGGGGCTCCCCGAGACGGCAGGGGTTAAGTAGCCACTTCTGATTTTGTCCCCCGCTCTGAAGCGGAGGGGCTCCCCGAGACGGCAGGGGTTAAGTAGCCACGTTGCCCACAAGTGGGCCACTTCTGATTTTGTCCCCCGCTCTGATGCGGTGGGGCTCCCCGAGACGGCAGGGGTTAAGTAGCCACTTCTGATTTAGTCCCACGCTCTGAAGCGCAGGGGCTCCCCGAGACGGCAGGGGTTAAGTAGCCACGTTGCCCACAAGTGGGCCACTTCTGATTTTGTCCCCCGCTCTGAAGCTTGTTGTGCTCAATACCGTGAGCAACCGAGGAATGCTCCAGGAGCAAAACGTATGCCCTGCCCTTTTCCGAATTGCGACCGATTTTTCATGCACGCTTCAATGCGGTCGCATATTGCTGGGCATTTTTTGCGAGGCCATAGGTGGGCCGGCCAAGAGGGTGCGGATAAAGGCGCGTTTTGCTTGTGGTGTGGCAACACAGATGGCAAGTGCAGCACAAGTGTGCACGGCAAGAAAATTGACAGCAATTGCAGTCTCGCGTACCATCAGCTACGGCTCAACAGCGCGGCAACCCCAACAGCGATGAACCCTAGCACCAACTTGCCAGTTCGCTGCAAGGTGCTTGATTGCAGAAAATGGCATTGCACCTACGCCATGCCACACCACATGGCACAAGCGCACCCTGGTGTGTCCCATGACTATGCCGGTTGCAGCGAAGAAGAGAAAACAAAGGTGTTGCAAGCCTTTGACAGTTTCCGGGCCCCATTGCCACCGAAGGCGAAGCCTGCTGCGCCGCCGGCTCTGCCCACTGTTCTCCCTGCTCTTCTCTCTGGGCCAAACCAAGGTAGTAGTAGCAGTGGCAGTAGTAGTAGTAGCAGCTCGTCCACCAATGCCTCCTCCAGTACGAGTGCAGCCTCCAGCAGTAGTGCCCCGTCAGGCACCAGTGACTATGTGCCATCAGAATCCATGTCTGATGGGCCGGCAGCTTGCCGGGTCACAAGAGCACAAGCAGCCTGGCCAAAGAAGCGTGCTCGCCCCAAGAGTACCGGCAAGAGGGCACGCGAGGAGTGGGAGGATGATTCCGATGCTTGAGGCCCCTCTCCTCCCTTCACTTCTATATATATATATATATATATATGTATGAGACTCCATTCGCTTCTCTACATATATGTCTGTGGTTTGTGACAAGGGGAAGGAAAGGCCTTTGGGCGAACTCAAGGCAACATTCAGTACTGCTATGAAAGTGCTGCAGTGCAGCAAAACAATCACCATTCACAGTGCATCTTGTTAGCTTTGTGTGTTTGCGCGCTTGGACGGGGCCTGCCGGAAAAGGTGCTGGGTTTGGCTCAACGAAGGGGGGGGGTGGGGTCCCCCCCCCCCTTCGGAGGGGGGTGGGGGTCCCCCCCCCCCTACAGCCCCCCAAACTGTCGAACACCCCTCGGGGTCACACATTGGCTGGCGCCAGCCCCCGTGGGATAGTTAATAGAAAAGTAGCGCGCCGGGCGCGCGCTGGGCAAACATTCCCCCTAGGTCACGGTACAGCGAACTCGATTTCTTTCGCTCAGGTAGCGTTGGGGTGGCGCCCATTGTGGCAGAGGCCCGCATTGTGATGTGATGTGATGTGTGTGTGTGTGTGTGTGTGTGTGTGGTTACCCAAAGTGAAATCGGTCTATACCCGGTGCCAGGTATCTCCTCTCCCTCCCTGGAGCGACTTCTTCAGCACTTTGCCCTGGATTGCCGTTATTCCACCTAAATATTGTACATTATCTCCAACTCCCCTGTCCACAATTGTATCATTGAAAACTACACCAACACTGGATACCATCTTACCTCTCTTTCCTGATGCTATCCCTTTGAAAGTCATGGAACGCACCATCTTCCCTCCGCCATCCATTGCTCTCCTCATACCACTACTCTTGATTAGAAATATACTCCCATTCTGCAATCCTGCACTATTCAGCACAGCTATACTCCTATCCAAATCAGTCTTTCAGGCAACATGGCCCCTACTCCAATATCACCATAAACATGTGCCAGTGCCAATTCTCCACTTTGCGGCTTTTTTGAAATGTTCAATTCCACTAAGTCATTTCACTGCCCTTCTTTTATTTCTGCGTCGAAAAAATCATCACAGGTATATTCGTTCTGACCTTGCGAAAACACTCTTCTCCTGGTGTGTTGGCCCTTATCCTGGGAAAACTGTACCCCGTCCCCAGCCCCCACTTGGTGGACGCTGGAGATATGCTGCTGTGCAACATCAGCATCAGATTTCCCATGCGAAAAAACGCCCACTACAACCAGCGAGATGCCCCAGAGCGAAGAAACCCAGCACCCACTGTTCCTCCACCCAGAAGTCACTGTTGTGTTCTCACAAAAGGCCAGCGGATACACATATGCTACCTCAATCCCTTACTGCACAGACAGCTCTGTCCACACTCACAGCTATTGCACAGAACCCCCTACCGAAGAGAAGTTGTCGTCGGTGATGCAGGGGATTTCTGTGTGTGTGTGTGTGTGTTAAAATAGGGCAAACCTCATCAATGGTCTTTGACTGGTATATGGTTGAGGGGACTTTTGTTTTCTGCAAGCTATTGTACTGCACTTCAAACTTCACCCTGCACTAGTGTCAGTGACCCATGTGCTACATGATCTATCACTGAACGGAATGCTTGAATCAATGCATCTTTTGGAATTGAGACCGAAATCCATGAGTGAAATCGATATGGCATAACATTCATACCCACACGAATACTCTTCTATCACTGTTATCGGTTACACTGCAGGTACATGAATTCTTGTTGAGAAAGTCTTCTTCCCTTGCATTGTTGCATTGTGTGTGTGTGTATGTGTGTGTGTGGGGCGGGGTTGGCTCACCATTCCGGCATTGTACCCTCTGACCGAATGCGAGGATCTGTTGAGGACACAACGGGACAACGGGAGTGCACGGCCATGGCTGGGCGTCTTGGGGCAAACCTCAGCGCTGCGTGATGGAGCCTCTTGCTCTGGCCTCCTGCACTTAGCCTTCTGTTTCATGAAGGGGGTTTTAGGCACATGATATCAGGGGAAGGAGGAGATGCTCTGAGGGTGTTTCATGCTGCATTTCTGGGGTAGAGCGGTGTGTTTCCATACTTGGCTCAATTTGGATGGTCTGTGAATTCACTGGGGCTCTTTGATAGAACGTCCTGGGCCTTTTTTTTTGCTGCAACTCTGGGGACCAGATAAACCTCCTCCACAATGCGCAATAGAGGGCTTGGTGTGGCAGCATGACTTGCCTGTCATTCTCAGATGGCAGCCATATAAGATTATGAGCATGTGTGAGCACCAATGACAACTGACAACTGCACATCACCACATGTTGTGCTGAATGAGCCTGCCCTCGGCGGGCGTAACCAATGCTTTGATCGGTGGTCAAGAGATTAGACTGTTGTTGTAGCTTAAACCAGGCAGCACGGCCGATCCACTAGCCCCCTCGTGTCTATGCCGAAGGTGGCCACACCACATAAGTCCCGAGGCGAAGGCCCTGGGGGGCTTGGTCACTGATATAGACGCCTGGCAACACTGCCGTTGTGCCTCACCTCAAGTGTCACAGGGCTCCAGAAAACAGCATGGGAATTGGAGAGGCTTGGATGTTCGGGAATAATGACCACATTTTTGCCGCAAGGCGTCCAGTGGCACAATATTGTATTTTTCTAGAGATACATGTATGAATATCAGCAATACATACAACTGGGACAGCCACTTTGGTGCTCTGTTTGTTGCTTGTTGGAGGGTGTTGCATGCACCTTGCGTGCACTGTGCAAGGTTTTGTTTGCGTCGGTTTACATGGGCACATTTTCTCTTGCCCCATTCGCCGGAAAGTGGTAAAGTGAGAGAATGGCGCATTCAATCCTAGGTGAAACTGCCCAATGTCACCTCCCTGCCACACACAACCTGCCCAGTTCCACCTCCGTGGCACACATAACCTGCCCCAGTCCGCCAGCCGAAAGCCTCTATGAATTCCTGCCATAGTGGCCTTGAGCGGGCCTCTTCACCAGGTAAAACCTCCGGAAACAGCCCCCTTGGGTACGGGTGTCTGTGTTCTGGCCCAGACCGGTGCCCTAACCTGAGGATGTAGCAACAAGTCCACATGGAGCACCTCCTCGTGGGGCAGTCAGGTTGATGTATCCACCACCTTTGGAGCACGAGGGCAAGGCATTGTGATGCCAAAGGCGCAGGTGCTGCACACCAACCCCAGAGACATATTTTTCTGCTTGGGCTAAGCTGCCTCGCACATATGCTTTTTCTAATTGCCCAGCATGTTGCACACAAAATACCCATATCTATTTGAATAGATCTAATCGGTCCGTGCATGCCACACAGGCCCTCGCAAACAAGCTGCCACAGTCCCATAAAGGCGCCTGCACGGTACACATGCCCTCTGGAATAGGCCCGTGCATGGCTATGCAAATATCATGCGCACACAACCGGAATGCTGAATAGCAAATCTGCTGACCAAGTAAACACACTTTTGCACATTTCATTTTGGTCGTTTCTCAATGGCCTGTGTACCAATGGACACCATGTTTGTCGATCCAGGCAAGTCAGACATGGCTGTAGGTGCCAAGATCAGCTAGGAACCTCCAGATCATCTCCCCAATTGACTGCTTTACAACCACAGGAGTTGAGTGCTCCAAGCAAGTGTTCATGTGTTGTGTGGGAAATGGGTACCTGATGCTGACTCGATCCCTAGGGCTCACACTGCCTAGGGCCAAAACTGCCAAACGAAACCCATCACAGTGGTTCTCTACGAACTCTCATATGATGGCATCTCCTCAGATTCTGTCGGTCATTGTCATGCATAGCCCTGTAATCACTTGGAAGTGAGGTTGTTAGATCAAGCGCATGCGCCCGCACCATATACCCCCCCCCCCCCCTTTTGGGGTCATTCGCGTGGCATTGGTGATATCAGGCGTCTAGCCCCTTGTAAAATAATCATTTTGGGACGGAATTCTACCCCCATGAATTTTTCGGTTTGACCCCTCTAGCCCCCTCTGTTCCTAGGCCGGGGGGTTCAAAACTTTTTTTGCGTATTGTGGCCGCTGTGTGTCCATTTAGACCCAGGTCCCGAATAGTTTTTTTCTAGGACATGGACCCCCTAACCAATGGCGCAGGTCTTGGATCCGAACCCCAGGTACCCTTGGCCGGGCTGTTAAGGGCTCTTACCAGGGAGGGTTTAGTTGGCATGTGTCGGCAGAACATTTTTCGAAAATTTGACTCCTTCAGAAATCCTTCCGTTGCCTCCCGGAGGGGTTTGGGTGATCATCTGATGACAAAATGGGTACACTAGCACCCATGGGGACCCACACAGTGGCTGCCAGGTCCATGTAGCCTAGGCCACCCCCCCCCCCCCCTAGAAAGCCCCAAAAATTCTGCTTTTGGGCTATTTAGCAGCGCTGGAAAATTTCTGAAAATCTGTTCTTTCCGGAAACTCTTCTCTTACCCCCCCCCCCCCCGTGTCCAAGAACCACCTTGCGCAAGAACCAACCCCTGGTTCCGCGGTCAAATTCTCGCATCACTTTTTTTACCAGGGTAGTGGGTTTTTCATGTTTCTAGTGGATGTAGGACAGCTATTCAGGTGTGCAGGACATCATTTCATGTGTGTTACTACGGGTCCCCCCATCAGGGGGACCCTATCAGTCACTCACAGGCGCACGTACCCCTTAAAACCCCTCCCCCTTGCTCTCGACCCCTTCCCCGAAGCAACCAGCCCCTGACAAGAAACAAACAAACGTCAGTTAAACACAGGGGGCCACGGACAGCACCACTTTGCAAATTTTATTTTTTCATTTTTGGCGAACCATCCTTTCTTAGTTAAACACGTGCTGTTTGATGGCTGGGTTTCACCTTGCCCACCTGGGGAGGAGGAGAGGACGCCCAGGCACCCAAGGGGTCTGAGAGAGCAGGGTGGGATTTAAAAATAAAAACCTGTAAGTTCCTCTCCTGCCCTCCCGCTTGGGCAACCCCCGCCTTCTTGCCCCTTGCCCTCGGGTTCCACACATTTCCGGACTTCAACAGGTCAGGGATGTTGCAAACTTTAAATTTTTCTGTGCTGTGTCTGTGTTGCTGAAGGTCATGTGAACTTAACGTCGCATTTATACCCCCTCTTCCATTCCTTGTTATGTACCATAGACGTTCCCATGTACACTGCCGGTGAGTCTGTCTTCTATCGGATGATGATGCAGTCCCCATGCATTTTAACGTCCCAGAACCCAAGCCTAAGCCTAAGCCGAAGCCAGCTCCAAAGGCGACTGCAGCACCGGTGTTCATTTGTCAACGTGGTTAACTGTGGGAAAGGAGAGGGCACGCATGTCCCGGCGCAACGCGCCGGAAAATTTTTTTTCCGCGGTACGGGGTTGCCCACGGCTGTGCGCAAGAACCAACCCCTGGTTCCGCGGTAAAATTTAGGGGGAAAAGTGTGCGCAAGAACCGACCCCTGGTTCCGCGGTCAAACATTGCTGGTTCCTGGACACCGGGGGGGAGGGTACCTCTTGGATGGGTTTGGGTGGTCATTTGGTGACAAATGGGGTATTCTAGCTTGCATGGGGACCCACGTAATGAACGCCAGACTGGGACTGCCATAGGTGGCACGGGGACAGCTAGACTCCGTGGCTCCTCGCTGCGGCTACGGCCTTGCCCCATCTTGGCCCCCTAAGCATTGGCCGGCGTGTCTCCGATGGGCGGGACTTTTGCCCGCCCGCCTCTTGGATTGCTTGGACACGGCCCTGGTGGATGCTTTCCTTTACTGCTTGTACGGCATGTACCTCACGGTATTGGCTGAGCGCATGGCCGCTTGCAGCGAAGAGCGCGGCGGCTTAGGGTGCACGCTCTTCCTGCGTGCGCTGTAGCTTGGGGAACGCGGGCAGCACCCGTGGGCCGACCTCTATGGCCCCTTGCCGTGCTTGCCACCGGCCCCCCGCTCCGCATGCGGCTGGGCATGCCGTCCGGGTGGCCAGGGTGGGAGCTGGCCTTTGCCCATGCCTTGGTCCACACGTGGCAGTAGGGCCCAAGCGACGTGTCTTGGGCCCAGCTGGCCTTGGACTATCCCTGCACCACAAACTACGCGGGACACGCCTTCTGCTAAGTGAGTGAGCTCAGGTGCTGGGTCAAGCAGCGTGGCTGGTACAGCGGCACATGGCGGCGTGCCGGCTGCTGCAGGGAGCGCTCACTGATCGGTGCCGCCGGGCACCTCTGTCAAGGGCTGTCGGCATAGTGAGGTAGTACATGGCCGTCGGATGAATACACGGTATTTGCAGCAGTGCCTGTGGCAGCGCTGCAGGTGCACCGAGGAATTGGGCAGTGCCGAGGCATGGCACGGGCCCGCTGCTAGGAGCACAGGGTGCAATCTTGCGACTGGTGCCGGCGCATGCTGTATGGCATCAGTTGGTGCTACTATGCCAGCCATGCGGGCCATGAGTGCTGCGGGGTAGCAGCAATTGAGCCCCCCCCCCTCCCCCGTCAAACCGTGGTGGGACCCGCGACAGCATGTCCTGGCGCCGCACGAATGGCGGGAGCCGGCGCACGCCCTCTCGGTGTGGTTGGGCCGCGTGCACCACATGTATGAGGCCCTGCCCCCTCTAGTGTAGCCCCTCGCGCAGCGGCGCACCTCAGCGCCCCGGCTGCGAGGGAAAAGGCCCCCGGAGCCACCTGCGCGCGACGACCAACTGCTCGAACCGCCCTGCCCGCGGGGGGTTCCCCCCCCCCCCCCCGGATGACCCTCCCCTGCCTCCCATCGGCCGTGCAGTTGATGGCGGCGCATCGCCCCAGCCCCCCTCGGGACGGGTGCAGTGGCGGCACCGCCGCTGAGTGCACCCTGCCCCCCCCGGGAAGCACGAGCAGCGGACTTGTCCTTGCCGGGGGTCTTTTCGAGCATCTCGCGGGGTGTCTGCGAGCCACTCGCAGGGGGTGCCCCCCCCTCCAGTGACCCGTAGCCAGCCCCCACTCTAGGGGATCGTCCTCTTCTTTGTCAGCAGCAGCACCAGCTGCATGCTACGTAGCGTTAAGGGGGTCAATGGGCCCAACAAGGGGTCAACAGTCTTGTTTTTCAAGAATGATTTGGGAACAGCCAATGGTCCACTTTGGGGTCCTTTTTCCCAACTTGGTCGCTAAGGGCGCTAAAGGGTTCAAACAGGTGGCAAAGAGGGGCACAAAGTGTTTTTCATCATTAAGGTTGCTTTCAATGTGCACATAGCCCACTGCGCGGCGGCTAAATAGGCAAAACGGTCCAACAATGGTGATTTGGCCATCCAAACAGACCATTCTCAACCCACACCTCCACTTGTGGGTCTGTTGCCTTCTTTGTGTGATTCAAATTCACATTTCTTGGTATCATGAATCAAAATTTGTACAGAATTGGAGGCTTTAGGGAGGTATTATTGCTTTCTGTTGCTTGCTGCTTCCTGCTGCTGCTTGCTGCTGCTAGAGCCCCAGTCCTGGCATCACTAGCAGACCCCCCGGCTCTGCTCTCCACGCATTTACAGTGTTTACTTTTCGTGTGTGTGGGTGGGTGTATGTGATTGCGCTGTGAATATGGACAACTGACGGCGTTCGCATTGTCGTTACGAAATGTGCCCTCCTTCATGGCGCTGACCGGGGCTCTTATTAATGTCGGTTCGGCCCTGGGCGTACCGGTTTGTGAAGCACAAATGGTTCGAGGGGGCCGTCCTCTTCGTCATCCTGCTCAACTCCGTGGCCATCGGCGTGGACAGTGCCGTGCCCAACGCGCAGTACGCCCAATGCAGCCCGTACAATGCTTCGGCGGCCGGGGGCCCCATGGATCCCGTCCTCTGCAACGCCTCCAACGCCACCGACCCCCTGCCGTCCGCCCGCTGCACCGGGCCTGAGGCCGCACGCCCCGGACCCCACCCCCAGTGGCACTGCACGTTGGCGCTGATCCTCCGGATCTGCGACCTGGTGTTCACCATCTGCTTCACCATCGAAATGGTGCTGAAGATGGTAGCCTTCGGGATCTTCTTCCACGTGGAGCCCGACGAAGCGGCGTACCTGCGGAGCCCCTGGAGCATCCTGGACTTCATCATCGTGATCACGTCGTGGCTGTCCTTCCTCCCGGCCCTCAAGGAGGTGTCCTTCATGAAGCTCCTGCGCGTCCTCAAGCCCCTGCGGACCATCAACCAAGTGCAGGGCATCCGGCTGCTGGTGAACTCGCTGGTGTCGTCGTTCCCGATGATCATGGACGCCGTCCTGCTCATCGCCTTCATCTTCTTCGCCTTCGCGCTCATCGCCATGCAGCTGTGGATGGGCATCGGCCACCACCGCTGCCTCGACGCCGCCGGGGCCGTGCGGGACGACGGGCAGCTCTGCACCAACAGCTCGCTGGGGCGGCGGTGCCCTGACGGCTACACGTGCCGCGAGTGGCCCGGGGGCCCGGAGGCCCCGCTGGACTACGCCGGGCAGACGTGGGTCAACGACTGGGACCACATCGGCACGTCGATGATGTTCATCTTCCAGACCATGACCCAGGACAACTGGTCCGGCGTGTGCTACAAGGCCATGGACGGCTGGTCCATGTTCGCCGCCGCCTTCTTCGTGCTGCTCACGCTGTTCGGGACGGGGGTGTCCCTCAACCTCTTCCTCGCGGTCATCTCCGACAAGTTCGCGGAGAACGCCGACAAGCAGCGGCGGAAGGAGGCGCTGGTGCGGGAGCAGCAGAAGCTTCGGCTGTCGCGGGTGATCGCCCTCCGCCGGTCCACCGACGTGACGTTCCACTCGTGGCTCCAGAAGGTGGCGCGCCGGAAGCGGGAGCGGGCGGCGGCCGCGGCGGCCGGGCCGAGCGGGGCGGCGGACGCCCCGGCCCCGTCCCCGGCTTCGCTTCAGGCGCCTCAGTGGACCCCCATGCCCCTGATCACTGAGTCCACTCCGGACGGTGACATCTCGGGACAGCCTCAAGAGGAAGAGAGCCACGCGCATGCGCCACCCCCGCCGCCATCCCCCCTCGGCGACGCCACCCCCGCCCCCCAACTCTCCCCCATGTCCATGGCCAGGGCCGGCGTCAGGTTCCAGTCGCTTGGGCAATCGTCGACCCCCGCTCTCGTGGTCACCGCCCCGTCGGCCCCCGGTTCTGCGTCGAGCGCCCCGGCGGCCCCCCCGTCCCCTCCGAAGTCTCCGCTGCCGTCGCGCACTTCTGGAGCCTCCGCGTCCTCCCTCAGTCAGATCCGGCATAAGAAGAAGGCGCAGCACAAAACGGAGCAGTGGCTGAGTCGGGCGCCGGTGCTGTGCCGCAAGTGCTACGCGTTGGTGTCCACGAAGTACTTCGAGTGGTTCATCACGGCGATGATCGTTGTGGCGGTCATCGCGATGGCCTGTGAGTACAAAGGCATTGAGCAGACTTGGGATGGTACGTGCCCCTGGTCCGCGGCCGGGGGGGGGTGTGATGACTCATACGAATGGGTGCCCCCCCCCCCAGGGCTCCTTTTAACAACTCAGCACCACTCGGGCTGCGGGTGGGGGTGGGGGTCCCCCCACCCTGGACCCCCCCCCCAAATTTTTCTTCCGCGCCTTCGGCCGATCAATCACCCCGTTGGTCTACCCCCCCGATCCCCCGCCTGCTGGGACCGCTGGGACCGCTGGGTTGGAGGGGGGGGGTCCAACCCCCTCCCCCTCGGTGGTGCTGAGTTTTTAGAGGCACCGAAGAAAATTTTGGTCTCAACTATAGACGTAGCGGTGATGGGGGAAACCCAACACCAACAGACCCCTCCCCCCGCCACACACCACTCGGATGATCCCCCCCCCCCCACTGTACACACAAACAGGGACCCTACTTACCTGCTGCTTAAAATGAGTGGGTAATGCCGCCGAAACAGCCCCAAGTAGGACAAATGGGGGAAAATGGGTCCTTGTTGGAGAATTCTCTGATGTTCTGTGGAAAAATGGGGGCAACGTGGTGCCAAAAAACCACTTTTTGTGGGCCTTGGGGGTGGGTCGAAGGAGTGTATTGAGCAACGTGCCTGACGAAAAATGGGGGAAAATGGCGAAACATCGGGGAAAATGGCGAAGAACACAGGAAAAATGAGTCACAGTGCCTGCAACTTCACTTCCTCCCCTTGTTCTGTCTATTACTGACCAAGTGCACCCCTTCAAGGGTGTGTGTTATGTCCCCATCAAGCCCTGAACCCGGGACTATGATTGGTGTCCGTGTTTGGCCACCTTGGTGGACAACTGAATATTTTTACAATCTTCCTCTACCAATTTCCCTCCATTTTCTCCCTGGTTTCCCCATTTCCCCCCCTTTCCCCCCCATTTCCCCCCATTTCCCCCCACTTTTCCTATCTGAGCGGGAACCTGAGCGGGTAATTGAGGTGCCACCCTGAGCAGGTAGTCAGGGGCCCTGCACAAAGTAGCACACACAGAAGCGCACCCCAGGCCCCCCGACCATGGCTCTTGTGACCGGGCACCGAAGCGCCTGAGGGACTGGCGCTCGGTGAGGCAGACAGCGTAGGTGTAGGTTTGCATGAGGGTGTGGGTGTGGGCCTGGGTGTGGAGCTGCCGGTGAGAGATGGCGTGGGTGAGGACGTGGGGCTGGCGGTGGGGCTGGGACTGCACGTCGGTGGTGCGGAAATGGAGGATGTGTGCAAAGGAGTAACTGTGCCGGAAAGACTTCCCGTCGGCACAGAAGATGAGGGTGTAGGGGTGGGCGTGGGTGTGGGTGTGGGTGTGGGTGTGGGTGTGGGTGTGGGTGTGGGTGTGGGTGTGGGTGTGGGTGTGGGTGTGGGTGTGGGTGTGGGTGTGGGTGTGGGTGTGGGTGTGGGTGTGGGTGTGGGGGATGGGCTCACAGTTGGTGGAGCGGAGCACGTGGGCGTGGGTGTAGTGCTGGGTGTGGGTTTGGAGGTGGGGGTGGGAGTGGGGATGGTGGTGGGTATGCAGGTGGTTGTGGAAGTTGGGGCGGGGCTGGGGGTGTGGGATGCCGTTGCGGTCAGGAACGGACTCGCGCTTGTGGTAGTGTAGGGTCTGTCCGTCGCTGAGGGTGTGCCCGTGGGGGTGAGGGAGGGCGTGCTCGTGGCTGTGGGCACGGGCGTGGCCGTCTTGTGGAGGTGGGGGTGAGCGTGGGTGTGCAGCGTGCAATGCTGGTGGCCCACGTGGAGAGTGTGGGCGTAGGGCTGGGCGTTGGGGTGGACGTGCGTTCAGAACAAAACAACACTTCCAACCAAAATCCTGCAAAACACAAGGCAAAAGACACTTTTTTTTTATTTATTTTTTTTTTAAAATGGGTTCTTTCATTTCGCCATTCACAACCCTTTTGAATGGCGTGCATCACCTCCGTGCTGCCCCATAGACATGTGGAGCGCAGCAATATGGTCTATGGCCCATTGCATTGTGATGGGCATCTGCCGCAGCACAGCACCACACACTGCACTTCCACCCGAACACTGCGGCCAAGTCCTGCAACATGTGCCTTCCCCCATCGGGGGCGGGGTCGGGGGCATACTGAAGGGGGGCTGCACCAAACAGCAAAGGGGGACCTGCCGGTCGGAGTTGCTGTCGCCCCGCGCTCAGCAAAGGCCCCGTAATTTCTAAGCTGGCTGCTCTTCGCCCTCCTAGGCCCTTCATGGTCTTGCACTTTGTCATCTCAGGGGCCCTGCAACAATGTCTGAATTGGATAAACATTGTGGTCTCCGGCATCTTCGTTTTGGAAGCGGTGCTGAAGATCCTGGGGCTCGGCCCCATCAGCTACTTCACAGCCTGGGGCAACATTCTGGACTTTGCCATCATTCTTTTGTCCATCACAGAGCTGCTGCTGAAGCTGTCTCCGACGGTGGACGGCTCCGCTTTTGGTGTAGTTAAGGTTCTGCCCCCCCCACCCCCACCCCCCCACCCACTGTTCTGTCTTCTCTTCCTTCCCCTTCCCCTCTACCCCCTCTACCCCCCTTCCCTCCTCTTATACCTCCCACGCCTTCTGCCTTGACCCAATTAACTGAACAGGGGGAACCTGCCGTGGCGGCCGGCAGTCATCCACAAGTACGAGCGTGCTGTTGTAGTCATTTATGAGAGCGGACAATGATACAAGGGGCCGGGGGATGTCGGGCGGGGAGGAGGGCGTGGGAAAATGTCGTCTTTGAAGGGGGCGAGGTTTTCCCCTAGCGAAATCGAGGGGTGTCGGCAGTGCAGCTAACTAAGATGCCAATGGCACTGAGGCAGCGGGGAGCTTTGGGATTTTCAAGGGTGGCGAACCCCCCCCCCCCCCCCGCAACATTTTCCACAGCGAAGTAATCCCTGTACATCCCCCGATTGGTGACGTGTGAGCTGTCACGTGTGTGTTGGTTGAGACGTCGTCAGCACAACACGCAGCACATCCGCCCCCGCCCCCCCCGCACCCTGTACACAGTCTGATCACTGCCCGATCACAAGGAACCGGCACCCACTAAGGCGCAGAGGCGAGAGTGCACGAGGTGTGCTGCGGCGGTGCCCTGCACCAAACGATATGAAGAATGCAATTGCAAAGAATCACGGGTCCAAGAGCAGAGCTTTTTGGCCAAGGTGAGGGCGCCCGAAGTGCTGTACACACGTCCAAAGACAGGAAAACTGCAATTGCTGCTGTGCACAAGCGCCCAACGACAAGAAGCAATCACCCTAAAGACAAAGGCAGGCACTGCACTACCCACTGCAATAGCCGCACTAGCCACTACACCAGCCATTGCACTAACTACTCGCCAGACTATGCACTACACTACACTACACCCTGCACTACAGTACTCCCTGCACTGCCCAGTGCTGCACTATCGACTGCAATACAAACTGCACTACCCACTGCACTATGCTCCAAATACCCCTACACAACCCACACAGGACCCAATATGGTACCTACTGCACCACGGAACTAGCCACTACAGCAGCCACTACATGACGTACTACACTACCTACCACACCATCCAGCACCTTTCCCACTTCACTGACCATTACCCACTGCAATATCCACCAAACCAGACAAAGAATACGCACCACACTTTGCACCACAATAGCCATGGTGCACTGCCCACTACCTTAGCCATTCCTATGGCTTTGGCTGGACAAGTTGCAACACAGAGCACAACAACCAGCTGCATGTCAGACCTGCACCCCTCAAACTCTGCAACGCTTGTATGGCTCAAAGCTGGAATTTAATGACCTGCAAACGGGTATTGAGAGTTTTGCAACTGTGTCCATCTGCTGACTGAGATGAAGAGTGCTGCGTCAAGGAACATGCTTTGCTGACTTATTGTTTGGAGGATGCAGGGAAGGGAAGTTGCTTCCGGACTTTTTGAATGCCTTGGCATGGTCATTGGAATGGGTTTGTGGCGCTGCTGCGGAATTGGAACATTCGCCACGCAGTGCACCTGCCAGACATAGCATATGTCGTCACCGAATGTTGAACAGTGGTAAACACTGGGATGCAGTAAAGTGTAGTGGGTAGTGCAGCAATGTGGCTGGTGGTTCAGTGGGAAATGCTATGGGTAGTGTCGTGGGAAGTTCCGTTGGAAGCATAGCTGGTAGGTAGTGTTGTGCACAGTGACGGTCGTGTATGAGGCAGTGTGTAGTGTAATGCTCAGGTATTGCTAGTAGTGGGTAATGCGTTGTGTAGTGTAAAACATAGTGCAGTGGGTAGTGTAGCACATGTACTGAATTATCCCACCATGGCACGTTTTGGATT
The DNA here is from genome assembly GCA_964036045.1 of Eutreptiella sp. 'Long Island Sound 2002'. Taxonomy (NCBI): domain Eukaryota; phylum Euglenozoa; class Euglenophyceae; order Eutreptiales; family Eutreptiaceae; genus Eutreptiella; species Eutreptiella sp. 'Long Island Sound 2002'. The sequence goes on from OZ038386.1 coordinate 63,796,997, forward strand.
GGGGGATCGGTGCTGGGCCATACTTGTAAGCACCCATCCTCCACCTGCCCATTTCCAAATGGTGCCAAGGAGTTAAATTCTTGGCTGGCATGCTGGACTGCCATGTGCCCTGACTTTTTGGGACCAGCATGGCCCGCCTCAAGGAGCCTAGCATATTGCCGGCAATGTTCCCCCCGGCCCATGGCCAGCCACGTGCCCTGAGGTTTTGGGAGGTCACCACAGGGTAATGTACCTCAACTTTGCAGCTAGGCACTGCGGCTGGCAATCCCTGAAATCTTCCCAGCTACATAGCTACATCGAGGAAATGCCATGCGGTATTGGTTGGACGTTTTCGGATATCCTTGGGACAATGATAGGCATTTTGGTGTCCTCCTTGGCACAATTCCAAGGCTGTTCCCTGAATGCAAGGCATCTTTGAGATATATCCTCCTCTACTCAGGCAATTGGGTCATGCCACGGTTTGATAATTCGGTACATGTGGTGGTATAGCCGGTAGTGTTGTGGGTAGTGTTGTCTATAGTGTAGCGGGTAGACCCATGGGTAGGCACTACTGACTGCATCACACTACAAGCTGCTGCACCCTAGTTAAGCTGCTGCACTACCGTGTGCATTACCCACTGAAATACCCTCTACACCAGCCACCCACTGCCTTTTAGCAATGGGTAATGCAGTAGGCAGTGCAGTGGGTGTGTGGTGCGTAGTGTTGTGGGTAGTACAGTGGGCGATGTTGTGGTTTTTGCACTGGGCACGGTAGTCACAGTGCAGCGGGTGTTCCATGAAGTACAATCGGCAGTGTGTTAGGTATTCGGTATTGTGTGGGTGGCGTAGTGCGGCGTGTTGTATATTGTGTATTGTGGCACACCGCTGGTTGCACAACAAGCTGCACTATCAAACGCCCTTTGTGCCACACTACTCACTACACTTCCAATGGAAGTATCCACTGGCCGCCACACACAACTACACTGCCCACTACACTAGCCACGTTACCCGCTACACTATCCATTACACTGCTCACTACATGGATGGTGCAATTGTGCATAATCCCCCCCTGAATAAAATCACACAGAAAAAAATAAAATCACGCATGCTTGATTTGATTGAAAACGGTAGAAATAAAATCACGCACCATTTTTGCGGGTCAAATGCTACAAACTGCTGCAAGCAATCCTCGAGGGCAAGAGCACAAGAAACACAGAGAGACACTGCATCGTGTATTTACAAGTCTTTACCTCCTGCCAAAGAAACTTGCGATGGACATTCGCTTGGGAATGGGCTTTGGGATGGCTTTGGGTTTGGGTTTGGGTACTGGTAGTGGGGCTGCTGGTGGAACGAACTGAAATGGAATACGAAGTTTGACCTTAGTTGGATCAATGTACCCTAGGTCTTGAAAGGTTTGAGGAACATTCAGGCGCTTCAAGGCTGCCATGTACCCCCTGTATGACAAATCAATGTATGCATTTCAGCATGCAGATGCACTAACCTTTCTGCCACCCTCTACCATTTGCATGTACAGAGCATGCTGTTCCTCCCTATACAGGGCCACCAGTGCCACATCAATTGCTTGTATGAACATGGTGAGCGCACCGGGGATAATTGCATACCGTAAAACAGCCTTACGGAAAGCATTGAGGACAACAGGAGAAATGTGGGCACTGGCTGAGTCTAGCACCACGAGCGCCTTCCCAGCCAGTTTTTGCAATTGTTTCACCAAATAAGGAATGAAAGCATCCCGCATATACACAGAGTTGATCACTCCCATTGAGTTGGGCGTGACCAAGAGGTTGTTGGGGTTACTCAGGACACGCAAGGTTTAAATAAAATCATGCGCCAAATAAAAGCACGCAGAAAAAATAGAATCGCGCGCGTGATTTTAAATGGGACCGGGGCCTAGTGTAGTGGGTAGTGCAGTGGGTAGTCATTGCTCATCTCCACCCTGAATTATAGACTGCTGGTCCATTGTTTGCCTCCGTCCTACTTGCATTCCCTCAACAACAGAATTTGGAGGTCAATCCTACATATAGCCAAATTGTCCTACTCCACCTCACCCCTTAGCTGAGCAAAAGTGTTTTGAGGTTGTGCGAGAGGAAAAAGTATCGCAACAAAGAGCTGCATGAGCAACAAAGCAACTTGAGAACATGGATTGTGTAGTGGATAGTGTCGTGGGTAGTGCGGTTGGCAGTAGTGCATGATGTAGGATGGCGTTGATACCCTACCGGCGAGTGTAGAGGCTACTGGGCGGTGTACTGGGTAGTGTCATGAATGGCTAGTGTAGTGGGTGGTGTAGTGGATAGTGTACTTGGTTACTTGTTGGTAGAATCCTGCAAAGGGTTGTGTAGGAATACCCAGTGCAAAATTTCTTTTTGCTCAGTTCACAAAGGCCTGGGCCAGAGGGTACATTGTACTGGGATTGAGGTAGTGGGTAGTTTTATCTCGTTCAGGTAGTATAGTGTGCAATGAAGTCTTAGGTAGTGTGGTGGGTAATGTGGTGGATAGTTTAGAGGGTAATACCCCATCCCCATCCGTGCTCCTGGGTGGTGCAGATGGTAGTGCACTGGGTAAGTTAGTTGTGAGTAGTGCAGGTCGCTGCTAAGGATAGTGTGTTGGCCAGTGTGTAGTGATTGGTGTTGTGCATGCTGCAGTATGTATTGTAGTTGATAGTGTATTGGGATTCATCGGGTAATGCAGCAGATAGCGGTCGATAGTGGGTATTTCTGTGAGGGCTATGTTGCAGTGCATAGTATAGTGCATAGTGTGTGTGTGGGGGGGGGGAGTTGTAGAGGAAGATCGGATCACCCTGGATTCTACCTGGGTCTTGGCTCCCGACACAGCCAGTGTAGGGGGTGGTTTCGAGGTGCACTAGGTAGCGTAGTGTGTATAGTTCCATGGAGAATATACGGGTTGTTATAGTGCATCGTAGTACATCATGTGCTGGGTACCACAGCTGGTAGTGCAGAGGGTAACTTAGTTGTTGTAGTGTAGCGTGTCATTTCGTGGATAGAGTACTGGGTGTGTGGTGAATAGTGTAGTGGCTAGTGCAGTGCAACGTGTCCTTCCTACTTCGCCTCCTCCTTCCCTCTTCTGCCCCCCTCCCATCTCTCCTAATGCAGGTGTTCCGAGCTGTGCGGTTGGCGCGGCTGTTCAAACTACGGCAGTTCCGAGTGATCATCAAAACCATGACGAAGGCTGTGTCTTCCATCTCATATTTGTGTGGGCTGCTTTGCCTCTTTTTGTTTGTTGCGGCAGTGCTTGGGGTCCAGTTGTTTGCTGGAGAGCTAGACGGATTGAAGGACAGCGTAGGCGTAGACATCCCGAAGCCATCATCGAACTTTGACAATCTCTATGCCTCGTTCTTGACGACGTTCCAAATCATCACTCTCGACGCGTGGTCCAGCATCCTGTGGGCTTGCGGAGCCTCGAGAGTTGGGCACTGGTCCTTCTTCTTCTTTCTGGTCCTCATCATCTTGGGCAATTATATGCTCATGAACTTATTTGTGGCCATTTTATTGGCCACTTTTGGACAGGTGGCCTCTACCTCGTCTGCCATACATGTTGGTTTGGATGCCCAGGGGAGGTGAAGATCTGCGGGGAGGCACGCCACGAGGGTTTGCATATCCCGCCCCTTTTTTCGGCAACTGTACTTTTACGCCAATTTAATCATGGAGGTTTTGCCACATGGCTGTGCACAGTGGCTCACATTCATACCGAGATGGCCCAAATTTTTACCAAGATAGCCCAACTTCCTACCAACAGGGCTCAGGATAGAAGGAAAAAAATTTTGTTGGAATGACCGTGAAACGAGGAAGGACTTGCATGTGTATTTCTGGGGTGGCCATCAGTGACGTGCACAAGCACGAACATTTTGGTCTGCATTGGGGTAACCCCCTCCTTTTGTTGATTCGCAGGATTCTACGCCATTCCTCATGGTGTTATGCTTTGCGCATCCCCAACTCCGCCGGCATGGCCCAAGTGGTTCAGTGCATTGATGCAGCCTGATTCATCTTTTCACTGATTCACCTTCTCACTGATCCTGTTGATTGCCATTAAGCTTTCACTAGGGGGGAGGGGGTGCTGATCCTGCAGCTTCGTTGCATGGGCACATGCTGAGGGGGAGCATTAGCGCGCCAGGCATCTTTTGAGGCCCATTCCCCACCCACCACATGACCATTTTCGACTCCCTCCCTGCTTTGCCTCACACCAAACAATCCATCCAATTTGTTGCATTTCACGCAATTTTGCATTCAGAGGCAGGTCCGTCACCCTCGATATGGACCATGGGTCCATGTCCTGCCTCATGTTTAGACTGATAAAAGCAACTCAGCTGCCACCCAAGATGAGGGAGAGGATGAGGTAGAGGTTCGGCGGACGTTCCGGCTCAGCAGACATAACGGCTTGGTGGGCGGTCGGCCAGCCGCCCGGCTGGCCACTTGTCCGGTTCATTCTAGGAACACCCCATACCAACAACCCCCCTCCGCCGTTTACCCGTGCACACCAGAAGGCGGTCTGTAGTCTGTAGACGTGGTTTGCCACATGTAGACGCAGTCTGCTAATTGAAACTGTTGGCATATTGTAGACACAAAGTGCGAAGATTTGGGAAGGGGGGCCTTTGGACCCCTTCCCTCCCAAAACGGTCTGCTTACAGTGTTTACCCGCTAACACGGGCATGTCTCTCTCGCGAGCAAAGAGAGTGAGGAAGGTGCACAGGGGTGGATGGACAAGCGATTCAGCGGACCGTCGGCCAGCAGATTTTCTGGCCGGACAACCGGCTGGCCGACTTGGCTTGCAGACTGTCCGACCGGATAAACGGCCGCTTGTCCGCAGAGACAGTACGTCCTCTGTGCTGGTGTGTCCGCTGAAGATCGTGTCTGGTTTAATCCAATGAGCTGTCCTGGTCTAGCCATAGGCTCTACCCCCCCCCCCCCCCCCATCCCCCCTGCAAACTCAATGTTAAGCAAGTTAAGCGAGCCAAGCGAAACCATGATGCACGGTATGCAGGGGGGGGGGGGGCGGCCGGGCCCGGTCCTCGTATGCGACACCCCCCAGTCCCCCCTCCCCCCTGCGGTTTTGAGAGATAATGGTGTCAAGGCCATGGCGCCAACAGCGCTGAAGTTTTTTTGTGCATACTTCCCTTTCATCAAACCATCCATGTTTTGAGCGCCAGATTAGCAAGACAAGGCGCTAAACAAATGTTGTTTGTTGCGAAGTGAAGATCACCACAACCACTGTGCACACACCTGCCAATCTGCAGCCCTTGCTTCACAACAGCGGCCAGAAGCTTCCCCAAAGCCGCCCCAGACACACATCCCCCCTAGAGGTATGCATGTGGTTGTCGTGGGTCACGCGTAGGCCCCCCCATCTTGGGGACCCCCCTCCCACGTTGGGGACCCCCCCCCCCACGGCCGACCCCCCCCCGGAGACCCTCCAGCCCCCCCCCCCCCCCCCGAGACGCTGCAGATGTTCCCCAGAGCGTGGAGGCCGCCTGGGTACGCCATGGCAGCTTTGTAGCTCCGACGCCGCCTCCTAGTGGCTATTTTCCTGAAAAATCCCCCCCCCCCCCCGAGCAGGCAACCACCTTTGAGCTTGCCCGAAGAACCTCCGGGGGCAAGAGTTGGGTCCCTCCCCCATGTGCCCTGGGCCATGAATTGACATGAGCCCCCATAGATTAGCCTCGCGGTGAGCATCCAAAAGCCTGTGGTGAGGCCTTGCTGCCGCAACTGCATGCGCGCCACCTGCAACCTCCTAGTGCGGTGTCGAGCACTTGGGGAGACGCCATTTTTATGAGCACTAAAATTGGTCGATTTTTTCACCAAATATATGGCAAATGATGACTTTTCTGAACCCCCTCGACGCGCTGATTCCAAAAATACCATTTTCATTCTTTCCCGATTTTTGGGTCTGCGTCACCTCCAAGGCCTGGGGGTCAGACTCGGTAGGATTTTGGGGTTCCTGTCAATTGAGCCTTTTTTGCGGGAGGGGGGGTCCGGCCGGAGGGCTCTATCGACCCCCCCTCCCCCCGGAAACGAAAACTCGGCCTCCCCATCGACCTGGGAGTCTCCGTCCTCTCCGCATCCACGGCGCTGTGGTGGTGGAGCTGTACACCAGACAGCTCCTCCCCGCGGAGCAGGGCTTTCTGGAGGAGCATCTGTCCGGGTCTTGGCGGTCGTACCGGGCCTCGCTGGAGCTCCTGATTGACAGTCGCCAACACGACGCAGCGTCGTGACCTTGTCCGCGAAGCTGCGCAGCACTGCTCCCCTTTCGGCGACAGCCCGGTGTGTGGCATAGACTTCCGCACCCTCCCGGAGACCCTCCCGCACACACGCCTAGTGAAGCCCGTCATCCTGCGGGTGCCACTTTACGGGCTGTCACACTGGGCCGCACGGCACATTGGTCACCAACTCCGATGCCTCCAGCTGCAAGCCATCACAGACGGCGCTAACAGGCCAGGCGGGACCATGGTGTGTCGCCTGTTTCCTTGCCCAGCCAGCGCCTAGATGTGGTATCAAGATCTTCGGTCCCGTGAACGTGACGGGTCAATCACCTTCCCGACCGCCCTAACTGTCCTCGCCGCGGCGGAGTCCAAGGTCCGAGCTGCAGCCGGTCCCCCCGCGGTCCCCCCGCAGCCCCATCGCTGAACCCCCAACCATAGTCCCAGCCTCAGCCCCCTACGCTCCCTGCGCCCCCCCTCCCCGGCACCTCCCTCCCGTCGTGGGAACAATTTCTCGAACAGGCCCCCAGCGCGAACACCCATGACATCCTCTCCTTGCTGGACGGCCTCTCGTTGGTGCCCGACGCTTCAGCATCGCACGTCGCGGGCACTGTGCTCATCATCACCAAGGACCTCCACCCCCCAGCCAAGGCCTCACAGCTCCTCAACTTGGCCACCACTGCCCCCCTGGTCGCAGCCGCCAAAAACGCCTGGCTGTTGTGCCTTGAGGCCAACAAACACCGTCTCCGCCCTAAGCTGGAGCGCCTCTGCTCGACCGTGGCCGCCAAGTTCGGCTCTGCCCTCAGCATCGCGGCCAAAAACACCGCCCTGCAAGCGATCCAGCCCCACATCTCGGCCAACCCCTCGCGGCCAGGGGTCAACTGGCAGTCCATCGCTCTCCAGCTGGCCTCTACCCCATTTTCCCCCATCACTCCGTACACAGCCTTGCACAATGTGGTCGACGCAGCCACGTTTCGGCAAGGGATCCGCTTCCTGTGGCACCCCACCTCCTTCCACTCCGCCACAAACTTACGGCAGCTCCAGGGGAAAGTAAAACAGCTCCTTCCTCTAGTTCCTGAGAGCGGCAACTTCGACTGGTTCCTAGCGGGCCTTTCCGCCCCCCTAGCGGCGATGATGACCGTGGTGACCTCTACGCCCCCCCCCCCCCCTCCTGGCCCAAGTCCCCCTAACCACGGCCTGGGCCCCTCCACCCACGAGCGGGACCATACCACCGGCGCCGGTTAGCGCGACCATCGCATCTCCAGCCGCGGCGCCGCCCATAGTCTAAGTCACCGGCCTCCAGAGCGGCAACCAGGACTCCATGACCGCCACCCTTACGCCGGCTCTGGGAACACCGGTCTACGTCACCCCCCAGGACAGCCAGCGCGGATGGGGCATCAAAGTAGTCCCTGCGCCCGTTCATGCCTCACTATTCGTGGCGCAACCCACACGTCAGCTTTCACACCCTGATGGATGGGAGCTCACACTGTCCAGCAAAAACGAAGTCACCGGTGAGCCTTGGTGAGTCGGCCCCTGCTCGCTCACCGATCCGCCATCGCAGCGCCCTGAAGCGGCCCGCCCCATGTAGCGTGTCCGCTTGCAGTCTCCCTGCCATTGCTCCCCGCGTCTTCAAGAGCAAGCCTGCCAAGTACACAAGACCGCCGGGAAAGGCCGGGCCATCGGGAGCGGCGATGAGTGCTCCTTCCCTCGCACCTTCCCTCGGCCGCACGCCCGGATTACGCCGCACTGGCTCTCGCGCAGGCCATCGCGGTGGACTACTCCCCCCACTAGGTGGTACAGCTTGCCCCCCAGGCTTTGTCCCCCCGCCCCGCCATGGAACCCCCACCTCTCAGTGAGGCCTCGCCGATGGTCTGCTTGCACTATGGTACCCTGCAACACGGCGCCCTCCTCCCCTCGTGCGGCATATGTCACCACACGGGCTTCATGGCGCTCCCCCTCGTCCCTCCCCTCCCCTACCCCCCGGCTCTGCTCCGCCTGCTCCCCACGCTCCGAAGCGTCGCCCCCCACGCGCCGCCTTCCGCCGTACTAGCAGCGCTGCCGCTGATAGCTGACTGGCTCAACCAGTCCCCGCCCTCCATCCACCCCCGGGCGTTCCGCATCAACACCCCCCCTGCCGGTCGGCAATCTCTAGACCAGCTTCTGGTGCCTCGACTACGCCTCCAGCTGGACTAATTCCCCCTCGTTGCCCGACCTGGACCCTCAGTTCTACTGGCATGGAGATGTTGACGAGGACGTGTGGACCCTGGGTGCCGACCTGCCATGCGTCCCCACCATCAGTGCTTCGTCCGGCCCCCACTGCGGCCGTCCGACCCCCACAACACGTCCACCGAGCCTCTCCGACCCCCGTTCCTCCTGCTCCCCCGCATGTTTTGCGTCCACCCCAGGCGTCACTCCCATTGTGCACCAGAGCCCTGGCCCCCGGGTGCCACATTGAGTTCCACGGAATGCACCTCACTGGTGTTGTACCAATCAGCGACCTCACGTGGACCTCCCTCTGCTACCCCTCGGCCCCGCGCCTCCTTCTACCCCCCCCCCCCCCCGACTTCGAACCGTGCCCCCGCCCACGCCCTCCGATGTCGAATTCGTCCAGCCCATAGCCCTGACGTTCTGACCCATAGCTGGGGTGGCATCACCCTCCAAACTGCCCTCGCCCGCCTCCGGGTTGATGCCCTTAATTTGCCCTGACATCCTCATCTGGCGCGAGCTGTGGGACCTGAATGCAGCCCCCCCCCCCCCCCCCCCCACGACATATGAGGCCCTCTACCGCACGGCTGATGGGGCTGGCACAGGCTTTTTGGTAGCCTGGTGGAGGACCCTTTGTTGACGGCCCGATGAGGCCTCGCTCGTATACGATGGGGACCACTGGATCGCCGCGCTCACCCCCCTTTGGCACGTCGGTCACCTCCTCGTGTGCAACGTCCACCTCCAGCAGCACATCTCCTATCGTGAATGGATGCAGCAGGCGCGCCGCATGGAGCACCTCCGATAGGACATGCAGCCAGATTACACATTCCTGTCCGGTGATTTCAACGCCACAGACGCGTCTGGCACCCCACTCACGTCCGTGCTCTCCCCCACCGGACCCCTCCATACCTACAGGCGGGTCCTCCCATGTGGCACCACCACCAACCACACCACAGTGAAAGGCACCCCGCGCGCCACGGCCATAGACCACGTCTTCATACATAACCTCGTGGATGAAGCTTGCTTCCAGCTTCTCTCCTCGCGCAGCAGCCACACGGTGGTCCTCACCACCGTCACTCTGCTCACCAAATCCGGTGACACATGGGCATGGCGCCTTTTCCGGTGGCACCGCGCTAGCCCACAGGAGTTGGACTCCCTGGGAGCGGCCCTCGACTTGGTGTGGGGCTGGCTAGCCTTCTTCCCAGCTCAGCCGGAGGACTACGTCGCTGCCCATCATGTAGTGGCAGCCCAGCTTATCCCTTGCCCCACAGACCTACGCCAGCTCTTGCGCCGTCTCTCCCAGCACCGCTTCCCCCCTAAACCATGCCCGGTTGGACCAGCAGATAACGGACTTGCGTGAGGCCGCTGAGGCACGAGGCGCACAGCACCATCTTGACATCCTACGCTCAGCCTCCATCACAACCGCCACCCGCACAGCCATGCATGTCCCCTCTCCCCCACTGGAGCCCTTCAGCGGGATCCTCCTTCGGCCAAGACCCGACCTCCCCACGCGCGACGCCCGCCTTGACGAAGTCCACTGCCAGTCCTCAGCCCAAACATGCAACTGTCACCTCCACCTCGACCACGCCTTCTTCGAGGCTCGCTGTGACTTGGCTGCCCGGGCGCCCCTGCGTCGCCCCTCTTTGGAGCTACCCACCACCCTCCTGCTCCGCATCCTCAGCGTAGGCCTCCACCCAGACGACCCGTCCACACCCCCCACGTTCCTAGACCGCCTCAATGCAGACCCCCTCCTCAACACCGTGTCCCTTGCCGAACGGCGACTGGCAAGCGCACCTTGGCAGTGTCTACCGAAAACGTCACGCGGTCCCTCCTTTTTCGAGCTGGGGGTGGGGTCCACGTGGGTCTCCTACACTCACTTCTGCAGGCTGAGGCAAGCACCCCCACCATCTTGAAAAGGACAATTTGGTACGGGATATACAAGGGGAAGAGCACCAAGCCTCTTCCACGGCACTTGGTGCGCTCGTTCCGGCCGGTGGACGTAGAGTCAGCAGCTTCAGGCGCGCTCTCGGGCATAGCAGCAAAACGCCTGGCCACCTCGAGGTATCTGGCGCCTACACCCCCATGGTATTCTCTTACAGAACATGCCTAAGCACCCCCTTCCTCGTTCTGGCGGGCCGCTCCTCCATTTACGCCAGCCTGGCGATCCATGGGTCCTGCGCCATCTGTGATTGGGACGAGTCGGCCGCCTACTGGCGGGTAGTCCGAGAGTTCACAGGCGGACTCCTCCGTCTCCTCCCGTCAGTTTGGGCCTGGGCGCACCGCTACTACAGCAAGTTGGTGATTCGGGTGATCACCCGTGAAGGCTTCGCCCCCCCGTTCTCCACCGGCGAAGGAGGCAACCTGGGGGACTCCTTTGCCGCGCTGCACTACCAAGCCCCCAGCCACGTCCTCACCCTCTCACAGGAAATCAACTGGTCGCTGAGCCTTCCACTACGCCTGCCAGGCCATCACGTGTCCCTCCTCGCAACCGTCCTGGTGTACAGCGACGACCGACGCTTCTTTGCCCCCACGCTGCGTCAAGTGGTGTCTCAGGATGATGCCTGCCGCGACGCCTCCCGCCGAGCTTGTCGGGTCATCTACCCCGACAAGCTGGAGTACTTGCTCGCGCGGCTCCTTCGCCACAGAGTCGTGCTCCAGCGCAGCCCCGTGCCGGACACCGAGATGTACACCTCTACCGCTCTTCGTGAGCTGGCCGGCATCCCGCTTCTCCCGGAGGTGCCCCTCCACTGCTCCACCACCAAATCTCTGCGTGCCCTGCGATCAGTCCACAAAGCCACTGAACGTGGCCCGGCCGCCTTCGCACTACGCCTGCGCTCCCTCCACACGTTCGGGCTGGCTGTCCTTGACTACGCGGCTAGTGGGGTCCTCTTTTCCCCCGCCGACCTCCGCCCGCACCAGCGCGTGAACGACAACACGCACCAAGCGGCATTTCGCCTGCCGCCCTGGGTCCACAGATTGCTGCTCCGCCTCCCCCTGGCCTGAGGGGGCTTTCGCTTGGCCTTTCGGGCGCAGCTCCAGCTCCTCACCTCGTACCTTCGGGCCTCCTGGGGCACCAACCTCTTGGCTGTGGCTGCAGCCCACTTCCTCGTGTCCCTCCCACCGCGGGCCGAGTGGCTGCCGGAGGGTGCGCGCTCCTTCCCCTGGGCGTTGTCCTGCACGCCTGTCCCAGCCCCACCCTGCGCGAGGTCGAGTTCTACACCACGGGCGACAGCTCCGCCGTGCAAAGCCTACCGTACGTTATTGGTGCCACGGATGGCAGCCACGCGGGCCATCGCCTGGGCGCCGGAGTTGTTCTCTGGCATCCTGAGGTCAGCACTTTTTACCGGACCTGGTTCACAGCGCAGGCCTGTGCCGGCAGCTCCACCGACTCGGAGTGGCTGGCCAAGATCGCCCTGCTATTTGTCTTGGGCGACTCGACCGGAGACGTCATGCTAGCCACGGATTCCACTCTGATAGTCCACCTCACCACCCCCCCCCCCCCATGGCTCCTTCCTCACGGTCCCCTTTCGAGCCGCGGTCGTCCAACTGCGAGCACGCGTCTTGGAGGCCTGACTCCCGGCTCGGCACGATTCCGGGGAGGTCTCCCTCCTCGCCCGGCTTAATGCGGAGGCTGACCGCTTGGCAGAGCTGGGCGCGGCTGCCGCCCAGGAGTCCACAGCCCCGTGGCTTCACCTCTTCACGGGCCGACCATGGGCGACTGTTTCTGGTGCCCTGACGCTCAGCGGAGGCGGTCACTTTCTGTCACCGCGAGGACGAGTATGCCCAGCACTACCCGCCACAGGACCCTGCCTGGTCCTCGGCCCACTCATAGCCGCCATCGACACAGCCACCATTCCATCCCAAGCAATCCACGTCATAATGCTGCACCGACTGCTCTCGGTCCAGCGCCACCCCCCAGGCTACAGGGGAGTGCTTTGCCCCTATTGCCACCTCGCCCACGCCGACATCATAGTCCATCTGCTCCGCCACTGCCCTCCATTCTTCCTGCACTACCTGGCCACTGTATGGCACCTTTTACGCCACCCCCTGGTGCTCCCCCTCCTGTCCAGTGCGCCCTCCCCCCCAAGCCTGCTCCATGGGACTTATGTGGCCGCCCCCACGATGTTGGTTGGCCTCAAGTGGGACGCGCTCTCGCCCCTCCTTCCCCCACAGGCCAGCGTGGGCCCCCTGTAGCTAGTCCTCAGCCTCAGTGGCTCCATAAAAGTTGCCAGTCCGGACCCCAAGCACCCCCCGCTGCTTGTGGCACAGCGGTCCGAGGTAGTGGCGGCGCATCATGAGGCACTGGCGCGCCAACCTGCCTCCCTGCAGCGCGCCCTCTCCGACGCGCCCACCCTTTGGGTTCCCACGCCGTCCCACCCCTATGTGTAAAAAAGTTTCGCAACTCCAATTTTTTTCTAAATAACACCACTAGTTGCTTTTTCATATTGTGTAAGCGTAGCCTACGTGATGCTTTGAGGACCCCAAACATTCCCTATTTTGCCAGCACAAATTTGGTACCCCTACATATCCCTATCGGCCCAAATTTCAGCTACCACAAGGCGAGGGTGCTGGCCGTGGGGCCCCAAGAGTTTTGGCTTGGGGTAAAATTGGTCAAAATGACCTTCCAGTTTTTCTAGGAATAGTAGCAATAGCACAGGTAGCAAACTAGGTGTGGCACTGGTGAGGGTGAGGTGAGGGGATCCCTCCTTTGCATGCCATACTGCTTCATACCGTTCCCTTGTTGCAGGTTTTTTTACGACCCCAGTTGAATTGGCAACATTTCAACTGATTTTGTGCACAAGCAATGGGAATGCCATGCACGCAGTGCGCACGCAGTGCCCACACAGTGCAAAGTTTTGTATGTCGGTAACTACCCGAACCCTAGTTTTGGCCCTTTTGCGGAGGTTTGTTGTTCCATAGTAGGATTTTTTAAGCTTCTTATGCATTCAGGATATGACAAATTTGAATTGTCATTCATTATCACCTATTTTCAACCATTTGCACCAATTTTCACCCCCCCCCTTTTTTTTGCATGTTCCTCGTTGTAGGTGGATGGTGGATTATGTGGACTCCCACACGCTGACCTTGACCCCAATGTGGCTTGGTGGATTGATCAGTGCTCCGCACGGCGCTCCAAGGAGCCTTGGGAAGTATATTCACAACTCCATAAACATGTCAACCTCATTGGTGTTGATTGTGTTATAGCGGAGGAATTCTGCATGAAGTATGGCGCGGAAGGTTTGTTGTCCCAGGAGGACCTTCCAATACCTCTGTTTTCTTCGGCAAATTCCAAGTTGGGACAACTTTGCCTATATGTCTCGCTCAAATTGTTCGGATGATGTGTATATGTGATGTACTCTTAAATCCCAACTACACGGGCCATGTTTATAAGGTAACGGTGGCCGTGGACAACCTTGGGAATATACTATGGATATGTGATCTTATGCCGGGAAAGTCGGCGGATGTTACGAATTGGCATCAACGTGGTCCTTCGCGAATGCACGGACAGTTCTTTGATTATGAAGTAGGTAATCACGATGGCGCTTACAAGGGTTACAGTGGTTGCAACTGCATAGTGGTACTCTACAACACTAAATGAGATGTTCACAGGTACATCAAAGTACCGGGTTGGTAGTGGTTCAATGTGTGTCCTGTTGGCTTTGTTGCTTTGCAGTGTTATACAGAGGTATGGGGTGGGTTTCACTGCAATGTGCACGCAGTGCGCACGCAGTGCGCACGCAGTGCACACGCAGTGCGCACGCAGTACGCACGCAGTGCAAACACTTTGCCAATGTTGAACCCCAATGTGGGCTTGTTGGACATTGGTGGGGTACAATGTAGTGGCGTTGTGAGCCCATTTAGCGTGCTGGACCTTCCCGTTTTGGGCGCCACTACCTCATACAGGACTTATACAATGTTGTTGACAACGGCATTGTCCTCAACATCTATGCCGGTCATGGGGTACACCCTCCTAGAGGCCATTTGTGTTGCTATTGGGGCGGAAACTACTTGGATCACACGAGGTGGCGGGTTGCGTGCTAGTTGCACTTGTACATCATTCCAAGTCCTGAAGTTGTTGCATTTCGCCTCCTTTGAAGACACGGAATGGATTCCTTGGGATAAAGCCAAGGAAACTTTGCTCCGCCTTGCAACCACCCCTCCTCCACCAACCGCGCGCATTTGCTTTTTGATGGAGTACGAGGGTTTCTTGATTGGTGTGGGGAGCAGGAATGACCGATGGTTTTATGTTGATGTACAAGGATCTCCCCAGGCTCCAAGTGGTGGTGCACTCGATACCGAGTTATCCACTCTTGCGGACCTTGTCGACGTTGTGCTACTTCCCGATGGTTTGGCACGGATGGCCACCTCACCCAATGAAGCCCAAGCATGCCGAATTTGGACAGTTACGGTTACAGTTACAGTTACAGTTACTGCAAAATCTGAAAACAAATATGAATTTTGAATGTTCAAAAATCCTTTTTGAAGTTCAAAAAACAGAATTTGGGCAATTTTGCCCGTTCTTGAACGTTTTTGGAAATTTGAATATTCAAATTTGAACGACTAGATAGCGAAACGAAATAGCTACGTGTTCGTGCAAACCATACTTGCAGGTTGTCTTTCCATATGGCAACAGGTAGGGCAAGACAAGGGCGACATTTTCGAAAATCATATAAGTCCACGGCTTTTGGAGTACCGCGTGCAAGCTTGAGGGCGTGCATACTTGAGGGCAAGACAAGGGCGACATTTTCAAAAATCATTGAGGGGGGTACAACGAGCCCGCCACTCGGCGTCGAAGGCCTCCCGGGTACAAATGGGCCGCGGAAATGGCTGTCCGGTCTTCAAGGAGTACTGTAGACCCTGCCGGGTGGAGAACTCCGACAGGGCACGGAAGCTGGACGTTGGGGCCTTCAAGGCCACAACAAGTTCTACGGTGCCAAGCGGAGTGATCAACGACTCTGCGTATTCCCGTATGGCGGCGTCCTCCGCGGCACGCACCACTTTGTGGCCACCCTCCACGGTGGCTTGCTCCCACCGTGCCTTGCAATGAGGGGAGGATACCGACCATTGGGCCAATAGGTGGCCCATAGGTTGGCCGCCCCGCTCAAGCGAACCAATGTTGCCGAGAGCTCCGCAATCACATCCCGCCCATAGAGCAGTGCTGTGCGCACGCTCATACTGGTGGCCCCAAAGAAGAAACAACAAAGTGAAGGGCTATACAAACAGCGGTATGCACGGGGCACAAATACCAAAGGGTCATCAAACAAACCTCCCCCATAGCAAATGAAGCACACTAGGGTGTACCGTCGGGGGTGCACAATATGCCGTATGTTGTACCATTAGCTCAGAAACAAACGTTCCAAAAAGAAAATTTTGTTCAAAAAACTGTTTGAAATTGAATGTACAAAAATGAAAGTTTCAAAATTGAATGTTTCTTTTTTTAACGTCATTATGTTTCAGACAGGTACCCGGGGATGTTGTTTGCTGGTTCGTGCCATTGTGCTGCGAAGCATGCCATGGAGAAGGGGCCACCGACGGCTTCATGTTGCAAATGGCATGTTGGACAAGGGCTAGTACCCGAAATAGCCACACAGAGGAATGCCAACGAGTAGCAAAGGCATGTTATGTGGTGGGAACACCGTGATTATGTGTGGTACGTGCGACATGGGAAGAAAAAGTTTTTTCTGTAGGACTCACTTTTTTTCGTACCCCCTCCCCCTAGGGGGGGTCACCCCCGAAAAAAAATATCCCACCCGGTATCAAATTTTTTTTTCTTCCCCCCCCCTTGGCCCCCCCCTGCATCCCACTGCCGCCCCTCACTCCACCCGGGGACTCATTGGCCTGGGTGGTATGTGCCCTCGGCGTCGGCCCCCTTGACGCCTCCCGCATGGCCCGCTGGTCCCCTGACGACAGCTACTTGGTCGTCCTTTGCTGCACCGCAGACTACACCCAAATCCAGCACCTTTGCGGCACTCCTCTAACGCATCACCCGCTTCCCGCAGGACTATATGTAGGGTGCGCCAGTGGCACGCCCCTGGACCTCAGCGAATGGCCAAACAAGTGAAGCCGACCACACCCGACTTGTGCTTGTTGCGTTGGCCCTATCTTGCCAGCACAGTGCGAAGCACCCCACGTGAGCGCGCGCACCTACGCGACAACGCGACCAAACGCCCGAGCGGCCCCCAAGCAGCCACGAAACTACTCCCCAAGGAACGGCCCGCCACAGGGCGACACCAGCCGGAGCCTCGAATTTTTAGGAGTTTTGGGAGAAACATGTTGGGATAAGGCGTGCAGCCGTGGCACTGCACGGACCCCGGTGTGCCTTACCCTGCCCCGACGCCCCGCCCACGGGCCGGCCCCCCGCGCCCCGCCCGGCCTCCCCCCCCCCCCCCGCGCAGCGACGGCGCCCCGAGCCCCCCACACGCGGACCCCCATCGAAAACACGGCCGGCGGAGGCCCCCTTGGCGCAGGGTGCCACCGCCCGCTGCCCGCTTCGACCACCCCGGCGGGACCAAGTAAGCCGTCCATTGGCGGTTGGGCGGCGCACATTTTTCGGGTCCCCCTCTGGCTGCGCCAGAGCCTTGGGCGGGTCATCAAGATTCCAGATTCCAGATTCCCCCCCTAGACCTCCAGCTGCCTCCCCCCCCCCGACCCACCAGCCGACCCCCCCCCCCCCGACCCTCCAACTCCCCCCCCCCCCGACCCTCCAACTGCCCCCCCCCAACTGCCCCCCCCCCCCCAACTGCCCCCCCCCCCCAAGTTTTGGGTTCGACTTGGTGACAGGCTGTGGGTGGTAGCGCCTGAGGCGTCGCTGCCCACGCATTTGGTGCACTCCATGCCCTCCCTGGCAGAGGTGGTGCCACGCTCAGCCGCCATAGTACGAGATCACCGGCCGCGACCTGCAGCGGCCGACACATCAACCACCCCGCGTCCGTAACCCGGCCGTGAGCCGGGTCAATAGTGCTGGGGCGGCAGCGCAGCTCGAGAACAAGTCGAACTTCGAAGCGTGCTCCCTCGCCCACGCGGTGTCTATGACTTCATCGATGGTTGCGCCGGAGGACCCATCCCTACCGGGGTCTGTCGCCCCAAAGCCGGAAGAGTCCAACCCAACCCAACCCAACCCAACCCCCCGACCCTCCAGCTGACCCCCCCCCAACTGCCCCCCCCCCCCCCCTCCCAAGTTTTGACAGATAGCTTGGGGGGGGGTCGCATCAGGACCGGTTGTAGTCGCCCCCCGTGACGGTATGTATGCCACAACTCTTTACAACTTTACAAACTGTGGAGTGCATTGCCTCATTTGTATTTCATGCTGCGCCTGTTTCTGTCTGTCATCCCCCCCGTTTCTGTTACCAATTCAGTAGCCCCTTCCCCCAGCAAACCCAAGATGGCACCGTTGTAATGATCCGCCTCAGGAAAGCAACAAGATGGAGCGAAGCGATAAAACCAAAAAGAGCGAGCAGTCCCCTCGCGGCGAGACCCTTGTCCGACAGGACGAGGGCAGCGAACCACTGCAAATCACCGCTGGTGGGGCCGCCAATACCATTGGGGCTGTCTTCGCCCTAAGACGCAACATGTCCGACAGCACGGAGCTGTACGGCACCTCCTTTTACCTGTTTGGCCCCCAAAACCGCTTGCGGCAACGGCTCCGGGATTTGCTCGTCACAAAGACGGTGGAGATGGGGATGATCTGCTTGGCGGTCGTGAACTGCATCTTCATGACCCTCGATGATTATCACGTGGCCCCTGATTCGTTCCTCCGTGATTTCCTGGACACGTCCGATCGCATCTTCACCGCCATATTCACCCTTGAAATGGTGGCCAAGATGCTGGCCTTCACCGTTTGGGAGGTCTCCCTCCCATTCTAATCCGTTGCGAATGGTACCCCTCCCCAAACCGGGGCCCCATTCCCCCGATTTGTTGGATTTTGGGGCCCAGTCAATAAAACAGTGCATTGATTGTCAAAAGCACTGGACCTCCGGGGCCATGAGGCGGTTCGGAAGGCATTTTTCACAGCTTTCCGCCAACACGTGAATCTTAAAATGATCAGTGTATCGTGGCGGTCATTTTGAGAGACAGATGTTGGGGCATCCCTGGACCCCCCCAACCCCATCCCCCAAGCCCTCCTTTCGCCGCTGCCCAAGAGACCCCTCTCTGAACCCTCCTTTGAAAAACGCCTGATACTAGCCCCCAATCCGTTGCCCTGATTTGTTAAAGAATTTGCCCCGATTTGGGGGATTGGGGTTGCAATGGGAGGAGGGCCACACGGTGGTACCTCCGTGTCCTCCCTCAGTGGTGGCAGTGTAAGTGCATCCCTCCAACCTGTCCCTCAGGGTGGAGGCAGTGCTGTGACGTCCTGGTCTTTGCCCAGTACCATTGCTGGTGGCTCTAGAGCGTGTAAAGTGGTTCCCAGGTGCCCGCAAGTGGTTCAATTTCTCGCTTGTGCCCTGCGTGGGCCTCGCATGGGCCTTGCACAGGTTAGGGTACATGGAATCCATAGTCCATGTAAGACCCAGGAAGCAGATGAGACCTGCGATGCAAGCCCCATACAACACCCCCCTTGACGCCCCATACAACACCTGTCCTTCAAGTCCCATACAACACCCCCTTTCAAGCCCCATACAACACCCCCCATGCCCCATACAACACCCCCCTTGACGCCCCATACAACACCCGCTTTCAAGCCCCATACAACACCCCCCTTCACGCCCCATACAACACCCCCCTGCACACCCCATACAACACTCACCCTAACATCCGTCCTTCAAGCCCCATACAACACCCCCCCTTCGAGCCCCATACAACACCCGCTTTCAAACTCCATACAACACCTGTCCTTCAAGCCCCATACAACACCCCCTTTCAAGCCCCATACAACACCCCCTTTCAAGCCCCATACAACACCCCCCATGCCCCATACAACACCCCCCTTGACGCCCCATACAACACCCGCTTTCAAGCCCCATACAGAACGCCCTTTCAAGCCCCATACAACACCCCCCTTCAAGCCCCATACAACACCCCCCTGCACACCCCATACAACACTCACCCTAACATCCGTCCTTCAAGCCCCATACAACCACCCCCCCTTCGAGCCCCATACAAGACCCACCTTTCAAGCCCCATTCAACACCCGCCATTCAAGCCCCATACAACACCCCCCCTTCAAGTCCCATACAACACCCCCCTTCAAGCCCCATACAACACCCCCCCCTTCAAGCCCCATACAACACCCCCCTTCAAGCCCCATACAACAGCCCCCCCTTCAAGCCCCATACAAAACCCCCCTTCAAGCCCCATACAACACCTCCCCCCCCCCCCAAGCCCCATACAACACCCCCCTTCAAGCCCCATACAACACCCCAGTGTGTACGCAGTGCAAAGTTTTGCATGTTGCCAACCACCTGAACCATAGTTTTGGGCCTCTTCCAGAATATCCAGGAAATAGTGATACCCCCGCAAGTACATGTGTTGTTTGATGATTGGAGCCCATACCACAAGGATGACACAATCCACAAGCCCCTGGGGGTGGAACTGCAGCCAAGAATCTGTTCTGGCCGGGGATCGCTTCAAGCCCCCATACAACACCCCCCTTTCAAGTCCCATACAACACCCCCCTTCAAGCCCCATACAAGACCCAGGTAGGCCAGGCCCACGCAAGGCCCGTGCCAGCCCAGGGGCTTGCCTGGGCATTGCCCGGGCCTTGCATTCTCTGCCTCCCTTCCTTTTTGCCGCCTTCAGACCGCTCACTCATGGTCTTTCCAGGCCCCCAACGCGTACGCCAAGTCCTCATGGAATCTGTTGGACGGCTTCATCGTACTGACGTCGCTCTTATCTCTGCCGTTCGGGTCGGACGCCAAAGTGGTGCGGTCCACGCAGTCCCTGAAGCCCATGCGCATCGTGTCACGGTCCCGCAACATCCGCGTCGTCATTCAGGCCTTGGGCTCCGCACTGCCGGCGGTGTGCAACGTGGCGGTCATCCTTCTGTCGGTGTGGCTGATCTTTGGGGTGATTGGGATGCAGTTGTTTATGGGCAAAATGGACGTCTGCTGGCCAGGGCCCGTCCCCCACAGACGTCACCAGTCCTCTGACCCCATCGCGCTGCTGGAACAACAACAGAAAGACAACTGCGTGGCACATGGAGGCGTCTGGAAGGCCCAGTACCAGAACTTTGACAACATCGTCAGTGCTCTGCAAGTGCTCTTCCAGGTGGCGGTGTTGGTGGGGTGGCGCGAGATCTGCGACGTGGCCATGCGGTTCACCTCCCAGGCGCACGGCATGTTCTTTGTGCTGTTCATCTTCATCGGCTCCTTCTTTTTGATGAGCGTCGTCATCGGGGTCCTCCTGAACAGCTTCAGTGAGCAGAAGCACTTGGCAGAGGGCTCCAAATTCCTCACAGAGTCCCAACAGTCGTACCTGAAGGCCGCCAAAGTCCTGGCCCAGATGAAGCCAATGAAGACTGTGATCACTGATGCCGACAATGCGAATTGGGTGTGATACGGCAGCAGAAGGGGATGCACGAAGGGGAGTGGCGCGGGGGCTGTGGCAGCCGGGCAGGACAGCAGGGCATGTGGTGTGGCAGGGCGGCAGGGAATGGTGTGTGAATGGGGGCGGCGGTGTGCGTATACGCGGGAGAGCACCACGCCCTGCTTCTGCTCCACAAGCCATGCCCAGCCCAGGTTCCTTTTAACAACTGGGCACCACTGGGGGTGTGTGTGTGGGGGGGGGGTCCCCCCATGGACCCCCCCACTCCGTAAAAGATTGGGCCAAATTTTCTTCCAGGCCTTCTGGCGTCTTTGGTGCCAATTAGTTTTGACCAAAAATTTTCTTCGGCGCCTTCAGCGCCTCTAAACACTACGTATACGTGTATATACGCGTATATGTCGCGTATACGTAGCGTATACGTATACGCGTATACGCGTATAGCTATATGCGTATACATGCCCTTGTGCACAGGTAAATGCCATTAGCGGACCGATTTTTAGGGAAGGGGGCATTCGGCCCTCTTCCCAAATATTGCCTCTTCATGTCTACAACATGCCGACAGTGTCTACAATTAGCAGGCCGCGTCTACTTGTGATGCACAGTGTCTACAGACTATACCCAGGTAAGCGTGAATGTGCACAGTGTCTACAAACTATGCAAAGTGTCAACAAACTATACTTGGGGAAACGTCTATGTGCACAGTGTCTACAAAGCACGCACAGTGTCTACAAACTATGCACAGTGTCCACAGACTTTTTGTATACGCGTATACATGTATGCGCTTCTACGCGCGTATATGTACATATCTGAAAAACTCAGCACCACCCGGGTGGCTGGACCCCTCCCCCCTTGTAAAGGCCCCTGTGCCCGGCCCCGCGCCAGAACGCAACGCCTGCTGCTGGGCATATTGATGCGGTGAGTGACAAGGAGATAGGGAGAGCATCGAGCCCGGCTCTCCTGGCAATACGCCGTGATCTGTCAGTTGGGGAGCCGTGCAGAAGGGGGTGTTGCACTACCGCATGTGTTCATTTGCCCAAAAGTGGCGCATTTTGATGTGAGTTCCAGTGCCGCAACAGCAAGGCAATAGTAAGGGGATGGCAAGGCAATGGCAAGGCAATAGGCGTCAGCCCCAAGCACCGTTGTTGAAGGTGTGGCCCTTGATTTACGTTGCGCCCCTTCCGCATGGTCGCATTTCATGTCCGCAGTTACGCCGGCAGCTCATTCGGCTCGTGGAATGGCCCAAGTTCGATTCCCTCGTGATGCTCTGCATCGTCGTCAACGTGGTGCTCCTGTCGATGAACCACTACCATCAACCCAACGGCCTGGCGCAGTTCCTTTCGTTCAGCAACGCCGCCCTGACGATCCTCTTTGCGCTGGAGGCCGCGGTCAAGATCATCGCCATGCGCCCCACTTTCTATTGGCAGTGCCCGTGGAATCGCTTCGACTTCGCCATCACCGCCCTCTCCGTCTTCGGGCTGATGATGATGATCTTCGGGGTGTCGGGCACTCTGGGAAGCATCATCCGGACGCTCCGCGTGTGCCGCATCTTCCGGCTGGTGAAGAAGGCCCACGGGCTGCGGCGGCTGATCGGGACGCTCATGTACTCCCTCCCGGCGCTGTACAACATCGGGTCGCTGCTGCTAGGCCTGTTCTTCTCCTTCTCGATCCTCGGGATGAGCCTCTGGGGCGCCATCCCGCAGGACGGTGTGAACTTCCACAACAACGCGAACTTCGAGACGTTCCCGGTGGCCTTTCTGACCCTCTACCGCGTGGCCACGACCGACAATTGGCCCATGATCTTCACGGCGTGCGCCCGCTCGAAGGGCCCGTGGTGCGACGAGGGCGACGCGGGCTGCGACTCCACCGTCGCGGCCAGCATCTACTTCATCACGTTCATCGTGTCCGCCTCGTTCCTGTTGATGAACATGTTCATTGGGGTCATTCTGGAGAGCCTGTCTGACATTGACCAGCAGATGAATATGGACGGGCAGGTCCCCCTTCTCTTCCCTTCGTCATCCAAACGCTTCACTTTTTGTGCCACGGTCATCGCACGGCCTGTGTTTCTCCCTCCAGGCACTCAACCAGGCCATTGCTCAACCCCCCCCCCCCCGGGAGTGTCTTTGCCTCATCAAGGGACTGTGAGCGGTCTGGTCACCCCCACGACTTTCTTGATGCCGCGCTGTATTGCAGACAGCGCTCCGAGGAGTAGAAATGCAGTATGTTCTCGCTCTGGCAGTCCGTTTCGTTTGTCACTCCAATTTGCATCGTCCCTCCTTCCCGCTCCTTTGAAATCATGTGCCTTTGGGTGGGTGCAATCCGGTAGCTCTTGGGAGGGGGCGGTGTGAAACGGGATATACCAAAGGTCACTGCACCTTCGCTTAACTCACCTCACTTAGGTCTCAGCCCCCCTGATGGAGGGGAGGGGTTGCGTGGGTAAGACGCCCCCAAAAAAGTTCGTGTACTGTGGTTGTGGCTGTGGTTGTGGCTGTGGTTGTGGCTGTGATTGTGGCTGTGGATGTGGTTGTGGATGTGGTTGTGACTGTGGCTGTGGCTGTGGCTGTGGCTGTGGCTGTGGCTATGCCTGTGCCTGTGCCTGTGGTTGTGGTCGTGATTGTGGCCGTGGCTGTGGTCGCGGTTGTGGCTGTGGCTGTGGCAGTGGCTGTGGTTCTGGCTGTGGCTTTTGTTGTGGCTGTGGTTATGACAGTGGTTGTGGCTGTGGTTGTGGCTGTGGCTGTGGCTATGCCTGTGCCTGTGCCTGTGGTTGTGGTCGTGATTGTGGCCGTGGCTGTGGTCGCGGTTGTGGCTGTGGCTGTGGCAGTGGCTG
Organism: Eutreptiella sp. 'Long Island Sound 2002'; assembly: GCA_964036045.1. NCBI lineage: Eukaryota > Euglenozoa > Euglenophyceae > Eutreptiales > Eutreptiaceae > Eutreptiella > Eutreptiella sp. 'Long Island Sound 2002'. The sequence goes on from OZ038386.1 coordinate 63,820,708, forward strand.
TGGTTCTGGCTGTGGCTTTTGTTGTGGCTGTGGTTATGACAGTGGTTGTGGCTGTGGTTGTGGCTGTGGTTGTGGCTGTGGCTGTGGCTATGCCTGTGCCTGTGCCTGTGGTTGTGGTCGTGATTGTGGCCGTGGCTGTGGTTGTGGCTGTGGCTGTGGCAGTGGCTGTGGTTCTGGCTGTGGCTTTTGTTGTGGCTGTGGTTATGACAGTGGTTGTGGCTGTGGTTGTGGCTGTGGTTGTGGCTGTGGCTGTGGCTATGCCTGTGCCTGTGCCTGTGGTTGTGGTCGTGATTGTGGCCGTGGCTGTGGTTGTGGCTGTGGCTGTGGTTGTGGCTGTGGTTGTGGCTGTGGTTGTGGCTGTAGCTGTGGTTGTGGTTGTGGTTGTGGTTTTGGCTGTGGCCTAAATCGGTCTCCAATTTCGGGCCTCTTTGGTAAATTTTTTTCCTCAGGAAAAAATTTTCTGTTGTGGGTCAGTGGGGTGGTCGGCCGGGGCTGGCCTAAGCTGGGTCCTGCGGGAGTGGGGAGTGGGTGGGTGGGTGGGTGGGTGGGTCTGACCCCTGTGGGTGGGCAATCGGGCCCAAGGCGCCTACTGCCCCCCAAGGGGTGGGGGGGGGGGCGCCTCAGGGGCCACCGCTGGGGCCCCTGAGGCGCCCTGTGGAAAGGAATGGTGGGCCAGGCACTGGGGGGGGGGGGAATTGGGGTCCGCAATTTACCGCAATTTACCGCAATTTTACCGCAATTTTTCAGTGATGCCTCCATTCAAAAATGTCATTTTTTCCCTGAGGAAAATTCTTTCCCTACCTTCACTGTTACTAGGCACACTGTACGTATGTGTGTTCTCATCTGTCCTGCATGTCATTTGTGTGGCAGGACGCTTTCTGTTTTTGTGTTCCCAAAACTTCATCCACTCCTGGGGACAGTCCTTCCGGCAATGGCAAAAGGCCAGTGAAACGTGGCAAAGGATAGGGCACAGGGCACACTATGCCACACAGATTTTGCGTTTGCATGCTGTGGGGGACTGGCTCTGTGGAGTGGTTCTTTTCGTTTTGCAAATATACTGACATGGACCAGAGGTATTCAATGAGCAACAATGCCCATTGTGTGGCGTTCATGGCCCATTATAATGGTGACGCGGAAGGATGCTTGGATTAGCTGCTTGTGCTGAAAGCTTTGGTGCAGTGTGCATGCTATGTGCCGAAAGGCTCACTATCCTTCCAATTGGGTGCATAATTGGTCAAAAGAACCTTTTTGCAAAAAGTCCCGTGCTCCACCGCTGCTCATGGCTGGCATTGAGTCTGGGGACCGAAAAGAAATGTACCACAATTTTTACTGCAATTTTACCGCAAGCGAATTTACCACATGCGAAGGGAAGATCGGGTGACTGTCCAGGGCCCCGTAAAGAAACAACAACCAGACGGAATTTCACACAGGGGGGTAGGGTTTGGGTGGGTGCTACACGGCACACACGCCCTCAGTCAAATCTGGTCCTTTTTTTCAGGTTGAGAAGTTCAATCAGTTCATTAACCTGTGGACCCGCTACGACATTGAGACGACGATGCGCCTCGACATCCGGCACTTCTGTGCCGTCATCCTCCGGTCCCCGCCCCCGTTCGGGCTGCATCCCGGCGACCACCTCGACAAAGTCTCCCGGGAGCAGCTCCTCCGCGACCTCAAGCGCATGCTGAACGAGCTGCAGGTGCCGCTGACCCGCCGCCCGTCCAAAAGGGCGGTGGTGCTGTACCAGGACGCCGTCCACCCCATCGGCCAGCGCTGGTTCAAGGACCTCGCCTCCGACATGGAGCGCGCGACCGCCGCCAAGTTCGCGCCGCAGCAGGCCGCCCTCCCGTGGCTGAAGAAGGGCGGGCGCAAGGCGGCGTCCAAGCCCGCGTGGAACGTCAGCGAGTGGGTGGCCGCCAACGACATCGCGGAGTTCTGGGCGGCCCGCACCCGCCGGGGGCAGGGCCGGACGGTGCTGACGGAGGTCGTCGACGAGTTCCTCGCGGAGCTCTACGCGGAGCGCGCGGCGGACCCCGGGGACGCCCACGTGTCGTTCTTCGCGAAGGGGGGGCACGGAGTCCTGGAGATGCTGTCGCGGCGGCGCGCCACCATCGGCCACCACGCCCCTGGCCGCTCCCAAAGCATCGCCCCTGGCCGCTCCCACCGGGCCAACGGCCGGCAGGAGAGCACGTACTCCACCGCCACCATCGCCACCAGCCCCGGCCTCGCGCTGCCGGAGCCGGTCTGGCACGAGCGCCGGGGGTCCCGGGGCTCGTCCCGTGCACCGTCCACCCGGGCCCACCACGCGGTCGATGTGGCGGGGCCGGACGCGGGCGCCGGCCCGAAGGCGGGGCCGAAGTCCGGGGGCAAGGCCGGCGACGGGACCGCGTCGCGGGCCTCGCCGCGCCGTTCTCCGCGGGGCCCCGAGGGCCCCGAAGGCCAGGGGGATGTGGGGGCGGCGGGGCTGGGGCTGTGCGGCCCGGACCCGCCCCTCACCCCCGCCGCTGACCCGACACGCAGCCCCCCGTTGCCCCATGTCATTCCCCAAAGGGACTCCCCCGCAGACTCCGGGCCCAAGCCCCCGCCCCGACAGCGCCTCCGCGCAGAGCCCCCGGCGTTGTTCTGCTGACCGCACCGCTGACCCTCAGACCGTCCCCAAGAATTCCCTCCTCCACCGCCTTCGCCATCGTGACAGAGGGGTAACCCACATTCCGGAAGATAGTGGCCTGCCATTGGTGACGCGTCTCAGGCCCCCCACCGCCTTCGCATCCCATGTGCACATGGGCAGGCGGACGCACAAAGTGGGTGTTGTTTGGACCACGCAGGGCTCTGCTAATGTGTGGCCTACCCTACGGGGGGGGGGGGGTATGAGGGCAAAAAAAGGTTTGTGTACCTAAAATGGGCCTCTCATTTTCGGCCCTTCTTTAAAAATTTACTTTTTCCCGAGAGGAAATTTTTTTCTGGTTTTGGGTGGGTGGTCTGGCCTGGGGGGGGGGGGGCTGCCAGATCCCCCCCCCCCCCCCCTGTGGTTCAGCAAAACCCTGGGACCATGGCATGCCGCACCATTTGATAGTGCTCTTTGGGACAATCGTAGAACCGAACATCTCTGAGGCTTGAACCGGAGAATTATCTCGAGTACGATCAGTTGAGTGGGCCTCGCGCGCTCATATATTACTCTGACCCCCCCCCCCCCCGCATCCCACAAAAGCACGACCACTCTATTGTGGCGCGTGCGCCACGTGAAGAGTGCATTTGTGGTAGACAGAGTGCCGCCGCCGCTGCACAGACCCTCTGGCCGTAGTCTGTGACTCTCAGACCTGAGGCGTGTATCTCTGCCGTCAGGGAGAGCATGGACTTGGGGCTGTTGATGGATGTGTGCAGGAGGGGGAAGGGGGATGGGGATCAGGTCATTGCTGGGGGCGGGAGGGGGGTGCGTCATGGGGGTGCGGTGGGTGTTGCCGAGTGCGTAATGGGCAGTGCCGTCGCGATTGGTTGATCGACGCCCTCTGTGCGGTCCCGGTCTCCAGCCGTGCTTGTCCTACCGCCGTTGAGAGCGGCTTATATCTCATGCTGCGTTTGAGTCATGAGTCATGAGTCATGGCCACAGTCCTGCACTTGTCGTCTGCCATCTGTCCGGAGAATGCGGTCGATCACTGAGGGCGGATGCGGGTAGAAGGGGCGCTTGGGCCGTAGGCCCAACGCAATGACCAACCCCTGGTTTGACAGCGAAACGTGGCTCGTCGCTGTGCAAAGGGAATGTGGGGGTGGGGGGTGTCTGGGACTGATACGGTGTTTGCAACGATGCAGGGGACTGGCCAGCAGAGTGTTGGGGCCTAAGGTTGGGGTTTGGACCGGGTTCGAACAACGCATGCTCACGTGTTGTCCGCTGCAGTGACTCGGGGGCCCGTGACTTGTCCCCGATGCTCCACCATCTTCTTTCAACCTCCCCCCCCCTCCGCTTCGGGGACCCGGTTTGCCCGAATCAGCCCGAAACGGTCGCCCGAATCAGTGGATTTCTGGCAAAAAAGACCATTCAAAAGGGGTGCCTGTGGTGTGGTGAAAAATACGAATGCGCAACTGTGCTCCATTTTCGTCAACAGACAATTCTCATGTAAACTGTTCTGCTTGTGGCAGCCAGGGGTCAACATTGACGTCAACCTTGACGCAACTCAACGGGCCCGGATTCACGAACAACATCCGGAAAAGCTGACAGGGTCTCTGTTGTGTACGTTGTGTGTGCGGGCCCACGCTGTGCGCGTGCTGTGCGACAAGTAGGCTATTTCGGACCCATTTTCCCCAATGGCCAAGGTGCCGCAGTAACTGTTGTGTTCCCAGACACAGGACTCCTCCTTCGTTCCGTGCCATAGTGCCCTCTGGGACTGTCACAAGCCTCCCGCAGTAGCAGGGGGAGGGGGTTTCAGTGTGTGTCTGCATCAGTGTGGGTCTGCATCAGTGTGTGTCTGCATCAGTGTGTGTCTGCACCCGATGCCGTCTGCATTGTTCTGTTGTATCCCGATGGCATTGGCCTTGGGGGTGGTAGTGGTACTGATTGGCAGCGTTGGGTGTGGGCATGGGGGGGCAAGTGGGGGGCCGATTTCTTGTTGGTGTCCTATCCACTGGCATCCTCTTGTCCCATTTTTTGTGACAGAAAGGTACCTCTAGTCTCGTAGGCCACTGATGGGCCAGTTTTCTTCCCGTGCTTGCGTGCTGATGGCCCCTGTGCACCGTGCAATGGCCCAGACTTCTTTCGCGGGGGGGGGGGGGGGGGGCTTCATCACTGCAATGCCCACGTGCACCACGGGGAGAAGTGGAGTAATTGGGCCTCACGCACATGGCAACGTGGTGAGGCAGGTTGCGGAAAACTAAGGACAACACGGGGGGTGGGAACAATTGGGCCTCACGCACAAGGAAACGCGGTGAGACATGCGGTGGACGGCCTGAACGAGGGAGGATTGGGCAGCAAAGACCGTAAAACGACCCCTGCACAACCCCAGTACGCCACTGCTAACGCGGCAACCACACCACAAGGAACACAGCGACCCGATGCAACATGCGTAGGGAAGAACGGGTGACTGTCCAGGGCCCCCGTAAAGAAACTGCACCCAACGGAATGTCACACAGGGGGGGATTCATCACTGCAGATCGGGTGCCCAGTGCGCCCGGCACCGTCTTGACTCTGTGTGGCCATGGGGATGCGCCCTAACCTCCTCGGCGTCCCCTGGGGTAATGGGGCAGAGCAGTGGCCCTCACCGGCGGGACAGCTCGACGCCCGCACCCTCCGGTTGCACTGAGCCAGTGCAGGTCCACCCGATGATGTCTTTGTGGTCAAGAGTGGACAATGACATGCCGTTGGCCGGTTGTAGCGTGAAGGGGCTGGGGCATGCCCGTGAGGCGTTGTGACTGCTCATGCTGACCCTCTGCATCCGGACTGCATTGTTTGGATGTCATCTGCAGCGGATGTTCGTGCGATGCGGTGCAGACCCCCCCCCCCCCCCCACAACAACCCCCTTCTGATGGGTCTTGCTCAGGCGCCGCGTTGTCGAGGCCCGCGATCCCTGTCTGGTCGTCATTGCCCCTGTTCTCAGCCGTGCACTGGGACGCCCACAGGTGTGGCAGGTGTCCCACGGCATCATCGGGTATCAGACTCTCACTGCGTGTCAGGTCCGCTACCACCGTCGTGTGTGGGAGCATCGTACAGCTGGACCGCTCCGAGCCTTGATCCCGAGAGGTACCTTGAGCGCCATCCCGTGAGCGGGCTGCGGCAGCCCACCTTGCCTCCCCCCCCCCCCCCGACCTTGGCTGTCCATGTGCAAAGGGGGCGGGCACTACCGAGTGCCCACTGCATTTCCTGGCATCAGATCTAGCCCATCCTCACCACGTGTTATGTCCACGACCCCAGTGCTTTGTGGGACAATTGTAGCATGGGGCAGCTCTGATCACTGGTTCCGAGAGATGTCTCGAGTGCCATCTGGTGAGAGGGCTTCGCCAGCTTCCCATGGCCTGGACCCCCCCCCCCCCCCCCACAACTACCAAAAGGGGGCGGGCCATACTGAGTTCCCTCTGCCTATTCCATCGGCCGCTGCAGAGTTCATTGCGGCATTCGTCGCCGATTGCGCCGCAGCCCTTGGCCCTTCTGCCACCGCCACGATCCTCAACCCACAAGCCTTCGATGGGGCCTTCCAACCCAACGCCCCTCGCGTGACCAGATTCCGTGGTGCCTCTGCACGCGCTCAGCGGTGCCACATGTTGAGCCCGGCCTAAACCGAACCGTCCTCACGGGGGCGGGCAGGGGGGCGGAGTTTCCGATCCGAAGAGAACTCTTGCAATTTTGGCGCGCGTCCCTTTGATAGTCTCGGGGGCTTGGGGGGCGGCCGCAGGGGCGCTGCGTGCGCTGTGACGTGCGTCAACTCCATCGATGCTCCAATAGTGTGCCCAGAGGGCACATGCCCTCCCTCGACGTCTGGTGTCCACACCGAACGGCAAATGTGGCTGCAGCCGACAAGACCAGGGGCTTACGAGGGGCCGGGGTATCGGTTCACTACTCCGCCGTTGTTGACGTTTTGAAGCGACACAACCGCCGCCCGAATGATGACGGTGATGAGAAGCCTGAGTCCAAACGGACATGTTGTTCAAGTGTTGCGTCGCGAGGGACCGGCGGCATCCGTCCCGTGCCCTTGAACGGCGTGTGTGGCGCGGGACATGCCTTGCGGCACCCGCCCAAGTCGGCGACCACGCCGGTGCAGTGGCATTGTTTGGGCGGTGCATCGGTTGCTACATTCTCAGACCCCGTGCCATCCCCAGAGGCTGGGAAGGTCGCCCACCCCGAGAAATGAACACACTTTGGGTGTGCACGCCAGTGCACAGGCCTTGGGTTGAGCACACACCCCCCCCCCCCTGGGGCTCCTTTTAACAACTCAGCACCACCGGGGGTGGGGGGGGGGGGGTTGTCGGGTCCCGCACCCCCCCCCTACCCCTCCTGGACCCACCCACCCACTCACCACCGCCCCTGAAAAGATTGGGCCAAATTTTCGTCCGGGCCTTCGGCTGATCAAAAATTTTCTCTGACGCCTTCGGCGCCCATTTGTTCAGACCAAAAATTTTCTTCAGCGCCTTCGGTGCCTCTAAAAATTTAGCACCACCCGTGGGGGAGGGCATCCACCCATCCCCCTTGATCCACCCCCCCCCCCCCCCATAGAAGGAGCCCCCCCCAAAAAAAACAGCCCCATTGGATCTCCTTCACGTCCTCCAACGAGGGACCCCAAAGGAGTGGCATCCCCCAAAGCCCATCCACTCAGAAGGGAGTGCACCGGTGCTGCAGCGTTGACCTTGGAGCCCCCGTCAGTCGAACCCCCGCTTCTCCTCCATGGGCCCAGACGTCTTGTTGCGTCATCGGTGCCCACTGCTGCCCCCCCCCCCCCCCTTTGCGAGACCAACCCCAGTGCCTGAACAACGTTGTTGGTGGTGTTGCCGCACCTTTTGGGACCGCAGCCTTTGGCGGCTCCATTTCTGGTGGTCTGTGAAGATCAAGTCTTTTCCCCAATTTGGGGCTGGAGGTGGGATGTCCGGGTTGCCGATCACTGCCCTGCCATGTGATGCCACACGTCCGCGTGTCCGGGCGTGCAGGTCATCACATATGGACCGGGCACCGAGGGACTGCCACTGCTGGCGTCGTCCGAGGGCGCGCGTCAACAACGCCCCTTGTCAAGGCAACGGGAGGCGGTGGTTCCGTCATCTTCAGTGCTTTTGCGGTTGGTCTCGCACCGAAGGGGGGTACTGCAGTTCTGGGGGCAGCTCCCACATTTGTGGGCCATCAGTCCAGCCCAAGGGATCTCTTGCTTCCAGAATCAACGATTGCACAGGGGTCTTGAGCCCGGGGCCTCATGCGGAGGGCTTTGTGATGCAGCGCAGGTGCTGTGGCCTACACCCGGGTTGACCACGCACGCACCCCCAGAGGCGCTGCACACGGCCCACGTACACCTACGCACCCTCCTCACACCCCCTGTCACACCGCCCTTCGCTCCACCAGCACCCCCCTGCACAACTTGTCCTCAGACTCGTCTCGAACCCCCCCCCCCCTCGTTTTCCCCCCAGTGCTCCTGGCCCGCCAGGCAACGCTGTCCATAGTACAGGTATTCAACATTTGCATTTCCATTAACATTTAAACTGCAACTTAAGTTGCGTGCCCATGGAACCTTTGTGAGAACTGGCAACGGTGTGCTTATGGCATGGTTGTGTTTGCTTTCCTTTTGTGTGGACGTCCCTGTTGACAGGCGAAACTTTGCCATTCCACCCCACCTTCCCACATGATTGGCATGTTCGTTTATGGTGTCCGCAGGGCACATAGGTCACCTCGTGTTCCTGGTGCTTTCAGCGCCCGGAAGGCCTAACAAGCCTGCATTGCATCATTTCGTGTGGCTAGGGCAGAACAAAGAAGTCTCTCTTCAGTCCTCGGGCCACTGCTGCCATGCAAATAACCACAGAGTACCCCGCCCCCAAAAAAAATCGCAAAACAGCGATGAAGGGGTGGGCGTAATCCCAAACACATTCTGCCCCACAACCACTGCAGGTTTACCCTACAACTTGAATGAGGAGGGGAGAGCAGGGCGTGATGGGTTCTGCCATGGAAGCAAGGTCAAAGCCCACATGTGCCACTAACCACCACCACCCTTCCCTTGCGCTAACACGGGCCAGGTTCAGCAAAAGTACGGAAACATGGGGTTGCAGTGTTTGGACAAGGGCGTGTCTGCGTGCGACAGATACCACGGAACACACGGTGCAGACGTAAGCCTACCCTACCCCTCAAAACACTCGGGGATTTCTATTGTGCACTAGGGAGCGGCCGTGCTCGGGTGAGGTAACCGGTGAGGGTAAACAGCAAGCCTGCCAGCAGAACAAGAATTGTTCCACAGGCTGGCATACACACCGGAATGCAAGAGCACAGGTAATTGCATCTACACAACACTTCGATACACAAATTCTTTTGTCCAGCAGCCTGCACAAGGCTAAGAACCAGTTTCTCTGATTATTGGACCCGCAAAAACAATGGTTAAAAAAAAGGCCCAAAAATGGCTAACACAAGGGTGTGTTAGCGCATAGGGCTACTTGGAGTGAGCAGTGGTCGTAGGGAATGCCATGCACGCAGTGCGCACGCAGTGCGAAGTTTTGGATGTCGGCAAATACTCGAACCCTAGTTTTGGCCCCTTTTCACAAGTTTTTGGTTCCGTACCAGGGTTTTTTTGGCTTCCCAAGCATTTAGGATGTGGCATATTTGAATTGTCAACCATTTCCCCCTAGAAGAGGCCCATCGACAAAGTGTACACAGTCGACACGACCCGGATCTCGACGTCGTCATTGCCGACACTGCAGCGAGCCTCGTATCCGTAGAGGCTGTTCAATTCGCCCTGCAGAGTACTCTTCCGGACAGATAGTACGTGCACCAAAACCTTGGTCGACTTCAAGGTGATTCTCGAACCGAGATGCTCAAGATCATTGATCGGTATGGCCACGTCCACAACTGCAGAGAAGTCAACGTGGTCATCGTCGCTCGAAGGCTCTCGATCGCCGATACTCGATGGTGGCGAGTCGACACCAAGACCGGACAGTTCTTCTTCGACGATGCTGTTGGTTATAACTACAACCAGAAGTATCGATGGACACCTGGCCAACCATATGGTATTGACACCTTTCAGTCTTTCCTCTAGTAAACAGGTGACAGGTATTCTTGGGTGAGTATCCTAGCCTCTGCGTGCGCAATATGCACGCAGTGCGCACGCAGTGCGCACTGCGTGCGCACGTAGTGCAAAGACTTAGCCACACTCACGCATTGTGGTCTCCACATTGTTGCCCTTTATCTCTCCTGCAAACTTCGTATTGCACTGAGCTTTCAGGTACAGTCATTGTGGCTGCACTGTCAGAAGATGGATTGTGTATGACAACAAGGCTGTTGTTGATTACCCCTACGTAATGACAGTGACATGCGCATCAGGCTCCTCGAGTTCCTTCTGCCTAACAATGGCCCTTGTCGTGGGACACTCAGTCATGGAGATGCAGAGGTGGTTGCCGACAAGCAACACAGAAACGACACTGCCAGCACCAGCATCAGATGGCATCACTAGTCACAGGGAGTCCACATTTCCAGAACCAGCGATGTAGGATTATGGAGGGGTGTGGAAGACTGAATAAACCAAGATGCACTAAAGAATTGCAAAATTACATGTGGGGACACAAGCTCAACGAAACTTACAACCACCAGGGGTCAATTCCAACAAGATTCTAGGTGATATTCTACAAAGGTCCCATGTGTCACAAGACCTTCCTTGTTCACCGTTTTGGGGCCCACAAAGGAGGAACGGGACACACCGTGCACACACTGTGCATTTTTTTCAGATAATTTGCCTAACTCCATTGTTTTGCTTGGCTGTTGCCCCTGATGTGTTGTGTTGCTGAGCCGGTACCCCATTTTACCCTAAATGCTGTGAGGACTGCGTTGTACATGTTATCCTTAGTCTGTACCTCAGCAACACGATGCCATTGTCTTCGGTTCAAGCTGGTACCCCTATCACCGCAACAGCAGTGCAAATGAGCAGCAGTGCAGATGAGTAGGCCCTCACACTCCCTAGTGATTACCAGTGCATATGATAAGAGATAATGGGAAGGTGGTGAATTGTGATGTTGCTGCACCTTACCGCCTCAGGTTCCACATTCGGAGCCCATCCCCATTACCCTCAACCTCTTCCCCACCTGAACCTCATGGACAATATGCCTTAGTGGATAGTCAGTTGCCATGCCTCCAACCTAAGCCCCATGAACAACATGCTTCAGTGGATGCTCGGTCAAGCCCCCTCACATTTTTTTCGTGCCCATGTTGCTATCCAAGACGTTATGGTGAGGGTGTGTTTGGGGGGTGAAAGTTGCGTAATGGCCCAAAAAGGCGAGCTGTGTGTGCACACCGTGCTCCTGTCACCCCTAAGGTAGAGACAACAAGAATCAAACCCACGACCATGGCCATAGCATCACAATGTACTCCTATTAAACCTATGCAAACCGATATGCCTAATTGGAAGACAAGCAGATTCATTTGTCTTGTTCATGGGGGAGCGTTAGCGCGCGGAGCAAACTTTTTTGACCATCCCCCCCCCCCGTGACCCCCCCCCCCTTCCCACCAAACAATCCACAAATTGAGTGGCACCTTGCATTGGGGATATGACTCATGAAACCACAAAAGTTTGTGGCCCCTTGGGTTGGGGGTATGGACTCATGAAACCACAAAATTTTGTGACATGCATTGATATTGAATTTGGCTGATTTGCTGTATGCTCTTGTGCTTGGTAGGGAAGGTTTGCGGTCCACTCTGGTCTACTTGGAGGGCTTCTCTAGGGGAGGGTAAACCTGGGGTTAAAGTTGGGACAGTCAATAGAAAAGTAGCGCGCCATTGACACCGACGTCCGCCACCACCCGCAGCCCACTGGGTGCCATCTCTGTGGGCACCGGCCCACATATGGGCAGCATGGAGGCCGACCGGAATGGTTGCTCGGCCATTGGATGTGCAGACAGACGTGCCCCAGACTAACATATCCGAGATCCTAGCCCTGGAGAATGCTACTGGCACTGAGCAGACGGACATGTTCCAGACTAACGTACCAAGATCCCAGCCCTGGAGAATGTTGCTGGCACAGAGCTGTAGGTTCAAGGGCTGGCAAGGCTCACCTCGTCCGTAGCCATGTTTGCTGCAAGTGGCAAGAAGGCACAGTCAACCTCCCAAGACCCCACAGAATTCGCGAAGTAGATGCCCGACAGCTAGCCGCCCACTGGCTTCTTTGACGCTGCTGGTTTGTCATGAAGACCCCTGTCCCGCCGGTATTTACCTGTGAAGCGGGGTTAAAACACGGGCGCCTTGCAATGCTTGCGGCCCTGGGTTTCCCATCCGCTGATTTAGCAAATTACACAATTTTAAGGCACCAAAGGCCAAAAATGGCTGCGCAGACGCTTGCAACACACACCCCAATTTGGTTCCTCCCCCGTGTCCCCCCCGCGTCCTATCCCCGCGTCCCCCCCCGCGTCCATGGCACCCTCAAACACAAGAATGGCAATGGCACAGCGGTGGTTGGGCACGTGGCAAGGTGGAAAGGTTGCGCGCATGAAAGCTCCTAAACGTAAACGAAGACACACCGGGAGTGGCTGCATGAGGTGGACCTATCGTATCATATCCTGGGTCTACGGCACGCACTTATCCAACAGGGCTTGCAGCGGTGTGAGGAAGCACCACACAACACAGCCTACTCAGCGCCACAGACCAAACGGACGTGTACCACTAGGAGGATAACACGGCGAACCAGAGCATCACCAGACTCACCCATGCACATCCCCGGAGCAAAGAAAACTTGTCATAGGTGAGAAGACGAGGGCCAAATAGAGTCATGGCGACCCCAGGTTGCTCTGCTGGTATACTCAAGGTAGGAATATAAATTGCTCCTTCTTTGTCATCCTTGACACCTGTCCTTGACAGGGGAAGAAGCTATGCTATGTTATGAGAGTGTACTTAGATCCCGAGATTGACTCGTACTGTTGTAGAACTGTTGCAGAACTATTGCAGAAATGTTGCAGCTTCGTAAAAAAAAAAACAGTCAATAGAAAAGTAGCGTGCCAGGCGCGCGCAGGGCAAACACTCCCCCATGGGTGAGGTGCACAGCCTTCACATTTCGCTGGTGTGGGTACTATTGGGGGTAACATGTGTAGGCACCATACTCTCCTTCATTCTCGATTGGTTGTGGTCATGCCGTCCAAGGCTTTGGACCGCAGACAATTGGATGAGACCATTGCAACGTGCAAACTGGTGGAGAACCATAGGAGATGGATGATGGGGCATGATACTGCCTGACGAGTGCGGGCTGAGGGGACTGATCGTGACCAAGGAGGAAATGTGAGGGGCAAGGGAACCTGATGGCACAATCGGATGCAAGTGGACTGCTGCAAGCAGTTGAAATGGACGTGCCATAGGCACCAGTGGTCAATGATGCAACAAGAGTCACTGTATAGGCTGAGATGGTGGAATTTGGTCAGAGGGAGCATACACAGTGCACTGGTGTGCACAAAGGCCACAGTCCAGTCCACACATACACCGACATGCAGCTGTGCCATCATTGCGGGAGGCTGCAGCAAAGCTTTATGCCAGTTAGCGGCCTCCCAGGGAGTTGATGCTAGTCGGTGCTGACAACAGAGTAGGCCTGCCGGAAGCTCCATCTGCACTGTTGGTCTCCTGTATTCAGGGGGAACGTTAGCGCGCCGGGCGCGCGCAGGGCGTGCGCCGGGCATCTTTTGTGACCCGTGCCCCACCGGTGGACTGTTGCCGTTGATATGTTGGGCAACATTATATGGATTTGCCCCTTGGCCCCCGGGACATCAGCAGATGTTTTGATTTGGGATGGGTATGGACCTTCTCGTACCCGAGGTGATTTCTTTGATTTTGAAGTTGGGGGCCATGATGGTGCTTATAAGGGCCGGATTCATGTCATTGTGCCATTCATTGGAAGAAAGAATGGCGCTTTGACAGCCCGCCAACAATGTTACAATGACGAGCACGGGTGGTATAGGGCACACATTGAGCAGCTGTTTGCTCGGTTGTGGCACGCAAGATGAGGCAGAGGATGAGGCACAAGTGTGTGTGTTGTGTTGCCAGAACGCACCACCGTCGCAGTTTGTGATGAGTGTAAGGAGCACTATTGTACTGAATGTATTGACACCCACACTTGTGGGACCAATGTTATGATGCAGCTCTAGTGTTCGCAATACCTCAATAACGCCTATCGCTTCTACTGGAGATCGATGCGGTTGTGCTATCCTAACCCCCCATTCTCCCAACTTGCTAAGGTGTTGACCAAGATCGCCCTTAAAGGAGCGAGAGTGGTCTCGTGTACCCCAGTTTGCAACTTTCTTGAGCTGGGGCAGTTTGGGTCACCTAATTCTAAGGGCGTTTCCAAGGGGTGTGCTTGGGGGCTCTTCGGGGGGAACATAGTCTAAAAGTAGCGCGCCGGGCAAACATTCCCCCCCAGTCCTTGCACCTGCACGCTTTTCCTTCGGGTGTACATGGGCTTTGCTGTTTTGCCCTCATGCTAAAAGAACAAAAAACACGGGCTGTAGAAGCCCCAGTTGCATCGGGTGTAGAGATGCATGGCCTGTTCCGACCCCCCGTTCCGATCCACCCCCCGGCAGGACTCGCACAAACGCTAGAAATATGTGCTGCCTTGTGCTGCCCTGTCCCGACTCTCGCCACACTCCCCTTGCCCTCACCTTCCCTGCCTTGTCTCCTACCAGGGCTGTCCGAGGGCTATCCCAGGACTGTCCGCAAGGCAGTCCTTTAGGACCAATCTACAAACTGCTGTCAGTCCCCCCCCCCCCTCGGGTCCGATAGAGTCAGGACCAAATTGAGGGTGAGGATGGAGAAGGCCACAATGGGATCAACAGTTCCACAGTGCACAGGAGGGAAAGTCAGAGCACAGCCCAAGGATCAATCAGCAACGGTCAGAGGGGGGTCCTTAAGGGACGAGATTTTTTTTTTGTTAAGGACCCCCCTTAAGGACCGCCCCTAGAGGCCTTTTTGCCCCGGCCCAACGTGGGCCGTGTCTATCCCCCCTTTTCGCCGAGAAAGGGGGAGTTATGTAGCAATTCCACCCTCTTTTGGGCCACTTCTGATTCTGCCCCCCGCTTTGAAGCGGAGGGGATCCCCGAGGCGGCAGGGGTTACGTAGCCACCTTGCCCACAAGTGGGCCACTTCTGATTTTGCCCCCCGCTCTGAAGCGGAGGGGATCTCCGAGGCGGCAGGGGTTACGTAGCCACCTTACCCACAAGTGGGCCACTTCTGATTTTGCCCCCCTCTCTGAAGCGGAGGGGATCTCCGAGGCGGCAGGGGTTACGTAGCCACCTTGACCACAAGTGGGCCACTTCTGATTTTGCCCCCCGCTTTGAAGCGGAGGGGATCCCCGAGGCGGCAGGGGTTACGTAGCCACCTTGCCCACAAGTGGGCGACTTCTGATTTTGCCCCCCGCTCTGAAGCGGAGGGGATCCCCGAGGCGGCAGGGGTTACGTAGCCGCCTTGCCCACAAGTGGGCCACTTCTGATTTTGCCCCCCTCTCTGAAGCGGAGGGGATCCCCGAGGCGGCAGGGGTTACGTAGCCACCTTGCCCACCATTGGGCCACTTCTGATTTTGCCCCCCGCTCAATGGCTGCGTAGGGTAACAGCAAGATGCCGGTTGTGTGGACGGTCTCGCATGCAGTGTAGTTGCCCCGACTTGGGGTAGATGTCAAACACGGTCATTGGAGGGAGAGGGTGACTATTTGGTTGTGTTGCTACGGGTGGGTAAGGTGCAATGGGGAGGCACCAGAGGATTGGGGGCCCTTTGAGGTTTTTGATGATCTGCGCAAGACCCCTTTCCGCCCGCGCAAACGGAAGCAAGGGCATGCGGTTGAGGTGGAAGATGGTGGTTTGCTTGGGTTTGCTGCTTTCAAGGATTTGCCAATTTCTTTGGAAGAGGGTGGTTAGGCAGAGGTTCAGTTGGACATGCAAGATTTGTGGGTTGTCCCCAAGAGGGCAACACGTCACGCCGACATTGGCGATGTGTATGGGGTTGGGTTGGAGGGTGAGGACGAAGACAGTGAGGACGAGGATTTGGAGCAGCCAGGTGAAGTTGCCAGTAGCTCCTCTTCTGACCTTCGTAACCCATCAGCTGTCCCCTCTACCTCTTCTAACCCTGCCGCGCAGTTGGTGTTTGCGTATGATGTGGATGAGGCGGTGTTGAAGGCAATGGAGAGGGGGAAATTGCATGAGTGGACTGAAGTTGAGTTTAAGGCCACTTCTAGGAAGCATGGTTTGAGTGTCAGCGGGGGGAAGGGTGAGCTTATGAAGCGTGTCAGGGTGCACTTCCAGAGGTTGTACCAGCTGTAGGGGGTTTGTTATCAGCTGTGCCACCGGCGATGGAACATTCGTGTGTTCGAACGCTGCGTCACTGGATTTGATTGAAAAAAGCATTGCTCTTGTTCATGTTGAATTGTGCAGGGTGTGAGGTAGGGTTCGGATGCTATCATGCAACACATGTGGGGCTAGGATCATATGGTTGTGTGCTTATACAAATTTGGGGCTAGGGACTCAGGGTTGAACAATTGGGAACACCGGGGTGAAGGCATGTACTGTCCGCGGGCTCTTTTGAAAATACCAGTTTCTGGAACAAGTTTTTTTTTTGCGTTAAGGACCCCCTTGACGGTCAGGAAGGAAGGGCACAGCGAGCACACGCGGAAGCACCGGGAGAGTCGCCTAGCAAAAACCCAGACATGCTGCAGTGAACTTGCTGATGAACAATTGCTGGAAGTGTCTATGGCGGGGGCATCTAGTTCAGCCTCACCGACCATTTGAAGCCCCTTTGCGGGTTCGGACAGCTCCTCAAGTACAGATTGACAGTGTCCATCAGCGTTCACATGAGTGTGCATACACCAGAACACACAAAACCATTGCAACTTCGGGGACCATGTCCTTTGCCCTTTATAAACACCCCTTTGGTCAGAACAACACACGGTGTTGTCTCCGTCAAATTTGGGATTTTAGTGTTGTTCTCTCAAGGGCCTGTGTGTGTGTGTGTGTGTGTTTGTGACTGGCCAAGGGGCCAGTCAGTGTCGATTGGCTGGGGGCTGTCGGTTGACCACTGCACCGCACCGCAATTTTTGGTGAGCCCCCCCCCCCCTCCCCCAACCTGCACAGTCATTTGGGGACCGTGCCTCTTGGGGGGTGGAGGGACCGTCGTTCGTTCTGAGGGGACTGTCCAGGGGGGCGGGGGGTGGGGTTTAGATTCACCACGAACGATCCAGTCTGCCCCTGGCCTGCCCCGCCTGCCCTCCTTGGCCCTGCGCTGCATCGTACTACTGTGCCCGGCCATGCAGTGCGGTGTGCTGTGCTGTGCTGCGCGTCCGCATGTGGTCTCCTTCAGCGCTGGCCCTGAATGTGCAGTGCAATGGGTCTGGCTGATGCATGAACCCCCACCCCAAGTTGCACGTCAATGGGGTGCACTCTGCAGCAGTTGCTGCGCCACAGCCCGACGCCGATGCGGGATCGGACGATGACCTCAAGAACACCACCTCGACCACTTCCCTGTTGTCCTTCTGCTCCGCGTCGTCGATGGCCATCCTGTATGTGTTGTGTGTCGGCAGTACCCTCCACTGCACTGCGCCGCGTCGGGTGTTTCGTGAGCAGTGCACGCACGGTGCACGCACAATGCCAAAGCGGGGCATGCCGAACAGACGGTTCGGTGGTGGTCTTGGTGTTCCCGACGCAGTGGAAGTGTGCAGATCTGAAGTTCGGCAGATCTGGGCCCATGTAACCCCCCTTGCCCTCCGTCAGAACACAAAAGAGGTGTTGTTTCTGCAATTTTTGGCCAGGCGGCACTGGGATGGCCTTGGCTCTGGGGAGGGGGCGCACGACCGCTGCCCGCGGCCTATTTGCACTCGGCATCACCAGAACACGGGTGGCTGCAGCGCCGCCTCATGAAGGAGAGGGGCAGGGGAGAACGTCGTCGCCCCCAAGAGGGTTCGAGGCCCCGGGGGAAGGGCACGGCAGGTCCAGCTCAGAGGCAACCTTGAGTGCCCTTCTCTGGCGCCGAGTACACCAAGGGGGAGACTAAGGGAGACGGCATGAGGCCACGGCGCATTCTGTCTCTGTGCCGACCCCTGTACGCACAGCGTGCAGGACCAAAAAAGGCTGACCTGTTTCTGCAACTTTTGGAGGCAGGTATGACAGGCAGGTCGTCCACGCAAGAGCAGCGCCGCCCAGCAGTCGCGCGCGGCCTTTTCGCTTTGGGCTTAACCAAGGCGGCCACGATGGCAGTGCCCAGGGATGTGGAGCAGGGGGGTGCGTCAGCCACCCCGGGAGGTGTGGGCGGCCCGACAGGGGGCACGGGAGAGCCAGCAGCGAAGACACCTGAGCCCTTGGCGAGGGTCCTTCCCTCGCGCCGTGTACAATAAGGGTGAGGCATGGGGGGCGGCACGGTGGTTCTGCCACGTCCTGCTTCTGCGCTAAACCCCTGTACGCACAGCGTGCAGGACCTTAATTGGCTACTTTATTTCTGCAACTTTTGGAGGCATCGAATTTGGCAGTTCCTTTTTCTGGAGGCCCTTGAGGATCAAGTTCGTCGGGGCTGGGGGATGGCATTTCAGGGATGGTGATGACTGTCCTGCCACTTGTTGCCCCCCCCCCCCCCCCTTCAGTTCGTGACTTTGATGCACTTCCGGAGACATGGCGGTCTGGGCCTCGAAGATGCGTTGTGTTGCTGCCGGTGTCTTTTTCACGGTGCGCACCACTAACGCCCCTTGTCACGAAAACAGGACGTGTTATTTCCGTCATATTCAGTGGTTTGAGGGGTTTCTCTTGCAATGGGGGGCGGGGGGCACATCTCCGCTTCTCTTGCAATAACCCCCCCTCCCTCTGTTCAACACAAGGGCTCTGCTTTGGGCCTTCCATTAGTCAGCCCACAAAAACGTGGTGCGCAGTGTGCGTGCACTGCGCACGCGACCCGTCCGGTCCACCGCGGAGGGGCCTGCATGGAACCTGCACTGCATCGCCCCGGCCCCCGATCGCCTGCCCGCGCCCCCTCTCCTTCTCCTCCAGCGGCCCGTCGTCGTCGGCCCAGCGGGTCAACGGCCCCAATCTGCAGCCGGTGTACTACAACTCGCCCCCCGGGTCCGTGCGGGCCCGCAAGAGCAGTCAACACGGGGGCCTGGCCCACGCGGACTCCGCCCTGTACCCCTCCCCCCCGGGCCCCGCGAGGGCCGCCTTCATGAGCACCCCCGGCTCGCCCCTGCCCGGCCGCCGCAGCTTCAGCGGCTCGCCCTCCGGCCCCTCTGGCGCGGTCTCGGGGGCGAGGGACTCGCACCGCAGCGACCACAGCGTGCCCCCCCTGTGGGCCCTCATGAGCGGCGTGCGCCAGGACGGCACCCTCTTCGCGACGCACGGGTGGCTGGCCGTGGGGCAGAAGGAGGGGTGGGATTACCAGGCCGTGTGCCGCACCCTCTGTGAGCTGCAGGACGACCTGGGGCTGCTGCCCAAGCTCACCACGGGCATCCACCACGTCCTCAAGGCCCTGGAGCCGCAGTTCTGCGCCGAGTGCGGCACCACGCGGTCCGGCCTCCAGCGCACCCTGTTCTGCGTGGGGCTGCCCGACGGCTCGGCCATGCTGCAGGTGATGCGGGGCCGCGTGGCAGTCGCGGGGCGTGAAAGGGGTAGGCCGAGGCAGAAGGCGGGGCTCACTGTTCATGAATGCGGCATTGTGACCAATCCTCCATGTTGACTGTTGTTGCGTGCTGGTTTTGCCCGCTCACTCTTGCTTACCCGATCTCTTTGTGAGCACATCCTTTCCAGTGCGGCTTGGCTTGTGAGGGGAGCACAACGGAATACTGAAGCCGCGTCAAGGCAACATCGACAGTGAATTTAAGGACGTTTTACATCGTGTGCCTCTCATACTGTCGCCGAACGTGTCATTATCGATCCCAGAAATCCAGGCATTGCGTTTGTGCTTTGTGTTTGATCCTTCTTTGTTGCAGTCGTTGCTGTTTTGACTTGTATGGGCTCATCTACCTTTCTAAAGTGTCGTCACAACAAAACCTTTACGATCCATCCATCGCGTTTCCTTTGGCATCTTTCTGTCTGATAGGGTCGTGTTTGGGCAAGTAGACTGCCTAACACAGCTCCTCCCCAACACACAACATTGCAGGGATCTCGAGGGGCACGCGCAGCTCAAATGAGTTTGCACAACAGCAGGAAACAACGACTTTTGTGGGGGGTGCCGAGTTCAAGTTCTTTGCTTTCTTCAGCATCGCACTGCACTTTTGTGGTTCGCTGTGTGCAGGCGTTTGGTCGTCCTCTCGCTTTATTTTTCTTCTTCTTCTTCTTCTTCTTCTACCTGCACCATCTACCGCCCCCCAAAGGGCCTTGCTCATCCACCTCAGTGGCTGAGGCCCGCTGATATAGGGGCTTCTCGTTGTACTCCTCCGCCCACACCCTACACCTACACCCATGATGCTGATGGGGACAGCGCTCAGACTTGTTGGGGTTGTGGGAAGCAGTGCCATTGTGAATGACTTTGGGTCCATTGGTTTTCAGTGGCGCATCCCTCCCCTTTGTTGTGGGCTCACTCTTGCAATGGAGACGTGCTCCGCGTTGCCATATGTACATACCTACATACGCTATGAGTAAACGGGTTCCAGACAGCCGTGGTGGACGGCTCTATTCCGCTGGGGAAGCACCCCAGGATCTCTGCATCTTTACCGCACCCTGGTACTCCTTGTGTACATGAATACCCCTTGCTGCCTGGGACTGTAGTCCCACTTTGCTGTGTCGTGTTAATGGCCCACCAGCGCCTTGAAAAAAGTGCTACAAATCCTTTATCCGAAGTCCAGGTGGTCATAGGACTGGTACCACAATGGACTGGTGCATTCCTGCAGATTGTGGACGTGCTGAGGCCCCCAATGGTGCCCATGATCAACGCAAATGCAAGGGACAAGGAGACGCAAACGGACCCGGATATTGCTGATCTGCTGAAGCCTTCGCTTGCTGAAAAGATGCCTGCAATGGAGGTACGCCGCCCCACCCAAGCACGCGCCTGTCCAAGCACGGTGACCCTGTCTGACCTTCGTCTGACCTTCGTTTTCCTGGTTTTTCTCACTGTGGGACGTCAGAAATGTAACGTGACACAGTTGTGATCCGATCGTAGAGGTGAAAAGGAGGCTGGATCATGCTTGCTCGTAGTTCCTCCTGCTCATCCCCCCCCCCCCCCCGTCCAACGAATGCCATGTCCAACGAATATTTCCGTTCGGACCATATTTTTTGAGGACATAACCCCCCCCCCCCCTCTTGTATAAGCTACGCCCTTGTCCAAGCTACAGTAGGGGGGTCAGAGGTGGACTCTGGGGGGACGTCAAGCGGCAGTTCGACCGCATCGTCAACGTCGGACGACGAAGACGTTTTTCTGTCCAGCTCGGAAGACATGTCATTCAGTACGGATGTCAGTGACACGCGGTTGCGGGGGACGTGGGACAGTGACAGTGATGGGTTCAGTACGGACGTGAGTGAGAGCAGGAAGAGGCGGCGGAGGGGGATCGAGTCCTGAGACGGAGGGGCGCCAGTGGCGCCTCTGGAGCACGGGACAACAACGGGGGAGGAGCATACCAGAAACACGCGTGGCTCCCAAGCCACGGTCGGTGGCGAGGTCGACGGGCACGCCACCGGGCATATCCGCCTTGAAGGTCTGCACTAAGTGCATACCACAGCAGCAACCGCTGGGGTCGGTGGGGGGGGGAGAGACCTGGTGGTTTCCGCGGCCGGTGCGCAGCACATCGGACAGTAGCATATCGGAAACACGCTTGTCTCCCACGTCATGGGTCGTGGGTTCGAAACCCGGCGGACAGGTCGCTGGGGGTTCATCATAGTGGTCGACACGGGGGGTGGTTTTATTTTCGTCTCGGAGGTACCTGTCAGCTCAACCCAGTTCCTGCTGAGGGTAGGGAGGGCGACCTGATCTATCCTGAAGAACTGTGGCGGCGCCTCCGGCGCCGTATCCGAAGGAGAGCTGTGGCGCTTCGCTGGACAGATGGGACAATGTGTGCCGCGGCTCCGCCGCGTGATACTTGCTGATTGAGGGCATAGGTCTGTCGGTGGGGACCTATTGCTGAACTTTCCACTGTTCTATGGCCAAGCTACAGTAGGCGTAGGGACCGTAATAATTGTGTACGTAATTTTAATTGCGTACGAAATGTAGTGCGGCCACATGAGACATGGGTTTGTCGTCACATTTGCCAATTACATGGAGCCATGGACACATGCAACATGCCACATGCAAGGCAATTTGATTTCCAAGAATTTGAAGTTGCCCGAGCCCAAACCAGCCCCTAAGCCTCAGCCAAAGGCATCTTCAAGTGGTGAGCATGTGCAATTGTTCCGCATGGTGTATGATCGCAAGAAGGGTTT
Organism: Eutreptiella sp. 'Long Island Sound 2002'; assembly: GCA_964036045.1. Taxonomy (NCBI): domain Eukaryota; phylum Euglenozoa; class Euglenophyceae; order Eutreptiales; family Eutreptiaceae; genus Eutreptiella; species Eutreptiella sp. 'Long Island Sound 2002'. The sequence continues at coordinate 63,842,702 of OZ038386.1, forward strand.
CCAAGCCGAACATTTGTAGGCTTCGCATTCTTCATTGCTTGTGCCAACATGGGTGTGAACCTGAAATTTTCATGTTCCCAAGGCTTCCTTGCGTTTGCATACACTTGGAAATGTGGGCAGAGGTCAAGGGGCACTCATACCATGCGCGCGCGCACGTCTGTGTCGGTAGTTGTATGTGTTGCGCGCAAGCTACGCCCTTGTCCAAGCTACAGTGGGCGTAGGGACCGTAATAATTCTGTACATTGGCGTAGCTTATACAAGGGGGTCGGTAGTTAATTACATATTTAATTATGTACCGGGCTTCAGAGTTGAGGTTTCAGGCTAAAGGATTGGGGAAATGAGGGGTTGTAGTGAGTAACTGTGGGTAAATTTGTCAAGCAGGATGTGAGGGAATTGTGTCCCTCAACTACAGGACCTCTCTTGCCCACCATGGCTGATTCTCTGCTTGCACCTGGCTGGGAGGTGCTATACAAGCAGTGTCCGTCCCAAAGGTTCCTAAGCCAGATTGGGCTGCCATTTCTGCCTGTGCCAAGAACAAGGAGGGCCCTAAGCCCGGGTAGCACATTCAGCTTTTCCGCATGGAGCAGGACTGCAACAAGGGCTTCTACTCTGAAAAGTGCTAATTGGAGGCCTCCATCGCTTTGTGCTTTGAATGGGCTGGGTGTCTTGGGCCTGGGGATGTGTTACTGCTGTTCGCAATATTGTCGCGCGCACTGAACAGCGTGTCCAACGAACACTCCTGTTCGGACCGCATTTTTTGAGGACAAAATTGTTCATTGGACACGGGGGGTACCAGCATTCTGCTTGCAACTGCAACCCAATGCTGTTCGTTTTGATGTGATTTCAGCCATGGTTAATGTTGCTATTACTGGCATGGCTGTTACGTACATCTGGTGCAGCGGTGAATATGTGCTTGCCACTATTTTTGGTCCTTCTACTTGTGGGGATGATTTCTTTCATGTGAAATACATGCGAATTGGGAATGAGATCGAGCATCATGCTCCTTTGGTCCGTGTCCTTTTCCCATCCGCAGCCCTTCCCCATCACCTTCAGAGGCCTCTGCAACACGAGGGCAGTCAGCAACACGTGGCGCATCACCCCCGGGTACGTGCTGACCCAGCCCCAGGTGCTCCTTTGCCTTTTGGCTGGGAGCTTGCCACTTCTGATGCTGACATGCCGTACTACATTGACCACAATCGGGGAATCACAACTTGGAATCGTCCTGAGTTGCCCCCATACCCTACCGTCCCTTGCTAGCACCCTGTTGCAGCCCCACCTGCGGTCGTCTGTGTTCCTTCCCAAAATTTGACATGCAGGCGATCTTCGGACGACTTTCTGGGTCTCTGACGAATATCCGCGAGCGCCATTTGGCAGAGTCTTTCGTCAGTTCGTTGGCCGTGCGCTGCGTCGGTGACTGTTCGCAGGGCAAACTGGAGTTCGGGCCATGGGCCGGAGAAGGGGCACTACTGTTCATTGACATGAGTGGGTACTCTGGCATCTCCGCGGCTCTCGAATACAAGGGGGCCTATGTGATCTCTGTTGCGGTATGCTCTGGTCTTTGCCATGGCTTCGTGTCTGGAGACCCTGTGGCCTGTCAAGAGTCGGGGATACACGGCATAGCACGTTCTTTGGGCGCAGGTGGAAGAGCAAGGGAGTCGAAGGAGGGTGTTGCTTGGGGCGCGCACCATGCAAATTTTGTTACGTTGCTCTGCGCTTTTTCTCACTTTGGGTAGATTTTTGAAAAGGAAAAAGGAAATGCAACATACCCCACCCCTTCCCCTACCCTTTTGAGAACAACGCCCCTGTCAGTCATTGCGCTTCATGCACACTGGGAAGCCTAAGGGCGTGGCAGTCTCCCACTGCATAACCTGGTTTCAGACTCAGTTCATCCTCACTATGTGTCAGATCCGCTGCCATTGTCATTTGTGGGATCATTGTAGAACGGGACAGGGCTGAACCTTGATTTGAAGACGTTGTCTCAAGTACTGTATGATGAGCAGGGTACGCCAGCTCACCTTGGTTTGGACGAAAAAAAATTTTTAGAGAACAACGCCCCTGTCAAAACACCGGGTGGTGTTAATTCCGCATCTTTTGGAACCAAATTTGACGGTTCTTTTTCTCTGCTGGTCCTTGAGGATCACGCTTGCCCTGTGATTCGGGGCTGGGGGATGGTGTTTTAGGGATGCTGATGACTGTCTTGCCACGTGTTGCCCCTCACTTCCGTACGTGACTTTGATGCACCTCCGGAGACGTTGCTGTCTGGCAAAGTACCACAGAGCTGAATCGTCGGGGGCGGAGATGGGTGGCTGGGAGGGGGTGAGCTGGTATCTGACCTGTCCCTGTTGTGCTGGCGCTGATGCAAGACAGTGCTGAATGCCTATGATTTCTTAGGCCTGGCCTGCACAAGACCAGCTGCAGCTCATCTCCAACTGTTCCTCTCACAGAACGGCCCGTAGCTGCCTATGGTCATGACTTTTCTTTGACGGTCTGGTTGGCCTGACAAGAGTTGAGCACTCAGTGCCTTTATAAGTGCCTGTTTATTGCGTCATGCATGTGTGTGTGCGCGCGCGCACTTCCACTGGCATCAAGTATATCGGGAGCATCCTTGCCTCGCCCCGCTGTACGACGGCTGTTTCACCCTATTCGGGGGCTGAAGGGTCCATCTAGTAGGTCGTACCGTGCAAATCCTAACTATTTGCGGAAATAATTAATTCCCGGTCCAACATGTTGTTTTGTCGCAAAAAAAAATACGCAAAAAAATATTAACTTTTGGCTTTGTGCCCTTCGCAAAAATGGGTTCCGCAAAAAAAATCGCAAAAATAAAAATATATTTTGCCCCTGCCCCCCTTTGCAGAAATACCACGATTGCGGGACGGATGCTGTGTTTGCCCCACTGCTTGTTGCCCCACCCCCCCACCTTTCTGTTTCCCAGAGTTCAACTGATCCACATTTGTATGCCTGCGTAGGATTGGACTGCAATCCCACAGTCCAAATGATCAACATTTGTATGCCTGTGTAGGATTGGACTGCAATCCCAGAGTCCAAGGTACCCCAGGCCCTTTGCAAAAATGGGTTCCGCAAAAAAAAACGCAAAAATAAAAAAATTTTCGTCTCACTACGCTCCGCAAAAATGGGTTCCGCAGAAAAAAATCGCAAAAAAAATATTTTTTCCCCTGTTTTAAGTGTTGCCGCAAAATTTTGCTTAAATAAAATTCGAAACACCCAACGCAAAACTTAGGATTTCGCAAATAGTTAGGATTCGCACGGTATGTGTGGCACCAGTGTGTGCGTGTGTGAGTGTGTGTGGGCGCCCCCGTGCAATGCCTATGCGCTGCAAGGACTCCCCGTTTGTGTATGGGGGGGGGGGGGTTGCTGTGCACGGGAGGGGGGGGTTTGCTGACTTTCTGATGGAAATCAAGCCATGGAACCGCTTGCATTGGTGGCATCACGGGTCAGTGAATTTGCCCAATTCCACCATCTGGAAGCCTCTATGAATTCCTGCCGCAGGTTTTGAAGGGGGCCTTGTCCCACCGGGTCACAGCCAAAACATCCAACAAGGTCCGCAACGTGCAACAACGCCCCGTCACTCATGGTAATTGCAGTGGCAGTTGTGTTGTTTCCCTTGGCATGCACACGCCGCCCCTGGGGGAACGCTAGCGCGCTGGGCGCGCGCCGGGCATCTTTTTAGACCCATGCCCCTCCAGTGGCCTTTCAGGGGGTGCACTAAGGGGGCGCACTTAGCGCAGTGCAGCTATTTGGGCGTCTGGCTGTACTAGAGACCCACACTTTGAGATACTATGAGCACCGTGGTGACCCCTAGGGTAGGTTTTGACTTCTGATTTTGTCCCCTTTGTTCGGGACCCCCGAGAATGCAGGGGTGGCGTAGCATTTCCGCCCTCTTTTGGGCCCCAACCTTCCGGTGCTATTGAGGAAACCAGGACAATCTTTGAAGGGAATGTTACAATGTTACAATGACGTGCATGGGCGGTACAGGGCACGCATTGAGCAGCTGTTTGCTCGGTTGTGGCATTGGGATTTGGTTAGGAACATCTGGCGTGGCGGCCCCAATGAGTTGCACCAGTCAGTCCGCATTTTGTTGCATTTTACACAGTTTTGCATCCGGAGGCAAGTCCGTCAACCCCCCTACGGACCATGGGAGCATGTCCCGCCTCATGTTTGGACTGACCAAAGCAACTCAGCCGCCATGCAAGATGAGGCAGAGGACGAGGCAGAAGTGTGTGTGTTGTGTTGTCAGAAGCGCTCCACCGTCACCGTTTGTGATGAGTGTAAGGAGCACTATTGTAATGAATGTATTGACACCCACACTTGTGGGACCAATGTTGTTTGTTAAGTACACTACAAATGACAGTTGGAATGGTTGAATTCACAGATATTGCTTTATTATGCAACGTGCTTTGTAGGGAAGGTGTGCAGTGCAATGTGGTCTACTTGGGGGGCTTCTCCATGAGAGGGTAAATCAGGGGCTGAAGTCGGGATAGTTACAGGGGGGGGGGATTTCGCGATGGGAATATTTCGCTGTGGGAAATTTCGTATTTCAAATGTGTGCGAAATTTCCCACTCAATTTTCAGGCCACTGTGCGAAATAAACCCGGCGCGAAATTTAGCCACGATGCTTGATCTGGAATCATTTGAAATGCGAAAAGGACTAGTTGCCGCACAAAACAGAGAGGAATTTTGGGCACGAAATGCCAGTACTTGTCTGCCTCCCCCTTGTGCCGCTTCTTTGCATCTACACCTGTACTGGGGACACACGGCTTGGTTTTTTCTGTAGCAAGGTCGCTCACTGCCACTATCACTATCACTGTCACAGGTGCAGAAATGGATAGAGAGGACGAACAAGAGGCGCCCTCAGTCTCTGAAACGGGTGGGGAAATGATGGCATTTGTGCTGTCACTTGCATCAGCACTGAACTCTGGGCCGCCCGATTGCTGGTGCAGGCTTCCTCTTCTGCCTGTCCTTTGCTTGCTGCTCTGGGTCCATGATCAGTGCGTCCCCTTGAGGTGGGGGAAATAGCCACAATGTCGGCGCAGATAGGTGGGGCGCGGTCGATATCCCCTGGTGCACTCACAATCTACAACAGCACTTTAATCCCGTATATCGTTAAAAGAAAATAGGACGTTGAACCTCATTCCATTTGGGACCATGGTTTTTTCAAATACGCATCCCACTTTGCACTGTTGTCCATTTTCTGCCTACGCTGTGCAGTTTTGTGGACACCATGCTTCGTTTTTTGGTTCCCAAGCCCAAAACCGATGACTGGCAGGAGAAAATTTCTGCAATGGTCCAGCACCTCAAAGCTACTGCTAGAGCTCGCAATCAAAGTGCAAAGCGGGATGCGTATTCGAAAAAACCATGATCTAAATGAGATGATGATCAGCGGCAAGAGGCTTCAACGTTGTATATGAATGCCGGCTACAAGAAATGTATTTTGAAGTACGGTGAAACAGATTGCCCACCTGTCAGTACTTTGCGTGACTGGGGCAAGAAGTTGGCTGTCCAGGGGTGCACCAATCCCATTGGTTGGCCTGGAAAATTGACTCACGAGGAAAGCACCGCTTTGAAGAGTTATTTTGATGATGTACGGGCTGAAGGTGCTTCTGTAGATCGTGAGTGCATTGCTTTGTTGGCGAAAGACTTGGTTGCCAACAGTCGACCGTACCTTGCTCCAGAGTGTACCCCGAGTTTTGATGCAAACTGGGCTCGCGATTTTAAGCGGCGGTATGATATGACTTGGAGGTCAGGGGATACCGATCGCGCCCCATCTACGTGCGCCGACATTGTGGCTGACAATGAATGGCGGAGGCAATTGCTTGACGTATTTGCAAACCCTGCTGCACATGGAATCATCATGCTAGAGGGCATGACTTCAATACCCCGCTGCTGCCGGTTGGCAATGGATGAAACACCGATTCAGTATTTCCCCTCCCTCAAGGGGACATACGAGGCTACGGGGGTGAGCAATGTGTATATCGCCTGTAGTGACGAGAAGTGCATGATCACCAGATCGCCTGTCACTGATCTTGATGGGAACATTTTTCTGTTCCAATTGCTATGGAAGGGTACAACCACTTTATGTCACCCCAAGGTGAGTCCTCACGTGGCTCAGTACATCAGCCCCCTCGTCATGCACGATCATGAAAAGAAAAAGACGCAAACACACGCAACGTTTGAACGCTTGTGTGACGAGATCCTGAAACGGGGTATTGACGTGAAGAGGGCGGCCAATCTGCCAGAAGATACACCCATTGTGGAGGTGATTGATAATGTGCCAAGTCACATAGATAGGCAGCAGCTGACGAAGGTCGATGACAACCTCTACCGGTACAAGGACACGTGTTTGTACCTCTTTTTGGGTCGCCCTAACAGGTCACATCTTCTCAATTCTGGTGACCAATATGTGAATGTAACCCTGCGTGCACATTTGCGGCAGAGGTCGAAATTTCGTTTGCCGAAGCATTGTATTGATGTACGGGAGGGAAAAATCCCTCCAAGGACACCGCTTGATATGAGCGAACAAACCATCAAACCACTGGTCACCCTTTGGGTTTCCGAGTGGATTGCAGATGCTCAGCGGCCTGGGTGGGTGAAGAATTCATGGGACAAGGTTTTAACAATTGTCCCGGAAGTTACTTCCGTTGATGATGTGCCCCCACCTCCCACTGTGATATTTCTGCCAGCCCCTCCCACTGAAATTTCTGGCCCAAGTGTTGTTTTGCCTGATGTTGTGGACCCAGAGCAGCTGATTGTGGACGCACGGGCAAAGGATAGGCAGAAGTGGCAGCCTGCACCAGTCCGCAAGCGGGCGCGCCAGAGTTCAGTGCTGACACATGTGAGAGCACAACATGCTGAGGATCCACCCCGTAGTTCAGCCACAGATGTCGCCTCTTCTTCGTCCCAGGCATTGCCCAGTGCCAGCTCACCTGCTGCATCTATTCCTGTAGCTGTTTCTGCACCTGTTTCTGCTTCCGCCTCTGCAGGTATGAATGGAAAAGCACACGTCGAAAGTGCCAGCAGTAGTAGCGACAGTGACAGTGACAGTGACAGTGACAGCGATACTGATAGTGGCAGTGACAGGGAGCCTGCTGCGAAAAAAACCAAACAGTGTGTCCCCAGTGCAGGTGCAGATGTTATGGCGTTTTTGGGCACCCTTGGATACAAGCAGTATGCGCCTGCTTTGGCTCAGGCAGGTTTTGCTTGCATGGCTGAGCTGGCCTTGATCACTACAAAGTCCTTGAAAGCCTGTAAAGTATTGGACGGCCACGCATTACGAATCGTTGATGAATTGAAAAAGCGCCGCGCCCGAGGTGTGGTGCCTCAAAAACAGGCTGGTAAGAGGCCATTGGATGCCTCTTCATTTATGGATTTGCACAAGAAGCGGCACAAAAAGGAGGCACGGAATTTTTGTTCATTGTGTCCTCTCTGTTTTGTGCAGTGCAACTTTTTTTTTTCAAATGATATCTTATCAAACAGTCGTGTATAATGGACCAAGTGGTATCCAATCAAACAGTTTTTCAACTGTTTTCAGCCCAACAGTTTTTCAACTGTTTTCAAACCAACAGTTCTTCAACTGTTTTCTGTCCAGGCCAAATTCTGGATTGACACCCCAAGTATTGTGTGCTTGCCTCTTTCCTGCCCTCCCATGTGCTGTTGACAGGAGGATGTGGTGCAATGTATGGCTCAAACAGTCAAAAAAAGCGCCAGAAAAAGCGCCAGAAAAAGCGCCAGAAAAGGCGAATAACAGCCTCCGGGAATTGAACTCACACCTTTTCAAATATCAGTGTAGGCGCATACCACTAAGGTAGGACAGGCCTCTGCACAGATTGTGTTTATGGGCAGCATAGACTCCGGATAGCCTTCCAAAAAAAAAAACGAACATACTTTCGATTTGGGGTCACTATGCAAAGCCCTGGTGATGGGTTTTTTTACCAAAGATGGTCCGCCCGGTACAGTGGCCTGTACAGTGAACAATCCTGGAAGGTGCGAAATTTCCCGCTCAATTTTCAGGCCATTGTGCGAAATAAACCCGGCGCGAAATTTTCTCGTGCGAAAAATTCCCGGTGCAAAATTTTCCCCCGCCCTGTAATAGAAAAGTAGCGCGCCGGGCGCGCGCTGGGCAAACATTCCCCTCCTGTCCATCGCTTGTCCTGCCCTCCGGCCCTTTGGAGGTGAGACGCCGGCCCTGTAGCACACGCAGCCCCCCCCGCCCCCCAGCCCCCCTGTTTTGCTGTAGGTCAACTCGTACCTGCAGCAGATCATCCGAATCGTTTGCGCGTTTCACGGCGACGTCATCAAGTTTGCGGGGGACGCCATCCTCGTGGTCTGGACTCTGGATGGCGACTTGCAGTTGAGCTGTGCCCTGGCGGCCAGTTGTGCGGTCCAACTGCAGAAGGTGTGCCACACTGGCCCACACCCCAACCCTTACCCCCAGTCCCTCCTAAAGCACATGTTTGGGGAGTGGTGGGGGTGGGGGGTCACAGTTTGTTGCGAACGAGGCATTTGCCAGGTGTACCTGACATTCCGTAGGTCCGTGGGTTGGGACAGTGGAATAGGCCCTCCGTAGAGAGCATCATGACGTGTACCATGTGGGCTATGGGTCGTTGCCCCGTGCCCTGGCGTCGCCAGGAATCCAGTGTATCATATGAGTCCGATGCCCGCTTTCCACGAACTGTCTTGAGTTTTCTCCTTTGAACAAGTCGAGTCAGTCCAAAAAAACAACAACAATAGGCCCTCCACTCAGAGTCACAGGGGACCCCCTCTATCACAGCGAAAGGCGCCCATGGCAATAGCGCTCTAGAGCTTCTGACTTCTGTTGCTTCCGCCCATATGCCTTGGGGATTTCAGGTCTGCAGCAACATCTGCATCCCACATCGGGGGTGGCCTGGGCCCTGGGGCCGCTCTTTGGGCTGAGGCACACAATGTCTCTGCCCCCCCCCCCCCCAACCCTCGCCGTCCACAGGCATTCCCCTCCCAAACGGGACGCGGATATGGCGCTGCGCCCACTGCGATCCGGCATCTCCTGCCCGTCGTAGCAAACCCCCCAGGAAACATTGCAGGTCTGGGGGGTGGAGGGCGGGATGTGGGGAGGACCCACCCCTTGAAATCGGTCGGAAAAGGGGCTCCAAGGGCTGTCGGCGTTTCCCCCCCAAAGTTGTGAAGTTGTGTGGATCTTGCATCGGAGTCTGAAGGGGCTTGGGTCAACAGTTTCGTTGGGGGGTTCGAATGATAGTCCTTTCATAAAGTTAGTGTAAAAGGTGCCTGCAATGGCAGTGCGTTGAGGGCCCAATTCTTTTTTTTGCAATTATACTTCAAGTCGGTGGTGTTTTATAGGCCAGGTTTTGGAGCCCCTCTGACAGGGGTCTGCGCCCCTGGTCCCATATTACCATCTGGCCTATTGCCTACTGGTGCTTGCATCATGCTCCCAAGTGCCCAACACTCGAAGGCGCTCTAATGCCTGCTGCTGACATGCATGCGCCTCGTCATGATGCAAAGGGGGAGGTACGGCGCGCGGTGCGCGGTCTTTTGGCTAGTCCGGCTGACTCTTTCGCCTTAATTCCCCCTTGTACTTTTTCTCAGCACCTCACCGGCCCTATAGCACCCCCTCTAGTGAGCCCGTTTGCCGTGGCCGCGGGATAGGGCGCCAAGCCAAGTTGCGATGGCTGTCGCCATGGTGGACAATAGCCACGGGTGCCTCAACCCCTCCGCTGTAGGGAAAACCACAAGCCACAATCAGAGGCACAAATGTTTTCCGCGGAAGCGCACGTAGGGCGAGGGGGCGGGTGTGTGTGCATTATTTGCAGTGTGTGCCAAATAGTAATTGTTGCTTGTTGTTTCATGCCACTGTTTTCTCTCCCAGAAAGTGTTCCCCATTCTTTTGTTCTATTTTCTTTGGTGCCTCCACACCGTGCAACTCAGAAGGCGCAACGCCACCGTCTGCGATCCGTTGCTGTGAATATGTCTGCGGACCAGGCTGCAGAGGCGCTAGAGTACATGGCCAAACATTGGCATGAAATTTAAGGTTAAGGTGTGTTGCACTATGTTGTGTTGTGCTATGCTATGCAGTGTTGTAGGGTGCTTTGTTGTGTTGTGTTGTGTTGTGCTATTCTATGGTGCTCTTGACTGTCTAATGTGATGTCATGTATCGCGTTTTGTTGTTCTGTGACGCACTGTGATGTGTGATGTGTTATTGTACTCTTGGCCGTCTTTATTCCGTGAAATTACCACACATCCTATTTTTTTGTAGGCATCTCCCCCGCGGAAGACGCCGCCCACGCTGTCAGTCCCCCATTTACTGATTGTGCCCACCACTTGGTGTTGAAATGGGACGTGCTACCCACTGCGGATGTGGGGAGCGTGGAGTTCAATGAAATGGTTCGAAAATTGGCGGAGATTTTGAGATGTTGATGGCGGTCAACAAGCGGCAAATTCCGCAAGGAAAACCGTCGTGTGTATGTGCGCCATTGCCGCGAGGCGTCAGACAACAACCTTCAGCATATTCATGATGTGCGGAAGCAGGTGTGTAATTCTGGCTAGGTGAGGCACAGGGGCATGGATTCTAGCCGCGCCGAGGAGTTGTACATGAAGTACGGTGGGTATGGGCCCCTGAAGGAGCGAGCTGCGTTTTACAACATGTTGTACTTGTTGCAACAATCCCCATCATACAGGGGCGTCGTGACCTACGGTGGAGAACTCAACGATGTCTTGTACCAGCCGAAGTACGAGGAGGGGTGTTCAACATCCTGCCGATGAACGACTTCTTAGGGAACTACGTGTGGTTTGGAGGTATCTGCTGCGGAGTTCGAGCGGACGCACGGACTATGAAAGAGCAGGGGCCCCCTTCGTGCAGCCTAGAGCCAGGGGAAGCACATTTGATGGATAGTGGGTTTGGTGGCCGCCTCGGGTCCGTCACCCCTTTTCCGAAGCCCCCGAAGAAGGACATGCCCAAGTGGAAGACAAAGGCATAGTTTCGTGCGTGCACGTTCGGAGCATGTCTTGACGCAGTTGCATGCATGCGGCGTGTGTGCCGTGACACGTACCGGAAATATGGACATTGCCTTCCGGACCGGATCCAGAAATTGCATTGGATGGTGCGTGCGGTTGTGCACATCCAACAATTTCGGAATGCCAGGAATCTACGCTACGAGCTACACGGACCGTGGGACCACTTTCGTGACGCCATCTTCGGCCAACCAAAGGCCACATGACGGCACACGGACTCGGATTCATCCTCTTCCGACTCCGATACATCATCCACCTCATCACGGTCATCCCTTACAAGCGCCGAGGAGAACGAGGAGTAGACAAATGAAGTGATCCAACTACCTTGTGGAATGGGGCAATCCACGAGGTAGCCAAGCGAAACGCGAAACGGACGAAACGACTACCCAATGGGATTGGGCACTCCATTGGGTGGTGAATCGAAACGCCAAACGGTCGAAATGAAGTGCCTTGCGGGTTTGGGCAGCCCGTGAGGTGCTTGGCAAGCATTGCAAAGTGGCTGCATGCTTGCCCCGCTCTTTGGTGTTGGGCTGTGCTAGAGAGCGGATCCTTCTCCTTTCATCATCAACCAACGGCCCCCTCCTCAGGGGTTGTGGGCGGCTACAACCACCATGCAATTGGTGAGGAGGATGGAGTGGAGGCCTCCGTTGTTGTATGCTTACCCCTTAGGCCACCGCGTCCTTGACAACCTGAAAAATCACGAAAATTTTGGAGACTATGATGGAAAGACCGCGCGCAGTGCACGCGCGGTGCGATGCGCGGTGCGCGTACCTCCCCCAAAGCTGCATCTTGTGCACTTTTGCATGTTCAAAGTAAACATGCACTTTGTGAAGGTCCTGGTGCACACCGAACAACGTCAATATTCATCCGCGCAAACCGATGCAAACTGCATGGCGTCCACATGCACGAAGCACCTTGGCGCCAATGGACACAACCAATCACCCACACATTCAAGACATCTGAGGAGATCAACTGCACTCAGTCTATTGTGAGTACTCTTGCCGAAATAAGGGGGTGCCAATGAGGACTGTGAGAGGGTGGGGAGGTGCCAATGAACAGTGTGGGAGGGCAGGGGGTGCCAATGAGGAGTGTGAGTGACCTCGGGGGTGGGAGGGGGTGGGGGTTGGGGGCCAGGGGGCACGTATGCAGAAACAGAGGCCAGAGGCCACACCTCAAACCAATGGCTGTTGTTTTCTGTTGTCACTTCTGCTAGTGGCTGAGGGTAGTAAGGCAACGGATTTTGCTTGCGGAATTGTAACCTGTAGCCGGCGCTCGGGTGGCAGGTTGGGCCTGTGGGGCATCGTTTTCCGGACTCCTGGCATCATGTAGGACTGTGGCTTCCATGCGGTCAATAGTGACACCGATTTAGCCTTCAGAATACACATTGGACTCGTGTGTGGAATGTTGGAGAGCGAGATCTTGCACGTCAATGATGCCAAGGTCATCCACCTGCCCCCCCTTCCCGCCGGTGTAGCCATGACGCTTACTCCGTCCCCCACACTCACCCACACCCTTTGCCCGTCCTTCGGTTTCCCTTCACCCTTGGCCACTCCTCGTCTTCGTCCTTAGCCCACCCTTCCCCTCCCGTGCATCTGCATCACCCTCACTTCACCTCATGCAGGTCGGCGTGCAGTGCCTCCATCCACGAGGCAGGGGCGGGGCACTGCCAATGTGAGTCACAGCCGCCACACAGCAACACAGTAAGACAGTACCCCCAAACATCAAAATCCACCCAGAGCTCGCTCAATGACCACAGGAATTGCAACAATGCAAAGCTCTGATTTATCCATTTATTGCGTGCTCATGTGACTTGTCGTAGCTGTGCTCACCCTCTATTCTCACGCGTGTTTGTGGGGGAGTCCCTGCGTACTGCCCTCGCACCGCCCATTGCTGTGTTTTGCCTGCCACTGCCTGAGTGCAGTGTCCCACAGTCGGGACTATCACAGTCCACATGGGGGCGACGGGGGACCTGTACTGCAACCGTGGGATGATCTGCACCGTGGCACTGGGGGCTTTCCAGACGCACATGCACGAGGCAGTGCACATGGGCATGGGTGCTGGGTGCCAGGTGCCGCACGATGCATGCCGCTCCTGCATGCTGCCTGATGGTGGCTGCGACCACTGCCCATGCGTGTGCTCGCCTGCACGAGTGCCTCAGGCCTCCGGATAGCCTACCACTGTGCCTGCCCGTGCTGCCTCGCCCACACCTGCCCCCACACCCCCTTCCGCAGAACATGCAGGCCGCCTACCACTATGTGTCGGGCATCCCGCTGTTGGAGGTGGGGACGTGCGTCAACACGGCCAAGGCCGGGGAGATCTGTCTGACGGGGCGCGTCCGCGATGCGCTGGGCAACACCGCCACCGTGTGCCCCACCTCGAAGGAGGGGGTGTATCTGCTCCAGGGCATTACCGAGGCCTGCGCAGACCTGTCCCGGTATGAAGTGTCCAAGCGGCAGGAGAAGCGGCAGGACAAGCGGCACAAGAAGAAGAAGAACCTGATGGGCCGCCTGTTTGTGCCGCCGGCCATCCTCCGCAACTTCCACAATCACAACGATCTGTCGCAGGTTTGGGGGCGTTTGGAGCACCGCCGCTGAGACAGGGACAGGGGCAGGGGCAGAGTTGTCCGTCCCAATGTGATTTTTCTTTGGTGATGTGGCCGCAGTTGCAGGCGTCATGCCCCACGCACCTCCAATGACCGTCTTCTCTGCTTTGCCAGAGCTCAAGGGCACACGTCATAACCTCACCCGCAGCCCTTGTTTCTCGTACCCTCTCACCGGCCGTCGGTGCCGCATTATTTGGTGTTGTTGCTCATCCATTCAGTTTGCTCTTTTCTGCCCGTGGCAGTTCTTGGCAGCCTGTTCCGTTGAGGATTTGCACCTTTAGGACCCTGTCCGGCGCTTTTTGTGCACCTTACCCAGTGCACCCTGCGCTGAGGTGTTATGCATCGCTGACGCTCTGCTTCTCTTGCTCTTGCCACATCTGCTGTGGCTCCTTCCTTGACCTGGTTCTCAGGGGGTACACTGGAGATAGGCCGCAGCTGTGCTTTACAGCGGCTCCACAGAAAGATAGAGGAAGAAGCCCTGCTGCGAGTCCTGCTTGTGGCACGAACACCACTGCAGGCGGCAGCGCGGAAGTGGAATTGCACATACACGGCATTACCATGTGTCTGCTAGTCTGGCTGAGCTGCCAAGTTCAAAGGACCACCTCGCTTCTTGTGTCGGCCCTGTTTGCGCATGTTCGCACCCTGCCCTCCCGTGTGTGTGGGGGACGGGGGATGCATGGGGAAGGGGGTATGGAGTAGGTATGGTGGAACACAGCAGGTCCCATGGCTTTGAGATGACCATTTTTCAAGCAGATAAGCCCCCCCCCCCGGTCCGTCCAATCCCCTCCCCAATTGTAAAACATGATTCGGAGTTGGACGATGCACATAACTGTGTGATTTTGAGACATCCATAGCCCTTGGCAAGATATGGCATGTGCATACACACAAACTCACAGGCGCACACGCATACACACACACACGCACACACACATCCCCCACGTCCTTCCTCAGGTTGCACAAAGGCGGTGGCTGGAGGTGTTGTTTGTTGCCAAGGACAGCGACGTCTCCGTCGCTGATTGGTTTGAAGAGGTCCTGTCGGTGCTCCGCATGTGTGCTCGCCCCTATTCCTCCCCGTGTTGCGCCCTCAAGCTCAAGCTCGAACTCAAGGGCCACGTCCTCTTCCGCCCCGTCGCCCAGCCTGTCCCGGCGTCCGTGGGGGGCCAGCCCCGTCAGCCAGTACCAGCTGCCCGCTAATCCTCACTGCAGGGCATTCGATCCAACCGCCAAAATTTTCGTTTGGTGTTGTTGTCCGACCAATTTGTAACTGCATCCAGTGCTCTGGCCGTGGGGGGCATCCGGATTCAGACCCTGCCACCAGCCTCCCCCAGCCCCACACACCCATGGGCTGCCGTGGCTGTGATGTCCTCTGGCAAGCCTCACCAGACTCAAGACCTGCAGACCAGGCCCTGTGTCCAGTGGCTCGGCCCTGACCTTCTGCATCATGTCTCGGACTGTGCACCACTGCCCGTGTGGCTCCAACACCGCGGCACATTGTGGGACCTGCAGTGGCTGCCACTGCTTGCGGGTGAGCACAGATACTCCACTGGCTGCTCTGCGTGGGGCCTCAGTGCCCCCAGTCAGGACCACGAATTAGTACGGCTGTGTATGCATGTGTGCATGTGCATGGGCATGTGTTGGGCTACACGGCGCCTGGTTTGCCCAGGGTCTTCGGTGGCTTTGTAGCCCCAAGTCCAACGCGGGGGAGCCTGAGACGACCTGACAGATCTGCCCTAGTACCTCCGGGGAAGGCGCTTCAGGATCAGTCAAGACTAGTGGTGGGCACACATCTAACCCAACCCAACCCCCCACTCCTTCTGAGTAGCCAGAATGTTGAGGTTGGGACCACATTTGGTCCCAATTTGGCGCCAAAGGCGCTGGAAAACCCCTGACATACCCCACGCAGCCCCCCAAACCTGGCTGCTGGGACTGGAACTGCCAGGGGGCAGAAAAAAATTCACCTCGAAGAGAGGTTGTTAGATCAAGCACGGGCGTGGGCGTCGTATACCCCCCCTTTTTGGGGTTGTTCGCGTCGCATACCACAAGTTGTGGTATCGGATGTCCGACCCCTTGTAAAACCGTCATTTTGGGAGACAAAATGATCCCCAATAAATTTTTGCCCCCCCCCCCCTACCCGGGTACCCCTTTTTGGGGGGGTGGGGGCTGTACATGAGTAGATTCTCTGTTGTGCACTTCCTTCCTCTTCCTCTCTGCTTTCCTCCCCCTCCTGAAGCCCCATGTAAGAGCGCCCCATTGCCCGTGTGGTGTGTGGTGTTCATGGGGCTCTTGTTGTGCCTGTGGGCACCCAGGGGAAGCCCTGGATGTTTCAAGTTGCCCTGCACGTTCTCTAGCAGTCTCGCGGGGTGGGGGGGTTGCCTCAAGTTGCTCACCCTAAGCTGATGGGTCACGTGCTCTACCACACTCCCTTGGGTCAGCTAAGCTAACAGGCACCCCAAATCCAAGAAGCGTTGCTGGCAGGGCAATCAGAGCCTCAGCGGGTGTGTCCCAAGGAACCACCACCCGCAAACTTATGCATTCCATCCATCCACCCCCCCCCCTTGGGGCCCCAAAAAGCTGATGTGGGTGTTGGTGTCAGGGTCTGAGTCCCAGTGCCCCCCACGATTCTGCCAATGGTCTACTTCATGCTTTTCAGATTCTATTTGAACCGTCACTACCCATACGAAAGGGTATGTCAGCCTTTGGGACATGCGTGCCATTGGAAGTTGGGCGCAGTTGTATGAGGAATGGGCCTGTACCTGCAGGCCACGGCCACTTGCTAGAGCACCAGCGTCCACCTTCATGTCGACTGATGGCCCTCTTGCCGGCCAGCCCCTCCAAAGACATGAAGACCTGTTGCAACACAGTGGAGAAGCAGCCCCCAAAAACCACCAGAAAGTCTTTCTAAAACACCCAAAGCGCAGCTGCCAAGGGGGGCTCCTGGTTCATCCCCCAAAGTTCTGGGACCCGACTTTCTGCAAAGGCGCCGGAAAAGATTTTTCGGGGTACAGCCGGGGCCTGGCGAATCTTTTCACTGGATGTGTGTGTCCTCAAACTGCTCAGAATTTTACGGGGAATTCAAATCTGTGAGAGAAACATCCCACCCCACCCCACTTTGGCTGCTTGTCAACCCCCACCCCCCGAGGGGCCAAATTCCCCGCCCCCCCATTTACATACCTCACAATGATCAACGTGCTCATCGTTTGAAGGTATGTATGTTGGGGGAGCAATTTTTCAGCTCCGGCCGGCCCCCCGGCTGGACGCTTCTCCAGCTCTCCCCCGTCCTGTGAGCCCCTAAAGTTCTCACACACCGTCGCGAGTCTGTCTTCAAACGGGGTGCCCCCCTGACAGCTCCTGTCTAAACAGCACCCGTCAGTTCTGGGGCTGTACTCCACTGTACTGGGGCATTGGGGTCACGTTCAACCACCCATACCCCCGTCTCGCATTTGTGACCACAGCCCTGCCAAGGAGCAGAGACCGCATTGCCTGGGCTCCGCAGGTGCGGTGCATTATGGACCAACACAATTGTCCGGTGGTGCAAATCATTGAGGACGACAAGGGGGTCCATGTGGTGGCGGCCATCAACTTGTTCACTACATTGTCACAGCCTGCGGAGGCTGCCATTGCTGTCGCCCGCAATCTACGGGACCACCAGGTAGGCCTGCGCTTGAAGGGGGTGTTGTAACCCCCCCGGGCCTTCTCAGGGACGACTGTCAGCACCTCAACCGCTTCTGTCCGCCCCCCCCAGGCACGCTCCAACCGTTTTGTAACCGCCGACACGGCCACGGCAACCGCCCCCCAACCCGCCCGTAACCGCTGCTGCAGCCGCCTTAATACCTCCCTTCAGCCTCCCTCCCCCTGAAGTGCAGGCCAGCCACCAGGTGAACCATCGCTGCCTATCGTCCTGTTCCCGGCCCGTCGTAGCACTGCTGCATCCATGACCGGCATGGACAAAATGAATGTGTATTTGACTCCGTGGGGATGGGGCGGGGACTCCGGAGGGGCAGGGTTCAGCATTTACTATTGACGAAATGGGCTGTCGGTCACAATCATCTCCGGCGCCAACAATTGTTTTCGGGGGGGGCCAAAGGTGTCCAAAAAATCCTTTTCGGGGTTGACGATGGTTGAAACCGATATTCACTGAATACCCGGCGCGTGACGAGTTTGACGAATCTTCTGGACCCCCTTGGGGAATCCAAACAATGCCATTTTCACTTGTTCTGAAATTTGGGGTCCGGGTCCGCTCCGGCGCCCTGTCGGCATTCCGCAAATCATAGATCGTCAACGAATGGGCCCCCGCCCCCCCCCCCCCACACCCCTGATACACATCCCTCCTCCGTGATGCAGCCCCGAGCAGAGGGCCAGCGCCTCTTGCATGACGCCGCTGGACGTTGTGGGGCGAACACGGGGATCCAGGACAGGCCCCTGAGGGCGTGCGGGGCCTTCAAGCCCGTTCTGTGTGCAGCTGCCTCTCCACAAGGGCGGTTTCCGGTTTACAGGGTTTTCACTTCTTGTCGCGCTGAAAAACGTCGAACTCCAACCACCGTGGGGTACCCTCCAACTGCCGTTGATTACCCTCCAACCGCCGTCGGTTATTCTCCACCCGCCGTCGGTTATTCTCCACCCGCCGTCGGTCATTGTTGAACCGCCGTCGGTTACCCTCCAACCGCCGTCGATTACCCTCCAACCGCCGTCGGTTATTCTCCACCCGCCGTCGGTCATTGTTGAACCGCCGTCGGTTACCCTCCAACCGCCGTCGGTTACCCTGGAACCGCCGTCGGTTACCGCCGTTGGTTGCCCTTTTAGTGCCGTCTGATTGTGTGCCTCAATAATGAGCTGAATGGCTAGATTTTCCCCCCTAATTTTGATTGAACCACACGTCCTGCCCTCCACACCCCCCCCCCCTCCCGGCCTCTGCAGGTGGGCTGCTGCGTGGGCATTGCCTGCGGCCTTGTGTTCGTGGGCCTCATGGGGTGCGAGTCGGCCTGCAGTTGGGACATCACGGGCCCGGCCTGCGTGCGCGCGTGCCGCCTGATGATGTATGCCGTGGCCCACGGGCTGCAGTGCGTCACGGACGACACGGTGCGCGATACGTTGACCAACGTCTCACAGCTCTGTGCCATTGGATCCGAAGGCATCGTGCTCAAGGGAGTCCCCGAGCCCGTGAGGGTGTGCCCATTGCCCAGTCCCTGTGCCAAGCGCTGCCCTGAGCCTGTGCCATGTGTGTCTTGGGAGTGCAGTGTTGCAGCCCCGCAGGCCTGTGGCGCACAGGAGCCTGGGGGCCCGCACATGGGCAGGCCCCCCACATGGGCCTCTGCAATGGAGGCCGGGAGGCGGTGGGCTGTGGGGCGGGTGTGGTCCAGCACGAAGAGGCACATGGGGCGAAGATAGTTCCGCAAAGGAGAGGGGTCAGCGCGTTGTGCCCGCGTAGCGTCCGCAGCAAGCGGGTGTGGGAAGGGAAGTTGGCCATGAATCCATTTGGTGGAGCCCCCCCACACACGTATCCCCCATCCCCACACGGCACAATTCACACAAAACAAAACACACGAAGAAAAATGAAGCCCTTCCAATGAAGCCCCCGTCTCTCCAAGTCGGAAAACCGAGACATGTGCCTGTGGGCAGGCAAAATGCCAGGCACCAGCCCCCTAAGTCACGATGGCAGCGTGTGGGGCAGTTCCAAAATGGGGACATTGTCACAGTGGCATCATGAGCAGGCCCCCAACCTCTTGCAAATTGGGAAGCCGCCCCCTTCTGCCCCAACCCAGTGGGTGGACAACCAACCCCCCCTATCCACGAGTTGAGGAGTCCCTCCTAAAAAGAATTACACGTACGTACACCCGGAGGTAGCAACTGGCATACTCATTCAGCCTTGATGGCAACCCCCCCCCCTCCTGGACCGGATCCCAGGCCCTGGCAGCCTGGGGTCCCATTGGGTGGTCGGTACGGTCCTCATCACCCGAGCCCTTGAGGCGAGCGGGGTGGGGGGGGTCTGAGAAAGGGGCGCGACCTGGGCTGGGGCGGCCTGGTCGCGAACAGCCGCGGGGTCCTGGCGACGGTCCACTCTGGCGTGTCCACCGCATCATCCAGCCCATGGGCGGTGGAGTGGGCTGGCAAGCTGGACGTGTGGGACCTGGCGGCCTCCCTGGGGGTCCTGCCATGCGAGGTCCAGTACGCTGCCGGCGACTGCACCTCGGCTCCGCTAGGTCTCGACGGGGGCACGCCGTCAGACTGCCCCTGCGTCGACCGCGTCCGGCTGGAGAGGGAGAAGCCCATCCTGGACCTGGGACAATTTTTTGGGCGGCGGCACACACACACGCGCAATTGCACACGCACACGCGCATGCACACACACGCACACACATCCACACACACAAACACACACGCACACACACACACACACACACGTGTGCACACGCACACACACGCACACACACACACACACACCCACCCACACCCACCCACACACACACACACACACACACACACACACACACACACACACACACACCACATGCGTTGTTTCTGGCTGATAATTGGGCGCATGATTGACAATTTTTGGGGTGGCGGCACGCACACATGCACGCGTGCACGCACGCACACGCGCATGCACACACACGCACACATCCACACACACACACACACACACTAACCTACCATCTGGCGCCTTGCACTCCCAACCGGGAGTGGAGGTTTTCTTTTCTTTGGCGCCGGGATACCCCCCCCCCCCCCAACCCCCCCGTCTTTCTCAGGGACGCATGGGGATGGTCTGTGGGGGGAGGTAGGGCACACGGCATGCAATGTGTGTCTTGTTACATTGTGGCTGGGTCGCAGGGCCAGGAGCTGCGGTGTGTTGGCAGCACCCTGGACATATGGAGGGCCCCTCTGCAGGGCCGGACACAGAACTGATGGTTTGCAGTAGTAGTAGGAGAGTAAGAATGTTGAACCTCGCAGTTTCAACATGATTGAATTGATTCCCTTGGCACGCACACACACACTAACAATTGAATTGCTCACACGCCCACACACACAATTGAATCACCCGCACACACACACACACACACACACACACACACACACACACACACACACACACACACACACACAATTGAATTGCAAATCTCCCACCTCTCCGTGAATGCTTCTCTCAGGTGTACACACTTGCTGAGCACATCGACACCAATACATATCGCATTGTCAGCCCGTTCATGTTCTGCCCCGCGCCGTACGCGGACATATACGAGAACCTTGTGACGAATGTCGTGGGGGATGGCGCAGCACAGCGCGCAGCTGCGGTTATCTGCGGGGCCCTGGGCTCGGGCAAGAGCACGCTCTGCATTCGGTCTCTGGCAGGTATGGGGTTTGTGCCGCTGGCGCACCAAAGCGTTGCTGAGCAGCAGCCGCTGCACATTGGGTTCACGATCGCTGACTGGTTCAAGCACTGCCGTGTGGGGGATGTGGCCATCAAGGCCCGCGAGTTGGGCAGCTTGCTGGAGGAGAACTGGACCTCACGTGCAGCGCTGGTGTGCCCCCCATCTCTATGCCCCTCTCCCTCTCTCCCCCTCTGCTCCCTGCGTCACTCCGTTGCTATGCCCCCATGTCCCTGTTCCCTCTGCCAGCAGGTTCTCCTGCTCCAATGCCCCCATAGCCCCATGAGCCCCTGCCCCTGTGCCCCAATGCCCCTGCTGCCAGGGATACTAGGCTCTATAGGCCAGCTACCTCATGGCCCCGCATACCTCCACTGCTCTTGGCCCTGGGCCCCTTGCCCGGAGGCACTACATAGCTGAAGCCCAGTGAAGGGAGAGGCTCTCATAACACAGCCCTGTGGAGTGTCGGGGACGTAGGTACTGTAGTGATTGGGATCCAATTGTGAATTCAGTCCCAGCACATAAAAGTCAGGAAGGGTGCCGCTTTTGTTGTTTGCGGGTCAAGTGGCCTCTATGGTCATTTGATGGACCTTCTTCGCCCCATTGGGCACCATTGCTGTTGTCCTGAGGCACACAACCCTCGTTGTGGCCATCCATCGAGTGCAACATGGAACATTCTCCATTTTGTGCTTTGTGGAGAGATTGCGCGTGCAAACCGGGGCATGTGCCTACCACTCGGCACATCCCCTTCAGAGTGCGGTCGTCAAGTACGCGCTGTGCAGTCTTGTCGTAGCTCTGGGACAAGGGACACCGTGCCTGCTTCGGCTCGCAGGTTCCATGGTATTGTTGTCTGTGTGCCGCGCACAAGGCAGGCCCTGTCTACACCACATACGGTGTAGGCACGTACTCCTCTGAGGGGAGCTTTGACAAGGGGGGCAGGGGGATAGTCTCCGCTTTTATCGGTCTCGTGCCACGGAGGCGGGGCTGTGGTGGTCCTCGGTCTTGTCAGGGCCCGTCTTTACAGGACAGCCATGGCTCAGGGTGTTGCCATCGGGGTCATATGAGACGGCAGGGGCCAATGCCTTGGACACAACAGCCGCCCCCTCTGTACCGGCACAGGCAGTTGAGGAGCCATGGACAGCCCCCCTGAGGTTGGGCGTCATGCACATCTCAGCGGCGCATAGCGACATCGCGAGGGGCAGGCCACGTCGCGGGGTGCCCTCGGTGGATGACACGGGGGGCTGGAAAAAAGGGGTGCGAGGGGGGTATGGGTATGGGTATGGATAGAGTCCTTCTTCCTGCACTGCCTTGTTGCCGGCTTGGCTGCGGTGGTCGCCTCTTCGGACTCGTGAGGCATCTGGGGGGCGCCACTGCTGTACCCGAAGCACGGGTGAAACGGCTGTGCGGTGCCGGTGCTGTGTGCGTTCACAGCGCTGTTACCGGGGGTTGGGCTTCACGTGTGACTGCCGGGGATACCCACAAGGACAACATTGCGTCAGGTCCTCAGGGCATTCAGCGCAGCGATTAGGCATTGTCATACCCACGTCCGTTCACCCGGTTCCACAGGAGACCAAGGCAAAACCGGGGGGGGCGTTTGAGAGAAGGAGGGGGGGGGGGTGGGAAAGGGCCTCTGAGCCTTTACACAAAGACAGGCCCCTTTGCTTCGTGGCCCGGACGGAAAGTTTTCTAAAAGTTCTGTTCCCCATGAAACATCCCTTAGAACGCCCAGCGCGTCGGGCGGATCGTTTTGAGGGGATGTATCTGGGGGTGCCCCCGGGCCTCTCTCCCGGGCCCCTCCAAGACCCTTTCGGGCTGCCCTAAGTTTGAGCCCTGAAGGGGGGGGGGGACTGGAAATGGGGCTCAAACGGCCCTCCCCCCCTCCCTCCCAACCTTCTTTCCCCCGCCCCAGGACGGACGTCCATGAAGCCTCATGCCATTCCTTAGATCAGGCGCTCCCCACGCTCGATGGCCACCAGCACAAGAAGCCGCCAAGGCGTGCGGCTCCATGCACCACAAAGCCCCCTCATCGACCTCCGGCTTCACTTCCTTTTCCCAGGATCACAGCCATCACCCCCCTCATCCCTTTTACCCATGCCTCAGCCCTTCTTTTGCTCACCCCTTCTCCAATACCACAGCCCTCACCTCAGCTTCCTCCCCTCCCACAGCCTTCACTCCCTCTCCCTCACCCCATATCACAGCCCCCCTGTTCCCCACATCACAGCCCTCACTGTCGCTGTTGCTTAGGTCATGGCGCAGTTGATAGATCAGATCATTGCCTGCGGCCTCAAAACAGCGCTGGTGGTCCGCCACGCTCAGTTCCTTGACACCCGGTCACTCTCTTTCCTCCGGGAGGTCATTGGGCGGAATACCCCCGGGACGGGCCGCTTTATTATCTTTTTGACCGTATACCCGCT
Source organism: Eutreptiella sp. 'Long Island Sound 2002' (assembly GCA_964036045.1). NCBI lineage: Eukaryota > Euglenozoa > Euglenophyceae > Eutreptiales > Eutreptiaceae > Eutreptiella > Eutreptiella sp. 'Long Island Sound 2002'. Next base: position 63,866,091 of record OZ038386.1, read on the forward strand.
CTATGGCGCGCCCACTCACACACGTATTGCGCAGCAACTGCGGGGCAAGGGCCAATGCTTCACATATCAACTTGGGGCGCTTCCTGACGCGGAGCTTCAGGTGTGGAGTGCACCCGTTTGGTTGCGGGCCCCTCCCTTGTCTGTTCGTACGGCGCACTCACCTCTGGGTGGCTTGAAAATTGCTCGGCGAGTGGGGGGGGGGGGTTGGCACGGAGGCCCGGCGAAGGAGGGGGGGGGGGCGGGGGTTGGAGAAGTAGGATTTCGTGCCCCGGCTTTATAAAATGGTGTGGAAAATGGGCTGCGTAGTGACCTGGACGGAAAATTTTTCAACAACAGTTTCTCCCCATGATCTACCACTCAACTGATCAGTGCATTGCGGGGATTCGGTTCAGGTCATATGTTGGGGTACACCAGATCCCCCCCCCCCCCCCCTGTCACCCAAGGCCTGTCGGTGGCCAGGAAAGGGTCCCGGCACGGCAGCCAAGGAGGGGCGAGGGGAGGTTCAGAGGCTTTCGTGCCACCTCCCCCCCTCCCCTGCAGAGCAATTTCCTTCCCACCTGGGTTGTAGGACTGACCCACATCTGCTCGCAGGATCCACCTACATATTGTGCCGCCCCCCCCCAAATGTGGTTTCAAGGCACAACCCAGCGTAGGGTCCACCCACATCTGATGGCAGGGCCCACCAACATCCGACGGGGGATCCACTCTCATCCTGGGGCCCACTCCCATCCACGGCAGAGCCCTTTGGTTTATGACGCGAGTCGTCAACAAACGAAGGGTAGCCGAAGGCTCTGGGGGGCGGGGGTGGGGGTGAGCTGACATTAGACAAGGTGCTGGGGGTTCTCCAGATGCAGTCAACCATTACTATGAAGGTGCTGATGGTGGGATTGGAACCGCTGATGCCCGGCTGTGTGCTGGGCACAGTCAGTCGGAGTGCTTGTGATCCAGTGCCCCCAGGGTTCGAATCAGGCCTTTGCTTAGTGGCTGGTTGATACTATACCGGGGGGGGGGGGGGGGGTGGGTGGGTCAGAGGCCAAAAAAAAGTTTGTGTACCTAGAATCGACCTCCAAGTTCGGGCCCCTTTGATAAATTTCATTTTTTTCCTGAGGAAAAATTTTCTGATGTGGGTGGGTGGGTGGGTCAGCCAAAATCCCGGGGGGCCAATTTGACCCCCCCCCCCCCCCAGTATCACTAAGCAAAGGCCTGGTTCGAATCGGACGCCTGTGGCTCAGATGGCATGTGCATGACAGCTGCGCTACACGACTTCTTTCCTTGTGGATTGCATTGGAGTGGGTGTGCCAGTGAGTTGTGGGTGAGCCCTATGATCAGTTCAGTTTGACTGCACCAGAAATGGGGGAAAAAACGGGTGACACGTGGTGGTGCTCGCCGGGTACTCGGTGCGATGACTCCATACCAACCAACCAACCGAACAACCCACCAACCCTGGGGATGCCCCCCTCCCCCTCCACCGCAACCCCAGCCCTGATTGTTTGGCTCTGTACTATCTGATTGTACGATGCACAACAGTTTGGGCGTAAGGTCCACCCACATTCGATTGGAGGGCCCACTCACATCTGATCCAAGCATCCACCCACCTCTGTTAATGCATTTCGTCCACTTTGATAGTAAGGTCCACACACACTTTATCCGAGGGCCAGTTTACATCTGATAGGAGAGCCCACTGACATCCGATAGTCGGACTCAGACCAATCTAGACCACGAAAACTGTGATCGTTAGTCGCGACCCGTACGTCTCATGCTGCACCTGGAAGCTGTCTTGCGAAACTTCTGTTGGCCTCTCGGCATTGGTCCCCGTGAGTTATGAGTTGTGATGTGATCTTGAGCCCTGCTGCTCTGCTGCTGACGAAGGCTCACTAGTGTCCCATGTCCAGAAGTTACATTGCAACCTGGAGTGGATACCCCCACATCTGCCGGCTGGGCTCGCCCACATCATATCGTAAGCCTCACCCACATCTGACCGTACAACCCTCACAGTCCCATGCACCTGCCCATATCTATGCTGCAGAGCAATTCCCATGGACAGCTCTCCCCTCCCACACCATGCGCATGAAGATGCCGCCAATCTTTGAATGTACAGGCACTAATCAACCACCGCTTTGATTACATTGGCGCCAGTCCGCCGCTCCAGAGGCTTATCATTGAGAAGTCGGGGGGTAACCCGAAGTGCGTTGATTCCACGATCGGCATGATCCAGCGGCAGCGCCCGTACATTACGAAGCTGACCCAGGACGGCATAGTGCACGTGCAGGACGCAGGGGCTGCCAAGATCTTGGGCATGTCATGGCACCATCACATCGACCCGCAATTCAGTACGGCCACGTTGCACTTGTATGACGCTCTGCCCCCGACACAAGCCACAGTGCTCCGCATTGTTGCGTGTATCTCGCCCCCGGGGGTCCGCGTCAAGTTTGGTCTTGTGGCGGACATTGCCCCAAAACTCATCACACAGGCCAGTGCAAAGATGAACTTGGCCAACGTCTATCAAGTCTGCCCCCTCTCTGCTTCACTCCTCGCGCCCTTTCTCCCTCAATATCACTCCATCCCGCACTCCGTCCCTCCCTGCATCACTTCTTCGGGCCCTCCCCCTCTGTATCACTGCATTTGGCTCTCCCTCCCTCCCTCCCTTGCTCGCTCCCTCGCTCCCTCCCTCCCAACATGGCTCCTTCCTGCCCTCCACTTGTGCCACCCTTCAGAGCAGGTGTGTGCGAAGCTGGGCAGCATGAAGATACACAGTTGGAATGTGCTTAGAGAAAGCAACGCTTTCAGTGGTGAGCCCACACATGGCGAGCACCAGTGCCCCAGAACACACCGCGCTGCTCGACTGAGCGCCTTGGTGGCTACAATCAATTGCTTGCAGGATAGGTGGCTATGGAAGGTGGGTCGGCACCACGGGGGGGACGTCTCCTCGGTCCCAGGGGACGTCCCCCCCCCCCCCCCCCCTCCGGGCCCTCCGGGCCCACTTAGTTACCAAGGGTCAATGGCTACTGACCATACATATGGTGGCGCCGAAGGCGCCCGAAAATTTTTTTTATATTCCCCTTGCCCACGTAGCATCCCTCCCCGCCCAGGCGGTGGAGCACCCCAACGCTATACTTGAACCCAACCTTGACTCTAACGCCCACCCCAACCCGCAGCCTGCTCCTAACCCTACAGCTAACCCTACCCATGACCCTAACCCTAACCCTAACCCTAACCCTAACCCTAACCCTAACCCTAGCCCTAACCCTAACCCTAACCCTAGCCCTAACCCTAGCCCTAGCTCTCACCCCAGAGGGAGGGCAAGGGGAGGTAACGGGAGCCTGTGCCCCTCCCCCCCCACCCCAAATTGCCCCACCTGGACCCTCCCCCCAACTGACCCTCCCGACCGCCCCCCCCCCCCATCGCCCCTCCCTGAACCCCCCCCTCCAATGCCCCCCCCCCCCCCCCCCCCCCCCCCCCCCCCTGGGGGCCTTCGGCCCACTTCTACTGGGGGGGGGAGTCGCGTACAGAAGCGAGGAGACGTCCCCCCCGTGGTCGGCACAAGTATGAAGGCGAGTGCACCGGGGAAAAAAGTGCTTTTAGTCATCTACAATGAGCCAGCCATTGTCCACTGTCTTTGGCCGGGCACCCTCTTTGGTAGCCCTTACCTTACTCCCCCTTGCCCTTGCTGCGCTCTTCCCTGCACTCCGCTGTCTCCGCCTCACCAAGCTCCTGCCTAGCCCGACCCGACCGGCACAGCAATGCGGATACCCCGGGATGTGTGCACCTGACCCACAGCACAAGCAGCACATGGCAAAAGGGAACGGGGAAACACTCCATGAGTGCAGCACAAACGACGGACCGCCAACGGGGCCCCATACCCCCCACCGCACGTGGGCGCCTGCCAATGTTGTGCCCATGGCGTACAGCGGATGCAATTCCAGACCCTCCCTCCCTCTCTGCATTGCTCCTTCTCATCCTCCCCCCCGTCGCTGCATCACTGATTCCTGCCCCCCCCCCCCCTTCTTTGCAGCCCTCGTTCACTCACCTTTTCGGCCTCTCCCGCCCTCCTCCAAAGTCACAGCCTTCACACCCTCAGCCCTTCCCCCACTTCAAAGCCCTTCAATGACTGTGTGCACCCAACATGTCCAATACCTCTGTGTTATTGGGACCTCACCTTTCCGAAACGGCCATTTCTTGGAGATTTCAAAAAGGTATAACATACCCCCCCTCAAGGAACGACATTTTTGAGAAAAACGGTGAGAACTGGAAAATCTCCCACTTTGCGTCGGAATGCCGCCCGCCCCCCCCGTAAAACCGCCCATTTATATATATTACTACACCCCTCTCCCCTCAAATCTAGCTGACAAGCAAGCAACATGCCTCGCCTTCCGGCCACGCAGGAGCTCGCAGACCTGCACCTCCTGCACTTCACGGGCGCCGTTGGGGACCCCAAGGGCTGCTGCTGGTTTGCAAACCCGGCGCTGCGGGACGTCGTAGAGCAGTCTGTCATCCCGACACAATTTGAGCGCATCAACGCCATCGCCGCGTCGCTGCTCGGCGACCACACGGACATCGACGTGGTGGAGGCGCGGCTGGAGCGCGCCCGGTACCACTTCAACGGCGCACACCCCCGGCGCTGCAGGACCGATCTGGCGGAGGCCTGGCGCCTGCTCCAGAGCCGCCCCGAGAGCCCGTCCCGCCGCCTGGGCCTTGAGCACAAGCTGGCGGACGCCTGCGATGCGTACGGGATGGAGTTGGAGGAGGTGTTCGGGGGGGGCCGACTGCCGGCCATGTCCCCGGCCCCCAGTCCCTTCAAACAGGTCGTGGCTCTTCCGTGTGGCTGCAAATGCCATTCCAGTGCCCCCATCAAGTCCAAGGCGCGGTGCCCTATGCTTTGGGCATATGGGGGGAGGAATGGGTTGAGGGGGGGGGGGGGGGGCTAAACTGTCAGTTTGTACCGCTGTTTGGCAGGGGGCCCGTTGTGTACCAGGGGTTGTGGGGCGGACAGGGGTGCGTGCATGCGGCATGAACGGTAGCTGCAGCTATGGATCTCAGTCTTGTGCTGAGCTCTGAGCCAGCCCCCCCTTCCTTCCTCCCACCCCTTCCCCCCAACACCCCCCTTCCCCCGTCCCTCCTCCTCTCTTCAGTCCCCTCCCAGGTACCACTCTGCCACTTCTGTCTTTTTCTATGTTACTGGAGTGCCACTTCAGTGAGGGTCATGGCAGGCAGCACACACTTGGGTCAACAACAGTTTCAAGCATCAGATGTGTTTCAGCATTTTGGGGCTCTGTCAACATTTGACTTTCATGTCCAAAGAGCAGCAGAAATATCAGTTTTGTGCCTCCGAATGACTAGATTCCAGTCCGCGCCTGGTGGACAGCTCTATTAAATGGTGGAAGTCTGCCGGAGGCTCTGTTCAAACTATTCTGTCTCTGTTTCTGCCTTACTCTTACCCACAGGGCACTTGGCTTGAACTCTGGCTTGTCTCCCAACATTGAGCTAGTTTTCACCCATCCTCCAAAAACTCTCTGATTGACTGGTTCCTCCAGTCCTCCCCTCCATTATGCATATGTGTTCCAGGTGTCGGTATCTCTGGCACGACCGCCATTTGTGACACAGCAGTTTGAGGGTTGTGGTGTCTGAGTACAGGGCCATGGGTCACATAGGGTAACCCCCCACCGCTTCACTATTTGGGACATTGCAAACGCTTTAAAAAAGGGTTTCAGAGGCCAACTACACGCATGTTTACAAGCCGACCTGACAGGGTGAGGCAGTGGCCACATTCTCCCCTCGCAAGCATCCAGGGGCTCCAGGCCACTGCGGACACCCAGGAGGATTAACCGTACAGGTCCACAAGACCCCTTGTGGCAGTGACAACCATGGACAATCCCAACGGACCGTCCCGCTCATGCGTGGTTGCCATTCAAGGGGCTGAGATGCTGGCTACCTGGCCTATGATACTCAAGGGCACCCCGAACGGAACCACTATGAGACCCCCACCCTACTGTACTAAAGCTAGGCTCTCCGGGAGACTGTGGTTGGTAACCCCTACTTATTCCACTTGGTATTGCAGTGGTAGGGCTGCCCCGTCCAGATAGCACCTTCCCAAGGGGGTGGCGGTCCCTGGTGGTGCCCCGCCCACCCCCGTGTGACTAGGCCCATTTGACTCAGACCATTTTTTTCGGCAGGGGAGGGGGGGCTTAGCTAGACCCCCCCCCCCCCCACACACAAAAGGCTCATTTGAGGGGACCCTCCAAAACCAACTTGGGGAAATAGGGCCTGTTGTTTCTTCATTCCCCATCACCCCTGATCTTGGGAGACCATGGGGGAAACACGTATCACATTGGTGGCTGAGTGTGTGTTTCAATTAGCCCACATTGATAAGGGTGTGGGGGATTGGTGCATCACAACCGACTAGCAGGAAATGTGCAACAGAAGACAAAGGATGCGAGAAGCAACCAACCAAGTGCCTGAGGCGCTCCCAATCACCAATTTGTTCTTCAACCCCCTCAGCTCTTCAGCTCAACCAGAATAATGTTTACGGCCTGATCGCCATTTATGGCACACCAGTTTGCGTATCGTGGCGCCCGAGTATAGGGCTGTGGGTCACATATGATACGCTCCCCTATTTTGATATTGCAAACAGTGTTGAAAAAGGTCTCGGAGGCCAACTTGACAGTGGGTTGGGGGGAGGGGAGGGGGGCTCCAAGTCCCCCCCCCCCCCCCCCCGGGGTTCCCTAGGTCTGCGCAGAAACATGCACAGGGAGGTTTTTGCCTGTTTCTGCCTGTCTTCGCCTGTTTTTGGCGAGAGTTTTGTTTCTTTTGGACACCCAACGAATTTGGAGATCAGCACAGGGGGTCCCCAAGACCCCTTTGTGTGCAATGGTGCCTTCCTTGGGGCTTCCTGGCTCGCTGCATTTGCTCAAGCTGGGCACAGGCAACATAGCAAATGGCAACCCTCTGATGTGCATACACCCGGCACCCTATGTGCACACATTGTTCCACCTATATGCCATCACTATGTGCACACAACATAGCCCTGTGCAGTGTGTGCAGACATAGGGGAATCTTTGTCTAGATCAAAACCCAGCAGAAACAGCCTGCACAGCTTGTTCAGCTTTCTGCGCAAACCCTGGGAGAGCTGAACTTGGCGGCCTCGGCCAGCCCACCCCCCCAGACTGGTATTGGTTGTTTCACCCGTCTATTGCAAAGGCGGTAGTGGCACCACCCCACAGGCCTCAAGGGCCCAAAGAGGCAACCAGGATCCTCCAAGCATGCGTGGTGGCATATGGCCAGGGGCCCAGCACGGAGGTGGCCTGGTATAAGGGTTGTATTCGGTGTTCGGAAGCTCACATGACGATCGTGGGAAGAAACGAAATTTTCCGTTGGGAAACTCTGGTCGGGCCATTACTGGTACACAAATACAAACTTTTGGGTCCCAGAGCCCCCCCCCCCCTCCCCCGTTCTATTAGTTCCCTGCCCGCCATGTGCACGATAGCAGGCAGTGGTGCCGCGGTCCGCTTCCCACACACCCCTCTCACATAGTGCACAACAGTTGAGCGTGCTCCTTCTGCCCACAGACAACCCTCTGCCGCCTCGTTCCTCCGCCGTCTGCACAGGCCCTGATGCCGTTCCACGTGATTTGCGTGAAGTACTACCGCCCCCCCATCGCCCTGGGCCCCATGTGCATTCAGCTCCTGGACTTCGCGTGGACCTGTCGCACGCTCTACACGATGACCCGGACCAAGAAGCGGGACACGGACCTGCGGCCCCTGCACGAGCACGGCATCCCGCAGTACATCGCGTCCCTGCAGCGCTACTGCCAGCTGGTGTCGCCGGGACAGGCAGTGGATTTGGAGGCCGAGGAGCGGCTGCTGCGGGAATGGCTGTCGTGCAGTGACGACGTCGAGGAGGCGGGGGAAAAGGCCGAGGCCTTCCTGGACTACACGAAGACGGTCGTGACCGACCGTGCGAAGGCGATGGAGACCTTTTCCGCGCGGCTGCAGCCGGAGCAGCTGGGGCCCCTCATCGCCGGGGACAGTGGGGAGCACCAGCTCCCAGTGCGGTACGCTCTGGAGTCAATGTTCGCGGGGCCGCGGGAGCAGCAGGTGCGCCGTGTTGTGTTGTGTTGTGTTGGGTTGGGTTTTTTTTTGGGGGGGGGGGGGACCAGGGGGACGGTTCGTCAGGGTCCGTCTCTGGAGTATGCCTGGGGCGTTGAGTGGAGGGAGATGGAATACCGTACCGAGCTGTGGGCGCATGGCGTGGGCCCTCCGTTGTTGTGTTGCTCAGCCATCTCCGGGGGAAACGTGGTGTGCCGGCTGGAGCCAGGCATCACAGATTTGGTGTTATGTTGTGTGCTCTGTCTGGGAGGGTTTTAGGGTTGATTGTGCTCTGCTTGGGGGGGCTGTCTAGGGGAGGGTAACTTCTCCTTTGATTCCCTGTCTTTACGTCGCCGTAGGTGCTTTTCGGACCCTGGGGCCAGTACATATCGTGCCTGACCCTGGCTTGACAACAGATGTGCTTCCACGGGGGTCGGTGGCAGCCAATATGTGACCCCGAGGGGTGTGCAACCATGTGCAACTTGGAAAACCCTATGGCGAGGAAGCACAGTGTTCTGTGCAACCATTCTGGGGTCCAGGATACAAAGGGAGCGGGTGACCACTCCCCCTTGAAATTCCACACGTCGCCAAATTTTGGGCCCTTGACCTATGCCATGGTAAGCTGGGGCTGTCAGCTGTCCCGGGTTTGGATTTCAAACGAGGACGAGCAGCATGGCAAGCCCTGTTTGGCAGGTCAGCCAGCCCTCGGTCTGTGTGCATGCATATCTGGATGCATATCTGGAGTACAAAGGGCAACTACTTTCCAGTTCGCGCCCGTATCAACGTCATGTCACAGACACATATTTTCAGTCTCAATGCCACGCGGTCAACCGTAGTCGCCACATTTGCCGAATCTTCCATCTTGCGTCGAACGTAGAATATCAACAGCACATCAGCCGTCAGGCAGTCATCAGCAGTCAGTATGTGTTGTACCACAGGCTGAGTTGCTCTTGTGTAAATGTTATGGAATAAAGGTGGATTCTCAATGGGAACACAGCATCCAGCGCCACATTATATGGCCCATGAATGAATAGAAATTGTGAGAAGCACACACGGGGGTTGCTCCTGGTCAGGACCTGACCCCAAAGGGGGGGGCTCTACGGAGTTCATTGGAGATTGAGACAGTGGAAACTCTGTGGTGAAGGTTCGTAGCCATTGTCTGGCGGATCTGTGTTTTTTGGGTGGGGTTGGGTTTTGTTGCGAGGTTCTTGCACTCACTTTCTCCAAAATCTGCACTTTGAGTTCCTCAACGGGCCATGAATAATCACCAATAAGACCACAAATACAATTCGTCCTCCTGCACCACGAATGGCTGGGAGGCTCTGCCCAAACCACTGTTCTGCCTCATCTCAGGTGTATTCTGCAATGATGGACCTGGCCATTGTTGGATGGAGCCCTGGCAACCCCAAACTCTCACTCGCAGAGCTGCGCAACTTATGTTTGTGGACCCGCGAAGAATCCCTTGACGCCTTCACTGCATTCTTACTGGGATACCTCATGTTTTAGGCGGCTGCCCCTGGCGATGTCTCATATTCCCTTCCCACACAGGCCGTCACACAGCAGACATACCCTCCCACACAGCACCTCCAGAGCTTACAACCCTTCAGAGGCAAAGGGACACACTCCTTGAAGACATGCGCATGTCCCCACGGGCAAAGCGTGGGTGTCCGACCCGGCAGGCACAGGAAGGTACGAATGTCTCCGTCCACACCAGTCGAGTCTCCCCCGAAGAAGTTTCCCAAGAGGTGAAGTGTCACACACAAGGGCGTGGCAATTAGCAATCGCATTCCGGGTATACTCAGGCTGGGAATGTAAGTACCTCCTTCAGAGTCCACAATGGCCCCCTGTCATTGACAGGGGAAGATGCTGCGTACTTACGGGGCTGTCTCGCACTGTTGCAGAACTGTTGCAGCTTCGTAAAAAAAACATGCCCTCCCACACAGCACACAGGCCCTCCCACAGAGGCCCTGCCTCCACTGCGCAACGAACCCCCGGGCGCGCCGGCGTCCTGGACCTTAGTAGAGCAGTCTCCTCCCACAAAGGCAGCTCCCGCTCCATTTCATCGCCGTTGGGGCATCTGTGAGCAGTCCTTGTGCCTGGTGCCCCCTTATCCGCTGTTTTGACCCACTGCCTCCCATGACTACCCCTTGTAACCCACTGCCCTCATGCCCCACCACTTTGCATTGCATCACATGCGACTCTGATCCCATCCCTTTTACCATAACTCTGCGGTTGTACCCTCACCCTTTGCCAAGCCCCGCCAGCAAAAACCCCTAGTCATGCCCGCAGCCTTCACTTAGGCGTTACCACCGACTGCCATACGTATGGCAGAGCAGAGACGAATCAGGTGAACCACATCCCTGCACAGCTCTCTCAGAATCTCATGGGAAGTCTCCTGTCATCATCTCTCTACTCCGACCACAAACCCGTATTATTGAAGCCAAAAGTCACACCACCGCAGGACACTGACCTCTTATCAAAGGCCCCCTTTTCTATCCGTTGGCGTGTCTTGTGTCATCCATAGTACACGGCTTATTATTCGCGACCCCCAGGCTGAGTCAGATTATCCCTCCAGTGGACAGAGGCACCCCCCCCCCCCCCCCGTCCAAGCACGATGACCCCGTTTTGCTGTCATTTTTGTGACCACCCTTTTTGCGGTTCAGTTTTTGTGGGAACATCCGGAAAGAGGGGCTGCTGCACGCGTGTACAAATTCCCTCAGAGCGGTGTGCGATGGAGTGCAGGCCATTTGGATTGGTGTTGATGTGATTTGGAGCCGTCCCTCATCCGCTCGGCTCCCCGTGTTCACTGTATGTCGTTTCGCTCAGTCTCATGTTCATAGCCCCCCCTCCACCCCCACCCCGACCCCTACCAATCAACAGAATCAATCAATCCCAACCAATCAACCGAATTCCGCGATCATTAGTTTGACATCGTACATCGTGTTCACGTGTGGTTTGCAAGAGTGTGACCAAGGGCGAGGGATGGCCTGCATGGTCAGCAGTCGCCTGGTCGGACGACTCTCTCCAGTCCAGCAATTTGACTTCCAGAATGCGCAGTAAATGGGGCGTAAGCCCTTCATTGTCCATGTGTACGGGTTGAATGGCTGCTCCCGTGGGTGGGTTTAATGTGAGAGATGGGGGGGCGAGGGGTAGATGTACCCACTATGGGTAAACAAGGAGGATGACTTCCATCCATAGGGAGGAGGGTATATGCAAGATTGTAGATTTTTGGGGTCGGGTGCATGGTTGGTTCGGGTCCATGGGACTTGTTCTTTTTGGCGCTATCCAGGAGTATGACTGGATTCCTCCCCTAATTTTTTTTTTTGCTTCTCACAATTCTCACAAAAATTAGCTTCTCATGCCCTGAACATACTGCACTACCGAATAATATGGATTTGCGGAAATATTCAATTCTGTTTTATCGCTGCTTGCAGAAATATTCAATGCAAGCAGCGATAAAACGAACAAACAAACAAGAAACAACTTATTTTTCAGCATCATGCCTGTGGAAGTGTGAAACGTGCGCAGACGTAAATTAAGTCTGTGCACAGCAAACCCAGTCTCTCTGCAGACACCATGTTCAGTTTAAGCTCACATTTTGAAGTTGTCGCCCGTTCCCAACTTTGTGCAAATTCTCCCTTTCCGTTTCGGTTTCTGGTCCAATTGCGCCATCACTTTCTCCAACCAACCGGGTTACAATGGACCGTGTAAACAGCACCAAATCAAAATTACTGCGGGGTCCAACAGGCCTTCGAGGGGCAGCCGCAGCAGGGGTCTCCACGGTGTCCCATACTGATTGCAATAGCAGAAATGGCAGATCTGACATTTCCCCCCAATGGCCTTCAGCAGCAAAGTGAGCCACCGCAGTTTCCCATTGTTTCCACTTGGAGATTGGGGACGTTGCACAACAACATCCTTGCACTGCAGAGGCATTTATTTTCTAACCAAGTCTCTTGAATAGTACCCCCCCCCCCTTGTATAAGCTACGCCCTTGTCCAAGCTACAGTAGGCGTAGGGACCGTATTAATTTGGGACCTAATTTCAATTCGGTACCAAACGTAGTGCAGCCACATAAGACATGGGTTTGGTGACGGATTTGCAAGTTGCATAGAGTCATGGACAGATTTGTTCTGAGTGTTTGCCCACTAGAACCCACATAGCTCTGATTTTGGGGATGTTTGTGCATTATATGCCCCTTTCTTGCACCAGCTCACCATGCAATCCTCTCTTTTTGAACCTGGGCGCCCGGTGTTGGTTGTTGTATGGGCGTGCGCAAGCTACGTCCAAGCTACAGTAGGGCGTAGGGACCGTATTAATTTGGGACATTGGCGTAGCTTATACAAGGGGCGGGGGGGGGGGGGGGTACAAAGCTGTCAGGTGATCAGGCATGTGGTCTCGCCAAAGATGCGGTCAATCGCTTCCTGATCATTGTTCTCAATCAGTATCCGTGTTGTTGAAATTTATTCCTTGTTTGGTCGTTCTTGGTACCCAAACTGCCGGACGGGGCTGTTCACCTGAAAACAATGCTAATCCCACCACCACACCAGTTTCGTTGCTTTGTTGTTTGAAAATCATGTATGGGGGACGGTAAATTGATCGGGTATCGTTGGCCAGTCGTCGCAGCAGGCAAGTGCCATGGAGTTGCGCTTGAGAGGGATATTTGAAGAGAAATTTGAACGAAAATTCAGCGAGCTGCTGGCACCGGAGGTGGTACGGTTCAGTGGCGCCTTTACCGTTCATTCTGGTGTTCAGACGAGTGGCATCAGTCTTCAGTCCTGTACATAATACCGGGGGTTCGGGCGGCTGTGCAACGCAAGTTCCCCAGCCGTCCCATCCTGCCTAACCAACCCCCCCAACACAACCTTGTCTACCCCTGAACCTGCCTGCCTCATGTGCTGCCGCAGTCGCCATGCCTGAGCAGTGTTTGCAGGGCAGAGGGTGTAAGGCCCGGGGGACAATGCATGCGCCATGTCTCGGGTGTCTTTGCAATGTTTGCACCGGGGCTGTGCCAGGACAAGGCATGAGGTGTGACTGGGATGTGGGGCAGGGACAAGGTATGGACCACCGCGTGTGTGTCGTGTGTGCGTGTGGAAGAGGCGGCGGTTTGGCGGCATTTGTCAGGAATGCAGAGGTCAGTTCCGACTCCACGGACCCGTGCTGCTGTGCAGAACAACACAACATCCAACCACAACACCCAACGCCAAGCCCCCCCCCCCCCACTCCCAAGACAGTGTGCTCCACAGCCCTGCCACAGCACAGCACAGCAATGCGATCTGGGTGTACTGTTGACCCCCCCCCGCCCTGGCCTTGTCCATGCATGGCAGAGTGTCGTTTTTCTGACCACAGTTTCGGGGTACAGAATATAAGAAGACATGATTGTGTGCCGATTGTAGAGGAGTGTCATTGATGACAGTTTTGTACCAGATAACAAGAGGCCCAACACCACTCCCACACCTGCCGCCCAGGCTGTGAGTATTGTGGTCTGCGTGAGGTATGAGCAAGTTGTTGGTGTCTCCCTTCTTTGCTGTACCACCACGCATGCACGGCTTGTTGAAGCACAGGACCCGTCTGACCATCGTTTTCTTGATTTTCCTGTGGTTATGCAAGGGGGGGGGGTCAGGTAGGCAGATGCGCTGGTTCTGAGGGTGCTGAAGTATTTCAGGGTCGGCGATGATCAAATGTTGCTGCCAAAGGATTACACTTTTTCAGCAGCCGGACCCATTGCAACTTTCTTTTTCAGATGTTGCGAAACGAATGGGCAGACAGAGTGCAGTTAAATCCGAAAATCAAATTTTACATATACATGACATTGGGTTACCATTACTACAGGAGCGAAGGCATACCGATTTATGTGTACCAAACGTACACCAACGAGGAAGAGAATTTATGGGGGAAAAGGAAGCTTCTGTGGCCATTAAGTGCGCTACAAAATTTTTATGAAGACGCTGTTTAAAGTGCTAACTCGGGGTCTGTAGTTAAACCTAGTAAAAAAAGTTTTTTTAAAAAAAATTTTACTACGTAACAGTTTACTAGGTTCACTAGTTTTTTACTAGGTATCGGGAACCTAGTAACCTAGTAACCTAGTAAAAAAGGTTTTTTTTTACTAGGTTTCAGAACCTAGTAAAAAAAAGTTTTTTTTCTTACTAGGTTTCAAAACCTCAAAAACAAAAGAACTAGGCTTTAGAACTTTCGGGCCACTTGTTGGCCACTTCTGATCTTGTCCCCTGCTCTGAGGGGCTTTTTTCCACTGGCCTAGTGAGGCAGGGTGGACCTTTTTTTTTTTTACTCCCACGCTTTGTTGCGTGGCCCCTCGAGTTGGGGTTAGGGACTCACAATCCACAGCTGGGAATTTGCTTGAACTAGTCGAGGGCGAAAAAATGGGTTTTCACCCCATGTGTTTGTATTCAAAATACTCAGTTTTTTCAGGAGAACCAAATAATGGATGAAAACCAAATTGGACCAAATATCAATACCACCCCTGTGCATAGGCATATCAGAGATGGCTCATACCCCAGTGGGTAAAGCAGTGCCTTTGCAACTGGAAGGTCATGGGTTCAAACCCAGTGGGGGTAATCAGCCAACCCCATATGCTGAGTCATAGACATCATGGGAAAATTTTCGTTTTTGTTTGTTTTTTTTGTTTTTGATTTTGTCCCCTTTGTTGGGGATCATCGAGAATGCAGGGGTGACGTAGCATTTCCGCCCACTTGTGGGCCCTCCACAAGGCAGGGGTTAGGCAGCCAATTCTGATTTTGTCCCCCTTTGCACCCCCCCCCCCCCTCCTCCAAAGGGTTTCGAAACATACATGAACTCCTTCTTCACAACATACATGGTTCGGCCTGGATGGGGCGCCACTGATCCCCTAAATTGACCAGCCAAGGTATGTAAAGCATGTGTTAGGCAGTACATCTGTTTCTTTCACCCCATTGGGGTATTGGGCGCGCGGGCAGTGGGGGGGGGAGGTTATCCCAAGGGATTGGTACACAACCTGCTAATGCAGTTTTTCACCTTGGGCAGCTCAAAAATCAAAGTTTTCGACACTCATTTTTTTGATACCGTGATCGCCTAAAATGACCATCCAAGGTATGTAAAGCATGCTTTAGGCGTATTTACGTGTTTTTCTCCTTATTTGGCTATTGGGTGCGCGCGGGGGTGTCCCAAGGGATTGGTACAAAACCTGCCAATGCAATTTTTCACCCTGCGCAGCTCAAAAATCGAAGTTTTCGAAACTCATTTTTTTTATACCGTGATCACCTAAAATGACCATACAAGGTATGTAAATCATATTTTGGGCCGTATTCATGTGGTTTTCTCCTTATTTGGATATTGGGATATTGGACGCGGGGGGGGGGGGGGGGGTCTCCCAAGGGATTGGTACACAACCTGCTCATGTAGTTTTTCACCTTGGGCAGCTCAAAAATCGAAGTTTTCGAAACTTATTTTTATGATACCGTGATCACCTAAAATGACCATACAAGGTATGTAAATCATGTTTTGGGCCGTATTTATGTGGTTTTCTCCGTATTTGGATATTGGGATATTGGACGCGGGGGGGGGGGGGGGGCTCCCAAGGGATTGGTACACAACGTGCTCATGTAGTTTTTCACCCTGGGCACCCAAAAAGTAGAAGTTTTTGAAACTTATTTTTATGATATTGTGACCACACAATATGACCATCCAAAGTATGTAACGCATGTTTTAGGCCGTATTTACATGATTTTCACCCTATTTGGGTATTAGGTCTTGGGGGGGGGGGGGGGGGGCTCCTAGGGGATTGGTACACAACCTGCTCATGCAGTTTTTCACCGTGGAAAGCTCAAAAATCGAAGTTTTTGAAACTGATTTTTTTTTGATATTGTGACCACGCAATATGACCATCCAAGGTATGTAAAGCATGTTTTAGGCCGTATTTACATCATTTTCACCCTATTTGGGTATTAGGTCGGGGGGGGGGGGTTCCAAGGGATTGGTACACAACCTGCTTATGCAGTTTTTCACCCTGGAAAGCTCAAAAATCGAAGTCTTTGAAACTTGTTTTTATGATATTATGACCACACAATATGACCATCCAAGATATGTAAAGCATGTTTTAGCCCATATTTATGTAGTTTACACCCTATTTATACCCTATTTTGGGTGTGTGTTGCTTGGGATAGATTCTCTGCGAGGTGGAATTGCCGAAGGCAATAGAATTTTTTTTCTAAATTTTGCTTTTTTTACCTAGTGAAAAAAAAATTTTCAGAAAAAATTTTAAAAGAAATTTTTTTTACTAGGTTTTACTACATTTTACTAGGTTTTGCTACATTTTACTAGGTTTTGCTGTGTGCATACTAGGTTTCACCAAATGCCCGCTAATTCGTCCGTACTATCGATGAGTTGATGAGATGTTTTGCAATCTCTTTTTCACACTGCTTCCGATGTGGTGCTTGCCCAGTGATATCTGGCGGGTGTCGCAAGTTTGAAGTGTTTCTTATGTGGTGATTGTGAGCTTGTGCAATTGTATTTGCACCGATGGCGATTTAGTTGAGGCTTGGCATTCTGGACAAGGGTGTTGCATGGTTGATTGCATGGATGGATAGAAGGGTTTGCAATTAGGGTGCTGCGAAGATTGAAATCTTCCATGAGGGGCACCCTTAGCGCAGTACGTGCGCAGTACAAGTATTTGGGCATTTAGCCGCACTAGAAACCCATACTTTGTGATACTAGGGGCATCATTTTTGTTTGATAAGAAGTATTTTGTTGCTTCTACTGCATTGCGGACATGGCACAGTTGGAAGTTCACCCAATTTCATCCATTTTCACCTATCTTCACCACGTTTCACACATTTTTTGCCGGACAAGGAGTGGCCCACAATGCTCCCTCCCCCTGGTCCCCGCCAGCAAATAGGCTAATGAATACTCGTCTTGGTCCCGTGCATTGGACAAAGGCCATCGACAAGCTGCGAGAGATGTTCCTCTCCACCTCAGGGCCTTTTGTTATGTCCTCCTCAGTCTGAAGTATTTAGGTCGTGTATATAAGGTCACAGTTGTAATTTATAGTCTTGGCAACATTGTTTGGATTGTCCTTTGTCCCCCGGGACGTAGCTGATGTTCTCGTTTGGGATTGCAAGGGGCCTAAAAGATCCAAGGGGCAATATATGGATTACGAGGTGGGCTTCGTGTATGGTACATGCGCAGGAGGACTAGGAGGACTGTGATGATGAGGGAGTTGTGGGTGACAATGGGGATGTGTGTGCTTTGTTGCACTATGTGTAGCCTTGGCTTATCCATGTGTGACAAATGTCCGTTGATCTATTGTTTTGATTGCTTTGACATGCACAAATGTCACAAGTGACTATTGCTTAATTCCCCTTGTCTTTTCCCAACAAACCTTGTGTTCACTTTGGATTCTGCAACTGTGTCACTTTGTGAACACAAGTTGCTACATCCGAGATGGTGCCTAGCAGACAAGCTAGGGTCGTTGGGGTGGCCTAATTTTGAGGGCATTTGGAAGGGGTTGGTCTTGAGGCTCTTCAGGGGAGAGTCTAGTCCAGAAGTAGCATGCAGTGCAGTGCACGGAGTCCTCCATCAGCCGTAGAAAAGTATTGTGAAGCCAATGCCACACTTCAGCCCCAGTCATCCGGAACACCCTAGTAGCCCACACATTGAAATAACAAGCAATGTCCCATGTCCATCACATCGCGGGCATTGTGTACATGAGAAATGGGGTGATGTGCAGGAGTATAGCAGACTGTCGCAATGTGTTTACGTGTATCATTCGCCTCTCGATTTGATTGGCCACTTTTGTCCATATTCATGTGGGGTAGAGCCCATAGCTACTGTGCCGGTCACCAATTGTTGTACTGTTCACTATTGCACCAACTGGCAACATAAAACTTCACGGGGTTTCCGCCGTGGGCCAGCAGAAGCAGGTGGCCTTTCCCTTTACCTCATCGACAATGGCCTTTTCTATCCCCATGAGGGGGGCCACAGGTGGTCCCGGTGGTTGGGGGTGGAGAGGAGGGGTACAAGGGTTGGTTTCGCTCGCGGTGGGGTCTGCCAAGTGCTGATGGGAAGCAAGGGAAGGGTGGTGGGGTGGCTTGGGGAGGGAGCACACGCAAGTGGTGATGTGCCCATGGATGGCGTCTTGGGGATGGACTTCCCTGGGCCCACCAACCGCTGTGGGGTCTGGCCTACCCACCGCTGGTATGGGACGGCCTCCTCAACGCCCTTGACCCATGGCGGAGGATTGTTTCTCTGTGTGGGCCACACAGAGTTGTTAACCAGGGAGCGTCTGGGGGCTCCATTGGCACGACTTGGGAGACAGGAGGTCAAGTGAATGGCGGTTTGTGCTTGGGTACAGGGCAGCAAAGTGTGGTACTGTAGACAGAGGGCTGAGCATCCAGGAGGCACCTCCCCTAATTGTGGTTTTGGTTTTTGGTGTGCGGCTTTTCGGCATAGCACCAGGGGGGGGGGGGGGGGCACCTGCTCCAAACATGATAAGTGCTCAAGGCGCCGAGGAAAATTTCTCCTAACCTTGTACTGGGATGTACTGTAATCGAGTGGTGCTGACCGGATGTTCGGTATCTTTTGTTCCCTATTTGGTGCCCTTGTTTGATACCACTCTGTGCACTTGACCGTTTTGCCTCTCTGAGATCTTGCTGATTTGCTTGGCATGTTAAAAATCTGTGGTGTCCCTTTTTTGTCTTAAAATTGAGGAACGTTGCCAGACAACAGAAATAGAAGATTAGGCGATCACCCCTCCAAGATATCACTCCTTGCATCTGGCTGATCCTGGCATTCACCACCGAGGGATCTTTTCATTTGCGCAATTTTCTTCTTCTTTTTTGGGATGTGTCTTCTAACCACGCTTGTGGATCGACATGTTGCACCAATACGTTTGGATCATACGTTTCGATTGTATTGAATTGGTGATGAATTTTGATGCATTGCTTGTGATTATTTATGCGCATTCCGTCTATTACTATTTTGTGACCCTTTAATTTGACCACTTCCACGTTTTTTACGAGAAATTTTTACGGATTCGTTGTTGCCTTGTGCTTGCTCGCCACACCACATCAGTGGGTGTGCGTTGAACTTTTTTCTTTCCAAGAATTCTTTCAGTGGTTGCCATTTGCTCGGCTGTGAGACTACATCACTCGGGGTGCTTTGAAAATTTTAATACAGGCCCATTTTGTGGTACCCTTTGCTTGCATACCCACATCACTGGTGCACTTCCAAAGGTGGCTTCATTCCAACAATTGTCAATCAACATTTGTCAATCCGCAATAACCTTCTACGCACATGCGACATCATTTGTTTCAGTCCTCCCCAAGTGGTTGAAAAGCCAAACCCCAAAAACATTTGCCCGCCCCGGGCATGGTATTTGCTGCTGATCCCCTCGGTAGTTTGCTTGCAGCCGGGTTTCGTGGAGCTGTGCATGTGCGTAGGCCACATTGATCTTGTGTAGAGTCTTTGATGAGGCCCTTGGGCCACTGGCACAGGGTGTGGCACACTCTTCTGCTGCCATGACCTTTTCCACCATCAAAGCGCGGCAGGTGGCTCCCGATGGCCGCGAAGCGGCGGCTCCCAATCGGGGCATTGTCCCCTTGTCCACGGGCAGTTGCCAAACCGCCGAAAGAACTGTGGTATGCAGAGTGGACGGGGGCTGCAGGAAGGGCTGCACAGCCCCACGCTTTGGTGTCTGCATGGGCCGAGGATGAGGCATGGGACTGCAGGGCCCAGGCCCACGGCTTGCCCTCAGACATGCCCAAGCCCTAGTCTGCACATTGCAGAGGACAAGGCAGTCCCACAACCGCCGCCTTGAAGCAGGTCCCCCAAGGGGCCCTGGGTAATGGCAGGGCTCGTCGATGGGGATGGCCCAACCCGTTGCCGTGCCCACGCTCCCCCCCCCCTCCAATACGCACGGGCACATGGCACGATCCCGGATAAACATAGGGAGAGGGGGGGGGGCGTGCACGTACAAAGGGACGGTCCTGGTCTGGGGCCCCTGTGGGGGGGGGGGTACAGAATGAGATACCCCCTGTCCAGGCTACTTTCGGAGATGCCACAGCGATTCTGGAGGGGAGCGACCATCACGAATTTTATGGCCAAGTTCCGGTCAACAGCCACTGCCCACGAGACCACGCGTACAACTATTGGGAAGCGCTGGATTTGGCGGAGATGAGCTCGGGCATTGAGGGAGAAGCGCATGGCAGTGGGGGATTGTGGGGGGGGGGGGGGGGGAGCAGAGCCTGGTCCGTCGCCCCTCGTCGTCCCTCTGCTGGTGTGCCTCAGGCCTACCTCATCTGCTTCTCACACAGCCGCAGCCGCAGCCCCTGGGGCAAGACCTTGGGCCACGCCGCGACGGGGCAGAGAGCTCTGGGGTTCCCTGGTTCTATGAGCTGGCGTCCGCTGTGGGTGTGTGTGCCTCAGTTTGGGATTGCGGTTTGGCTGCCTCTTTTCTTGGGTTTTGGGAGCGTTCTTGAATTGCCTGCGTCTTTCTGAGTATTTTGTATATGCACAAGTCCAGCGGGTCAAATCTCCTTTTACCATGCGCCACAAATGCAAAGTAGTATTGGGCCACCGCTGGGCCCCAAGTTGGGTGTTCCTCATTGTTCACCGTCAGTGTGGGTGGGGGGGTCCTGCGTGGCGATGGGGTGGACAAGGCAAGTGGCAGGTGGCGCATGGGGGTGTGTGCCATGAAGGCTGCAAGCGTACGCCGGTGGGTACTTCCGGGGGTTCGTACGTGTTCACCTTTTGAGAAGGGCATCTTCCACGCGTGGAGGGGGGGTTGGGTGCCCATCCGTTGGGTTGGGAGTGAAGAAGGCAGGTTCAACAAAAAGCCTGTAAGAGGTGGGCAGCCTGCGCAGCTACCCCCAACAGATGGGGGAAATTAATTTTTGCAGATGAGAGTGGGACAGCTGTCCCGCTCCTCACAGGCGCTGCCCCTTGGCGTCCCTCCCACGCCGGCGCCCGTAATGCTCCACATAAAGCCTTTCCCAAAGACAACGGAGTTTCGAGGGTGCTCACCACCGCTGATGCCACGCAGGAGGTGGGCATTGGAGCGGGGGTAGACCTCAGTTGCATGATGGCATGCCATAATGGCAAGATGTTGGCATGTGCGGTGGCGGGGGTAGGCGATACTGGCGTGAGGTGGGCATTCGTGGCAGGGCTTAGGCAATTAGGCTGGAGCTGGGCATGGGGGAAGGGATGGATTAGGGCAGAGCATAATTGCAGGACGTGGGCACTGGTATGGGGGGTGCGTAGTGTAGCCGTGGGATGCGCACCTCCCAAGCCTTAGGCCGAGCATCGTGAGTGAGTGTGTGGGTGTGTGGGGTGTGTATGCGTGTGCATGTGCGTGTGGGTGTGGGTGTGGGTGTGGGTGTGGGTGTGGGTGTGGGTGTAGGGTTGGGGGCGGGTGCGGAGGGATGCTGCATAGGGATGGGGATTAGGTCAAAGAGGCAGGAGGAGGATACGTGACAGAACACAGCCTTCCAGTCGAGGTCAGAGGCCAAAAGGCAAGGGTTTGGAGCAAAATCAGCCTCGAACTTGGGGCCCTTTCACAAACGCAAAACGGTTCTGATGTCGGCAGGCGGGTCGGTCAGGGTTTTGGCCAGGGCTCCCAATGACCATCGCTCAAGGATCCCCCCACCCCTGGGGGAACTCCCGGTGGAGGTAACCCTGGAGGAGGGCAAGGGAACTCCGCACCCCCCACAGGTGGAAAACCAGGCCCCACCCCCAAGGGTGAGCAGCCTGGGGAGAAGCGAACCGTACCCTCTACCCCCAGCGCCGGTGGCGCTGACAAGGGAAACGAGAACGCCAAGAAGCGCCGCCTCAACTGGCACTCTAAGTGCCTGCAGGCGGCGGGCTTTGAAGTGAAATTCCCTGAAGGGGAATAGGGGGGCGGAGTAAGAAAAAGTGCTTTTCCAATGCTTTAGGGTATACTTTAGTTGTATTAGAGGTGCTCTAAGCACACAGGCATTTCTATCTTAGTATTGGCCCAACCAAAAGTGGTGATAACACATTTTGACCTATGGAACCAAACACTAAATCAGGATGTGGTGTGGACCCCTTTATCCCCAAGCTATAGGCACTAAAACATCTTTTCCTGGGTTGCTGAGGCACTGATATACTGAAGGCCCCCACGGGTCCTGAGACACTGGCCTGGTGGTTGGTGGGGGCACAAAGATGGAGGTGGGCATGGGGAGCGGGAGGACCATGAAGGCAGGAGGCGGGCAGGTGGACCAGAAAACCAGGGGTGGGTGTGGGGGTCGGGGTACTGTGCCAATAGCAATTAATCCCTGGCACAAGGCATTCTTTCACGCAAAAAGAAAAAATGGAACCAAAAATTCTTAATTTTCAGCCCTTCGCAAAATGAAATCTGCAACAAAAATCGCAAAAAAATATTTTGGCCTCAAGGATGTGTTAGTGGCACCAAAATGAATGAAACATGACCCTTCCAAAAAAGGAAGCCAAACGCCAAAAAAAAAACCGCAAAAATAAAAAAGTTTTGGCTGATTCAACTAAAAAAAAGTCCGCAAAAGTGAAAAAAATGACAACAATAAAAAAAATTTCCCTTATTTTGGGTGCTGTCGCAAAAGTCACGTCGAAGAGAGGTTGTTAGATCAAGCGCAAGCGCGAGCGTCGTATACCCCCCCTTTTTGGAAGTCGTTCGCGTAGCATACCCCAATGTATGGTTTCTGACGTCTAACCCCTTGTAAAATCATCATTTCAGGACCAACAATGATCCCCCAATGATTTTTTTGGATTTTGACCCCCGTACCCCCCCCCCCCCCCACCTGGGTACCCCTTTTTGTGGGGGGGGGTCAAAACTTCTTTGCGTATTGGGGCCGCTGTGTGTGTATTTGGACCTGGGTCCTGAAGAACTTTTTTCTTGTATATGGACCCCATGGCGGGGGTCCTGGGTCGCAACTCCAGGTACCCCCAGTCGCCCCCCCCCCCCCCCCATATGGCCCCTTGGCAGTGAGGTCTTGGCCGTTTTCACACTGGATAGGCTGTTTAGTGGCACGGGAAAGTTTTACGAAATTCGAGTTTTCATGAAAACCTTCTGTTGCCCCTAGGGTTTGGGTGATCATTTGGTGACAATACGGGTATTTGAGCACCCATGGGGACCCAAGTAGTGGCTGCTAGGCCTATATAGCTCGTGCCATGGGCCCTGTGAAAGCTCCAAAATCACCTCGCAGTTGTGTTGCGTAGGCTGTTTAGTGACACTTGAAAATCACCTCGCAGAGGTTGCTAGATCAAAGCTAGGCAGGCGTATAGAGGGGAAAACGCCACATACCCCCCCATTTTGGGCCTTTTTGGGCCTATTCGCGTACCCTCCCCCAAGGGATTGAATTGTTAGTTCAACCCCTTGTAAAATCATTATTTTGTCCAATAAACGTATCCCCTAATGAGTTTTTGGTCCGGACCCCCCCCCCCCCCAGACCCCCCCCACTTGAAGCCCACTTTTTTGAGGTTTTGAGGGAGGTGTGTGGGGGGGGGGGGTCAAAAAATGACCCCCCTTTTTTGGGTCGAAAATCATGAATCTTTTGCGTTTTTTCGATTTTGAGCTGAAAAAGTGTTTCCGGGTCCCGACTCCAATGGGTTTGTATGGGGCAGAGTGGGACCAGCGCTCATGCAGTTTATGCACTTTTCTGCCATTTTTGCTATGTTGGCGGTTTTGGCGACCTCGGTGACCCCGTGGTACCCACTTTGAGGGGTGTGGGTGGGGGTGTTGTGACAGTATATGCCTACTAGGATATGAAAGGACGTTTTTTGCAGTCTCTAGCCTTGCCTAGGGCCGGTGAAACCCCGTGCCAAAGACGCGAAATGACTGTTTCCACCATTAATGGTTCACATGAGTGAATGGGCGATGCACTACCCGCTAATGCAATTTTTCACCTTGGACGGCTCAAAAATCGAAGTTTCCAAGACTTACTTTTTTCACGCCGTGATCCCCTAAAATGACAAGCCAAGGTATGTAAAGCATGTGTTAGGCAGTACATCTGTTTTTTTCACCCATTGGGGTACTGGCCGCGCGGGCAGTGGGGGGGGGAGGTTATCCCAAGGGATTGGTACACAACCTGCTAATGCAGTTTTTCACCTTGGGCAGCTCAAAAATCAAAGTTTTCGACACTCATTTTTTTGATACCGTGATCGCCTAAAATGACCATCCAAGGTATGTAAAGCATGCTTTAGGCGTATTTACGTGTTTTTCTCCTTATTTGGCTATTGGGTGCGCGCGGGGGTGTCCCAAGGGATTGGTACAAAACCTGCCAATGCAATTTTTCACCTTGGGCAGCTCAAAAATCGAAGTTTTCAAAACTCTTTTTTTTTTTTTTTTGATACCGTGATCACCTAAAATGACCATACAAGGTATGTAAATCATGTTTTGGGCCGTATTTATGTGGTTTTCTCCTTATTTGGATATTGGGATATTGGACGCGGGGGGGGGGGGGGGGTCTCCCAAGGGATTGGTACACAACCTGCTCATGTAGTTTTTCACCTTGGGCACCCAAAAAGTGGAAGTTTTTGA
Organism: Eutreptiella sp. 'Long Island Sound 2002'; assembly: GCA_964036045.1. Classification (NCBI taxonomy): domain Eukaryota; phylum Euglenozoa; class Euglenophyceae; order Eutreptiales; family Eutreptiaceae; genus Eutreptiella; species Eutreptiella sp. 'Long Island Sound 2002'. The sequence goes on from OZ038386.1 coordinate 63,890,691, forward strand.
AACTTATTTTTTTGATATTGTGACCACACAATATGACCATCCAAGGTATGTAACACATGTTTTAGGCCGCATTTATGTGTTTTTCACCTTACTTGGGTATTGGGTGCGGGGGGGGGGGGGGGGGTCTCCCAAGGGATTGGTACACAACCTGCTCATGCATTTTTTCAGCCTATACAGCTCAAAAATTGAAGTTTCCGAAACTCATTTTTTTGACACTGTGATCACCTAAAATGACCATCCAAGATATGTAAGGCGTGTTTTAGCCCGTATTTATGTAATTTTTTCCCCTATTTATGGTGTGTTTTGCTCAGGGTAGATTCTGTGCGAGGTGGACTTGCCGAAGGCAATACAATTTTTTTGACATTGTGACCACTCACAATGATGAAATATGCTATGTAAAGCATGTTTTAGCCCCTCTTTGTGTGTTTTTCGCCCTATTTAGGTGTGTGTGGGGGGGGGGGGTGGCTCCCAAGGGGGCTAGGGCACAACCTGCTTAATTAGTTTTTCAGCCTCAGCAGCTCAAAAATGGAAATTTCCGAAACTGCTTTTTTTGATACTCTGACCATCCAAAATGATCAAATATCCTATGTAGAGCAAGTTTTAACCCCTTTTTTATGTGTTTTTCACCCTATTTGGGTGTTGGGGGGGGGGGGGGGGGCTCCCAAGGGGGGGGGAATGGGGCACAACCTGCTTATGCAGTTTTCCAGTCTCAGCTGCTCAAAAATGGAATTTTCCGAAACTGATTTTTCTGATACTGTGACCACCCAAAATGATCAAATATCCTTGTAAAGCATGTTTTAGCCCCTCTTTATGTGTTATTCACCCTATTTGGGTGTGGCGGGGGGAGGCTCCCAAGGGGGCTGGAGCACAACCTGCTTATGCAGTTTTTCAGCCTCTGTCGTCCCTCTCCCCTCTTCGAGGTGCCTTGCCGAAGGCAATAGAATTTTGTGCAAACAAAATTCAAAACACCCAACGCCAAATTAGTATTCCGCAAAATCTCAATATTGGCATGGTAGGTATCGCTACTAAGGCTTTTGTTGGACTGATTTTGTGTGTCTTTCATCGAGACCAGTAACCCACACACTTCCACACACGGGGTAGGCCCAAGAGGCAGCCTCGGGATCAGGGTCGATGAAAAGGGCAAGTGGCAGATATAGAGGTTGGGGGCGGTCATGGAGGCAGGATGTGGTCAGGAAGGGGGGGCATTAGCACAGGAGGTGGCCAGGGGGGATTAGGCCGTACAGGCAGGCCATGGGATTGGGCCTGGGGGTAGGCCAAAGAGGCGTGTGGTGTGTCTGGGGGTGTTTTGGCCATAAGCACAGGAGTTTGGAGGGATGGAGTAGGGCAGAGCGGCAGGAGTCTCGCGTGCGTTGGGGGAGGGGGGCAGCCCGTAGCAGGAAACGCAGCAAAGCTGATACGTAGAACACACGGCCAGGAGCCAACAAGTGTGTTTGTGTTCCACAGAGCGAGCATGACTGGGACGGATGGTCAGCGTGGATGACGCCTGCTGTTGGTGCTCCCGGTTTACCAGAACCATCCCTGCGGTGCTGCCACCCTTTGGCCCCGGACCACATTGGTGCGTAAGCAGCGAGGGGCAAGCAACCCCGTTTGTGCTTCTCATTGCCCTTTTGTCGCATGGTCCTTGTGGCAGGGGGGTTTGTGCAAGGCGGTGCAAGTGTGCGGACGTGTGGTGTGATACCCTGCCTTGTGTCAGGCACCATCCAAGCCTTGCCCTATGGCTCCGTGACTTCCCGGGCTCTTGAGACAGCACGTCAAGAAGGTCAAACCTGGATCCATTTAGACAGGTTGCTGCTGTGCTATCGGATTGCAGGCCTGGGCACTCATATCTCGATCGATCGGTTGCGGCCCTGTAACCTCCTGCTCCTCCCAGCCCTGAGACTGTTAGCTCCGCCTGGGGGGGGGGGGGGGGGCAGGGGCCGCGAGCTGCGGCATTGCACTGCATGTACGTGTGTGTGGGTGTGGGTGTGGGTGTGGGTGTGTGCGATCCATCGTCTGGGGTACCTTTGGTGAGGGTGCAGTGGTTGGGGATGAGGCTGAACCCACTTTGTAGTTGCAGCCATGCAGCAACGTGCTCCATGCGCTTTGCAGGCGGCAGCCGAGGGCTAGCCCGAGGACTGCACGCACAAGCTGCTGGCCCCGCTTCTCCTCATCACAGAAAGGCGTCCAGTGCCTGTCATTGACTGCTTATTGACACGTGCCTAACGAGACCAAGAACACGTGGGCATCCTTGATTCACTGCCTGTTTGTCACGTACATTGGGTGTGCGCGTGTAGAATGTACTGATGCACGCCATCCAGCACTCCGTTGCACTCCATCCAACTTCAACAGACCGAAAGATGTCGAGGGTTGCTCTGCAGCTCCTGATGCGTTGTCTCCAACCGCTTTTCTTGCGTTCTTCTTGTCTCGCAGTTCCCAACGTGTGTGTCTGTGCACATGCTGCGCGCTGCCTGTTGACTGTTTTTGGCCCAAATTGCACAGATTTGGGAGGGCACCTCCCAACGCAGCGCCCATGCCCTGGGGCCGTTGCTGGTGAGTTTGGGACTGAAGCACTGGATTCGGGAAGGCTCATGTCACAGCGAAAGATGGCTAGAGTACAGTAGAGCAAGCAACGCGGCCACAAACATGGGCCCTGGGACGAAGTAATGGCCAACAATGTGAGGGAGATGTGTTTGACTGCGTGTTGTTGTTTGGTAGCCTGGCTGACGTGATGTACCCGGGGGACGGTTGTGGGAGTGGGTATGGGCGATGCCCCGGCCCTTCACTTGTGGTCAGGACTTGGGACTTGGGCCAGGGGAAGAAGAAGACCATGGCCATCCGAGTCAATCTGACAGAGATGATGGAGTACAACCTTTTTGGTACGATGAGGGTCCTCCGCGGCCGTCCCACGCAGTCGCGTGCCCACCCCCCGAGGCTGGACCCCCGCTTCCTGACAACTGCGCTGGTCGAGGGCGGCAAGAGCCCCAAGTCCCCCAAATCCCCCAAATCCCCCAAGTCCCCCAAGTGTCCCCGGTCCCCGGCTGCGCACGTACCCGCAGACCGCGCGCCCTCGCCCACCCGGTCCCCCAATGACCGCGTGCAGAAGGAGGCCCGAGGGCGGGCCCGCGAGGCTCTCCCCGTGTCGGCGCTGTCTCCTCCTCCGAGAGACTGGTCGGTGTGTGCCCTCCGTTGCCGGATCGCATTCCCGTGCCACACATGTGCAGCAGCGGTGTCAGGGCGACAGGGGCGACTTGCCGCTTTGGCATCACGGGTCTCTACTGATGGCTCTTCCCTCTGATGTTGCGGCACCTCACCTTTTCTCACTGGCACAAACACAAGGGGAGTCTTTGCACTGAAGGTGTCACGCTGTGCACCGCCCCCCCCGCATTCACAGAGGACTGCACGCGTTAAAAGGGGCAGTCCGCAGGGATTGGACAGAGTGCCCGATAGAGCGCGATCACAAACAGCGCCGTGCAGAGCGCAGGCTGTGGGGCTGTGGGATGAAGATGACCCGCATGCGCTGGAGGATGTCACGGATCGATCCGTGAGACATATCATCGTCTGCAGTGATTCCCTCACCACCGGAGCCGCGGTCCTCATCAGATTGCTTCGTTGCAGCGGCCTTGGCCGTGCCGTGAGGGCCTCGGGTTGTGAACAACTTGAACGGGTTTACGCTGCGATAGTGTTCCGTGGGGCCGGTGTCTCCATAGCGCCGGGAGGTCTGACGACGCCCACAGGCAACACATAACACTGTAACAGGGGCCTACACGAGGGCCGAAGGTGCCGGCATTTTTTCGGGTCCTCGGGTTCGGCTGCGTTGGCTGCGTTCTCCGGTGTTTTGGGTGTTTGATGCGTCTTCAGAGTCCGATTGCCATTGATGTGTGTTGTGTGCCGTGGGCGGCCGTCGTACCGGCGCTGTGCCCCCAGTTGTGTCACGCTGGTCGTGCGCTGTTCCCACGCTGCGCCCCTGCCCCACCGGTCGGTTGCCCCTGACTTCCAAACCCTTCGGTGTTGCAGACATGGCACGAGTTCTTCGGGAGGGTGAAGTCGCAATCTCCGCGCCCTCCTGCGAGTGCTTCCACTTCTGCCTCAGGCTGCACTTCTTCAGAGTGTAGTCTGTGCTCCGTGGTCAAAGATGTCCTGCGTGTCAGTCGTATCTCCGCCATCTTTACGCTGTTCTTATCGTGTTCCTGGAAATTGTTACGCTGTTCCCACGCTGGTACGGACGGCGCTAGTAGGAGCTGGCCGTGGTCGTTGATCTATGGCACTGTGTTTCCCAGTGGCCACCCGGCCGTTTCAAAGGAGGACCCCCCCCCTCCCCCCACCACCCGCCCACTCCTCTGTTCCAAAGCCTGTTCGAGCGATGGGGATCCGGAGTCTTAGGGCTGTGGGGCTGTGACTGTACCCGGTATCCGGTGCAGTCAGGGGCTGAGGGGGGGTGCGGTGTAGTACACCCGATGACCAGTGCGAAGGGGCCCCCACAGCCCCGCAGGATCGCGTGCGCCCCGGACCCTCACCGCCCCTTCCGCAGGGCCCTCACCCGCCGGGGCCACAGGGCGCGGCAGCGGCGGACGTCCCACAAGTGATTTGCCCTTCGGCCGAGGCCCCCCGACGGCGGGTCAACGTGGGCACTGAGGGCCAGACGATGGTCACGGTGCATCAGTTCGATACGTCTTCGCCGGTGGCCCTGAAGCCGCCGCCGCCCGTGAGGCACCGGCTGGAGCTGTTTGCCGGGGACTACGAGGCGCTGTGGAGGACGTGTAGCAGGGCCGACGTCGATGCCCTGGGTACGTGGGGGGCCTGGGGGACGGGGGTTGGGGGCCCCGAGGGCAGGGGACGGGGCCTTCGGAGGGGCGGTCAATGTGCAGGAGGGTGTCGTAGGGGCAGAGGGCACGGCGGAGGCGCTGGGGGAGGGATTGTGCAGGAGGGGGGTTGGGTTGGGTTGGGCTGGCGGCCTCATGCAGGAGCAGGCCCTCGGGTGTGGGCTTCCTTCCCTGCCCCACCACGAGGCTGAACAACCTGACTGTCCGGTTCCAAGGCCGAGCGGACTATCGACAGCCACCAGACCCCACCGAAGCGCAGATGGGCGGAAGATACCATCGTCCTGTGTGTAGGCGCGCGCGCGGGCAGGGGTGTGGGCGGGGGTTGGGCCTTGCGTGTGGGGGGCAAGTGTGGCCTGGTGCTCCAGGCCCGGTGGGGCAGGCCATGGGAGCCTGACGCTGAGCCCACCGGGGAGTAGTGGGCCAGGGCATCGCATCCTCCTGGTCACCGAGACACGCTGCCTGCCCGTCCCACGACTGCGTACACACGGGGACGGGTGTGCGCCGGGCACGACTGGGGGGGACCCGCGCTCCTTGACTGCCTGTTGGCACAGGTGGTGCTGCTGTACTAGCTGGGTCCCGCACTCCCACGGCCTGGGGCGCTGGTGGCAGGTGGAGGGGTCCCAGGGCGCGCTGAGCGCTTCCCTGCCTTGGGACCTGCCCGGGAAGGTTCCCGGGTGCGGCGCTGCTGCCCCGTTAGTCCTAGGGGCCCGTAGGGCACACCACCGGACTGGCCCCTCCAAGGGAAGGGGGGGGTGGGGGGCAGGGGTCGGCAGGTGGCTATCTGGCCTCCAGGGGTCGCCCACAACTGCACTGCAGTGCACGGGGCTGTGCTGGCCTAGGCGTCTGTGATGAGGTTGGAGGGGCGCGTGCACACCTGGAGGTTCCCTGGGCAGGCCGCCCCAGGGATGCCCACAGCGGTCAAGCTGTGAGCCCTTCACTGCCTCCACTTTTCAGGCCCTGAGGGCGCCGACTCCGTGCACCCCTCCCGTCGGGGGCGCAGGCTGGGGGGGGTTGAGTGGTGGATGGGTCTACCTGTCCGTTCATTGGCCCATGGTGTTCACTTGTTTGGGAGAGGAGGACCACCTGCTGGGTTACCATGCGGGTCCCAGATCCCGACAAACTCGTCATTCAGCGTCCGCCCCTTTTCCGCGAGGGGAGGGACCTCGTTCACCATGTGCCGGCCTGCAGTGAGGGTGCGAGGGCATGCTGGGGGGGGGGGGTCTGCTTTTGGTCCCGCCCCATTTCTGTTGGAGGGGGGGGGGGGTAGGGGCAGCAAAAAGTCTGCTCCCCAGTTTCCTGGTCCCCAAGGGGAACCAGCCCACGGCCTGCACCCTCGCTTTGTGGTGGCTGAAATTTGGGCCGACAGAGGTGCAGGAGGGGGGCTGGGGGCAGCGTGGCATGGACAGCGTGGCTGCGCACCCCCCCCGCCTCACAATGACTTTGCCTGCATCACCCGCGCAAACAAGGATTTGCATGCATCACGGCCCCTGAAATGAATTCGCGCGCACCCCCTGTGAAACGAAGGAAATTCGCGCGGCAGATTTAATTTTTTTTTGGAGGGGTGATGCGCGTGAATTTCTTTTTTGGGCGGGTGATGCGCGCGAATTAATTTTGGGAAGGTGAAGCGCGGGAGTCTATTGCCGGGGGGGGGGGCGGTGCACGCAGATTTATGAAGGGGGGGGGAGGTGGTGTGCGTGAATTTATTTTTTGGGGGAGGGGTGATGCGCACTCCAAAAAGCAATAAGTTGGCACACATCAGCCCCCCCGCCCCCCCCCAAAAAAGAGATTCACGCGCATCACCCCTCCAAAAAGAAATAAATTCGCACTTTTTTTTGGGGGGGGGGGCTGATGCGCATTAATTTCTTTTTCGGGCGGGATGATGCTCGTGAATTTATTTCTCGGTGGCGGTGATGAGCGCGGATTTGTTTTTTTTGGGGGGGTGGGGGGTGGATGCGTGCAATTTTCATTTTTAAGGGGGGGTTGATGGGAGAGAATGTGTTTTTTTTTGTTGGGGGGTGATGCCCGCGAATTAATTTTTGGGGAGGTGCTGATGCACGTGAATTTATTTTGGGGGGGGGTGATGTGCGTGAATTTGTTTTGGAGGGGGGGGGTGATGCCCCCCCCCCCCCCCCCCCCGCGCAACTCACGCGCATCACCGCCCTGGCCACCCGGACCTGTCCCCATGAGCAGCGATCATCCGTCGGTGATGTGCCTGACGGCCGCACCCTCTTCCCACTCGCTCGCTTGGCGGGGCACCCGGTCCTCATAAGTCGTTTCCTGCCCCACGGACATCGGCGTAGCAAAGAAGAGACCACCCGCAGTGGCACAGTGCCTCTGAAGGAGAAGTCGGCTCGTCTAATGCTGCGGGCGATCACCTTCCGCCAGCAGCGCAGTGCCCCTCCTCGTGGGATGTGTGTGGGAGGTGGTCCCCCCGGCCATGCCCACGCACTCACACACCCACACACTCACACACTCACACACGCTCACACACTCACATACGTCCGCATGATTCTGTCTGAAGAGGCAAAGGCCTGAGGCATGTGTCCGCACGCACCACATTCCCAGGGCCGAGATCGGGTCCAGGGAAACGGGGCCGGGCAGGTCTGGGGGCAGCACCGGGTGTACCGGAGGGATTTATGGCGGCGACATCCCCGTGCCACATCCGGCGCCCTCTTGGCTGAGCGTTGGTGACGCTGAAGGGGACGTGGTCAGACAAAGGCCGTCCTGATGAGACTTCAGCGCGATCCCAAGGCCCAGTGCTGGGGCTGCCGCACACCGGCCCCCCGGATCACGTCGACCAGCGCGGGAGGGCGTGCGGAGGACAGAGGGACCCCGAGCCCCTGAGGCACGGACCCCCCGGGGGCGCTGGGGGGACATGAGGGCCACGGGCACACCCTCTGCCCAGGCATTAGCGTGGGGCTGTTCCAGTACATCGTCACCCAATTCGAGAAGGCGGACACGACGCGCGATGGGCATCTGCAGCTGCGGGAACTGCATGAGTTGGCCAACCTGATGTACGGCAAACGGTACGTGCGAGGGCCCAGGGCCACGGGGATGGGGGGCCTCTGGCCGTCTGCCAGACGCATCCCCCCCCCCCCGCACGCGCGACATGTGTCTGCTGCACGGCGCACACACCGCGTGTGATACGCCGTGTCACGCGGTGTTTGGGCATCACGACGTCGGAGGGCAGCCCAGTGTCGGAGGGCACCAGAGCAAATGGTTTGCAGTGCGAAACAAGAGGGAAACGGCGTGCGATGCGGCGGGTCATGCAATAGCGAGGGCAGCCGTAGCGCGTGAGGAGCCAGTGAACGTGGTGCCTGAAAGGGGTGTGCTGCCCAGGGGAGGGCCTGTGGATCTGGAAGAGAAGTCACACACCAGTGCACAGAGCGACGTCCGCAGAGGATGGCGCGGTTACCCACAAAGCCAGAGCCAGTGATCCTGTGGTTGGCTCTCCCTGACGTCCGGTCTGACAGGGGAGGAAGACAGGAAGACGAGTGCTAATCCTTACAGTCCTTGCATGGTCACCGATACCGGAGGGTGTTACGTCGTCACGCTGGATACGCCAGGGGGGTCTGGGCCTCGCCCCTCCTCTCCCCCCTCCCCTGCCTCCTCCCCTCCCCCCTCCCCTGCCCCTCACGATCTGAACATGCATAGAAACGATACCACAATCTGAAGAGAGCCTCAAAGACTATTTCCCGACAGCATCCAGCATCCGACACTCTGGAGCAGTTATTTGGATTTCTGGGGTCACCAGAAAAAAGAAACGGGGGTGGGATGAGGGGGGGCGGGGGGCGGGGGGCAATTGAGGGATCAGGTCCCCGGGGTTTCAAAGATAGCGGCCCCAGTGGTGTGTGGGATCATTTGTGGTCCTGCTTCTTCTCTCGGGCGCAGCCCATGTTGAGCATGATGTAGGCTGTTGAACCAACGAGGATTAGTTTAGTGCATAGTGCAAAAGGATTGTGGAGGTTTGTCGACTGGCTGCTCCTCTTTGTGTTCTGTTTGTGCTGCACCATGAGTACGCTTGCATTGGAGACAGCCTTGAAAAGAGGCAGCTGTGTGAATACACCCGCCAAGCCAGCCACTGCATCCCCCGCCCCCAGTTTTTGACTGAGGTGGTTTGCAGTGGCACGTCCCCCCCCCCCTCCCCCGGGGCTACATATCAGTGTGTGGATGAGCACCCTTTCGTGGCCTCCTACAGGCACAGTGCCATGGGAGTTTGGGGTGCGGGTGAGCAGGTGTACGTCCATCGGGTCCCCAGGGTGTTGCCAACAGTCGTCCCCAGTCGTATGTGTGTGACGGAGCGCCGAGGACTGCCCACGTGGAGCGGCGCGTGACGCGTACCTCGTCGCGTGGGCGGCATCTGCTGAGACGGCGGTCCTCCTCCTCCTCCTCCTGCTCCTCCTCCTCCTCCTCCTTCCCCCCATCATTGCGGGGGAAGTGGAGGGAGCTGCTGCCGCCACGGCGGTCATGGGGGAGGAGCCCAGACCACTCACGGAGGAAAGCCCATTTAAAACCCAAAGGACAACAGCCGCCTGAAGCAAAAGTGAGCCCCCCCCCCCCCAACTCAATGCAGTCTCCATGTGCCCAGCCCCCCCCGCCCGCGCACTGGAAAAGGAATGGTGAGTAGAGAGGTCAGGATGAGCCAAGGAGGGAGAGGGAGGGCACAAGGTGGTAACAGGCCGATGGGCACCGCCGCCTACGGAGGGATAGGGTTAAACGGAAGGGCAGCGGTAAGTGGCGATCGGCCATTGGCGCCGTCAGCAGCGGACCACAGCACACCGAGGTGTCATGCCAACGCCCCCCCCCCCCCCGTACTGAATAAAGTGTTCCATGAAGGCTGCATTGAGTTTGTTGTTGTTGGAGGTGTCCCATAAAGGCCCCTCACGCCCCCTTCAACCTTTTGCTCATGCTCTGAAGGCAGATTTGCAATATGACGAAGGCATGGGGAGGGGCTGCAATGCTGATGCGATACTCCCTCCCACAGCCCCCCTCACTTTTGATCGGACATTTTCAGATCTGCAGAGGATGCCCAGTACCTGTTCAGTTCCATGGACACCAATGGTGACTGTAGAGTCTCGCTGTTGGAGTTCATTGTCTGGTGGCGCAACAAAACCGTAAGTCGACAAAAGGAGAAGGAGAAGGATAAGGAGAAGAAGAAGAGGTTGTGGTTGCGTGTACAAGGGGCGAGTGCTGGAGGGGTTTGAGGATTGGGTTGGTGCGCTTTGAGGTCACCATGTGATAGAGGAGGAGGAAGTCCACAAGGATTTCCTCCATCCTCAAGCGTGACGGGACAAAGGTGTGGGAGGGCATGCACCAGCACATGGTCGCTGGTTCTGTGGTACTCCCATGCGATGGACGACCCAGGACTTGGTTGTTCCTGTCCACCAAAATGGTCTCCTGGACATCCTACACCTGAGACCCTTCCCTTTTACCACCCATCCCCCAAATGCAAACCCCAGAAGAGGACCAGCAGCCGTCCCGTACGCCTACCTCTTAGACGACGCCCTCTAGAGGACAACTCTTGCTTCTCACCTCCCTCTTTGCAATTGTCAGAGTGTTGCTGACACTTTTTGTTTGGGATGACCAGACCAAGGGAGGCATTCTGCGATGTTTCTTTGATGGAGTATGCAATCCCTCATGGTAAATGGACATGACAGGGGCTCATCTGACCGCTTCATGGGACGTCTTCCACAGCCCACACCACATTTTGAACTTCTTGGGGCTCCAGGCCTGTGGCGCATTTTGGCGGGCTGAGGGCACCATGCACCCATACCAGCAAAGAGTCGTGCCATCAGCATCCCAGTCTTGGATTGCGTACCGGGAAGTGGTGTTGCAGATGGATGCGCAGATCTTCCTGCGATTGATGGAGGCAAGAGGAGACACAGCGGGAGGCAGCAGGGGAAAACGATGGGGAAGGTGTGGGAAGTGGGCGGGGGTAAGGATAAGGATAAGGTGGTGGTATCTACAGTGGTAGCAGCCCAGAAGAGGTGGACGGAGGTGGAGGTCTCGGACATCAAGGATATCCCGCCGATGGACCTGTACCGAGCCATGGAGGGTGGTTTTGGAGTCTCCACCCTTCCTCCTCAACTCCCTCTGTCCACCACCAACACCCCCTTCTGCCCCCAGTCCATCAAAGTGCCACTGCTGCTGCACTCTACCCTCCCGCGATCAGAGGCATGGGGAAGTGCTCGTGCACGGACAACGGGGGGGAATGCTGGGGCAGGGCTGGGCAGGGCCGGGCCGGGCAGGGCAGAGAGCAAGGCAGAGGGCAGTGCAGAGGGCAGGGCAGTGTTCTCACCATCTCTTCGTGCCCTTGGCATTGCCTCCACATCCCTGGGGCCCTGCATGCATTCCCCCATTGCTGCTTGCGCTGAAGCTCCTCATCAGCCCCGTGTCCTGTTCCCTCAGTCCAAGGATTTTGCTGTAGTCCCACACTGCGCTGCACGACGTCCTCCTGCGCCCGGTGGTGATGCTGCAGCCGCAGTGGGCCTGCCCATGGCTTGGGGCTGCTGCCGGGACGTTCCTGCGGGGCCCTGCAGGGCCCTGCATGACCCCCGGTGTCTGGCCCCCCGGGGGTGGCGGGGATGAGCCCGTCGGCAAGGCCCAGTGTCTTCAAGTGCCCGTCGGCATTTCAACGTCCGCACAGTACTCTGGTGCCCTGCAACTGCGGGAGCATGGCCTCGCCGCCCGGCGCATACACACACCAGACGGCCACCCCCCCCCCCTCCCCGTGTTCTCCAGCCGTGCCAATCGGCGTGGAACGGAATGAGGCCGTCCGAATGCACGAACCCGCACACAGTCTCAGTCCCCTCAGCTCGTGCCCCGGCCCTGACGCGCACGTCACCCAATGTGTTACCGCGTGTTCCATCCTTTTACGCCGGTGAGGCCACGTGGCTCAGCCTCCACTTGGGCACTGTAGTCCTGAGGACCCAAGTCACGACTTCGTACCACTGCCCAGGCCTGTCCCTTGGCTCAGCAGCATCCCACATCTGCTATGGGTCTGCGGGTGCGCCGTGTGTTTGTGGGCCGTGTGTCGGACATTCCCAACCCTCCGCTCTGCCTCCCCTTTCCTCTGACCTCGGGGCAGAGATCCGTTCGATTTGAGCCAGAAATCTCAGATCGGGTCCGAGGGGGGGTGGGGTGGCAGGCGGCGTGCGGTCGCGCGTGTGCAGTGCATTGCCTCTTCCATACAGCGGTGCTTTTGTTTGACTGCATTCCACGCAAACCGGAATGCTGCACGCTGAAGAATGAGGTGCCGGTGTGTGGCCCAGGGCGGTTGTTGGTGGACGTGTTTTTCCTTTTTTTTTTCTGTGAAAAGAAGGCGATCTCCAACCGCCGTCGGTTACACGACCACCGCCGTCGGTTCCCATCCAACCGCCATTGGATCCCCTCAAACCGCTGTTGGTTGTCCTCCAGCTGCTGTCCAATTGTTTATCTAAATATTGAGCTGACTACTCCAATTGGACGCTCCAATTTTCTTCAATATTGATTAAGCCAGTTTCCTGGTGTGGCAGTGTTGCTGCATCTTGTAAACATGTCCTAAATGTTGTAGTGCAAGGTCTTGTCAAGGGCCATACCCTCCTGACCTGAACTGTCGCTGCGGCGCATCGGGAGGCCTGATGTGGACCGGATTGGTATGGGGCCACTGACGGCAGGTGACTTAGAAAACTGCCCCCAAATGTCTCCACCACATCTTTTGCGCAACTTGAAAGCCTTTATGGCCTTTCAGCCCCACAGATTGTGCCCCACATTCGTCACTCAAAGCTCCTTTTTGTGCCTCTGCCCCTAAAACATCAACCCTACTCAAAATATTGTGAAACGCAACCTTTTCCAAACACTGTCCACGGGTTAAGCTGTGTCCCGAGGGACTGTTGATGTAGTACATGTCGCATCATGACAATGTGGCAAATGGACATGAGGTGGTCCACGTGCCAGCCCCACCTGTGGTCATGTACAGTGCTAACCTGATGGTCTTCTACTATTTTGGGTAGTCCATTCTGAACTAGATCCAGTGGAATCCACCATTCAGTCATTCACATTCTTGTTGAACGCGGGTTGTTGTTGCCCACATTCATGCAAACCTGCATGTTAGTTACCCCGGATGAATGTATATTGCTCTTCCTAGTGTTTTCCTTGGATGCCTATATGTGTCTATATATGTATATATATATATATATTACTACACATGGATAGATCGATGGATGTTTTGACTGCAAGTGGCTGGTGGATGGGACTGACTGTTTGCGGACCGTAATACACTATAAAACAGTAACCAAAACGGGATACCCCACGTTGTGGTTGTCCAGGAGGTAAACCGTGGGCATGCCATGCATTTTGGATATGATGCTGCCCATCCCACAACAGCATACCACAACCAAATAGCGCCATCCTTTCGTTCCGGGCCTGTAGAGGTGTGCCTCTGCCATACAGGAGCTCAGGGCCATTGCTGACCATGCGTGTGCGCCACTCATAGCCTGGGCAGCAATACCAGGCAAAGAATGCATTTTGACAGTGGGCACCACTGTAACAATCCGTATCACACACCTTTTCTTTTTGTACCCTTGCCCCCCATGCCCATCCTCCCCCAGCGTACAACAGACCCCCCCCCCCACCCTGAGGGTGATGGCCGCCAAGTGACCCCCCCCCCCCCCCCAAGGGGGGGATGGACACCACAATTCATGGCCGGTCAGTTGCCTGCTGTAGGGTGCTCAAGGCGCTGGGATACACGCTGACATGCACAAATGCTGATGGTGTCATGCACATGATGCAAATAAGCTCTCGTGGGGTTGAGTGGGGGTGAATGGAACAGCTGATCCTCAGTGCCCCCAGGGATGCAGAGTGGACTGCAACTGCCGTACACCCTTGGGGGGCAACACCTCTGCTGGTTACATAAGTGTCAGCGTGGTCGGTGGGGGCAAGCCTTTTTTTAGTGGCTCGGATACCCTGCCCCTGGGGGGGCGGGGGGCTGCCTGCCTGCCTTTTTTGAAAGTCTGGGTGCCCTCAGCGGAATCCCCCCCCCCTCTGGTGGGGGTAGGCCAAGAGTGGGTTGGGACCTTTTTCTGGACAACATGTTCAAGCTATGAGCACTCTGATGCACCGAGGTGACCATTGATGGCAGTAGCTCGGTTGTTATAGAACTAAACATGAAAACTGATGGCCCCTGTGCGCACTAATTTTTGCATGTCAGTTGCGTTATCGTTTTCTCCAGTCTAGTGGTGATTCCTCCTCAATTTTTGACAGCTGGGAGTCCAGCGACAGTGAGAAAGTAACATACATGTCCTCAGCAATCAGTGGTGACCTGTTTCCGATTTTGATGCATTGTGTGTGGTTGGATATTGGGTAGGTAATGTGGACAAGGCGGTGAATGCGTGCCTGCTTCCTGGGCTGGACCCCACCCCCTGGGGTAGGGGTAGGACAAAAGCCATGCCTGCCCTGAAAAACTGCCTGCCTCCTCCAATATTTCACCTCCCCCCTGTCACAAAAAACGCTCGGGTGGGGGTGGTGAGGTGGCACGCACAGCTGTCAAGCATTTCACGGCAGCACGGTCATGCACAATTTCAGTGGCACCATGTTTGTACACGAGGCTTCTGTACTGCCGACCATGGGGGGAAGGGCCTTGCACAACAGCCAGCACGGGCGCCTTTGCAGAACAAATGTAGCGGCCAACACTGCCTTCAGGGAACATTCTCAGAGGTCTGAGGAGTGCAATGGGTCAGAACAAAGGAGGTGTACATGACCTCTGACATCGATGTCTCACGGTTGCAATCCTGTGCAATATGATACCGATGCATTTTTTTCCCCCGGAAGCTAGCGGGGGACAGGATGGACAGGGGGGGGGGGCGACGGTCCGCAGGATCTCCCATTTGACAGCCCTCAAACTGCCACAAACAACACATGGCACATCCATTGCTTCACACAACTATCGGCAGGTCAAAGAAATGTGAGTTCTGTGCAAGGCAGGCGCATTCCCCCACCGCTCCTTTTATTTGCTCCATGGCATAGACGGCCTTCCCTCTCCCTCGACAACAGTTCACCAATGCTTTGAGGGTCCCTTGTAAAGAAGGATGGGGTTTGGGGAGGGGAGCAGGAAGGTGCAGCTACAGGGGCACTGACACTGCATACAGGGAGTGGCGCACCAATGCAAGCACCTGGGATGGGCCGGAGGGACGGAGTCCATCTGTCAGCCCTTCCGCAGGGCACTGTAGATACAGGGCAGATACAGGGCATAAGGGGAGTGGCCCTGATCCCCTTCATCCGGCTTTACCAACCAATGCTGGCTGTAACATGACAAGCGTGAGACGTTGGCTAATTTGGGCTTCAAAATGAGGCGCAAAGATGCCGATGAGTAGCCATGCCAAAGCCCGATGTTGTGCTAGGGGACAGCCCCTAGCCCGACTATCAATCTGGTGTTGTTGGCTGCTTGTAGAAACGTATGGAGTCTGCAGGCAGCCGTGATGCATGGGTGTGCAGCCCATCTTGCTAATGACAGTATTCACAAAGTGGGTATCCCTCACCTGAAAGTGGGTATTGTTTGCAATTGTAAGACATGCTAACAAAGGCAACACCAAGGGGAGGTGGAAAATTGGCTTGCGCCCGGGGGGGGTCACGGCTGTCGCCTGAAGGAGGGGGGGGGGGTTTGGGAAATGGACACCTGTGACAGGACCTATGTATGGTCCTCATTGTCAGCCTTTTTTTTTACCATGCTATAGACTCTCTGATTTTTGAATATAGGCAGAGCCTGACTTAGCTTAGTTGGTAGTAGGCCTAGGCTCCATTCCCAGAGGTCCTGGGTTCAAACCCAGCTTCATGCAATGTTTTTCCCTTCGCTTTTTTGGTCTTTTTTATGTCTTCATGTTTGCATGTTTGCATGTGCATGCCCCCCTTTTCACCTTCTTGCCCAACTGGGGGGGGGAGGAGAGGACGGAGGCTGTGCAGAAGGCAAAATTGAGGGATGCTGTGTGCCTACCCAGTGACATATCCCTTCCTGCTGCAGAGATGGCCATGGTGGGGCGTTGCACCCCCCCCCCCCGTGCTATGGGATGCAACCGGAATAGACCGGACATAAATACCACCACCGTTGGGGGTAGGGGGGGGGACTGGGGGGCTGTGTATACCGGTTGTCATTGCCCCGTCACGGCGGGCCAGAAGGGGGGGGGGGGGGGGGTTTGGGAAATGGACATCCGTGACCCCCCGTGGGCGCAAGCCAATTTTCCCCCACCCAAGTGCACAAGTGGGTTTGCCAAAGGGGGGTGTCGATTTCCAAACACATGTTTAATGTTGGCAATGGAGCAGCATTGTGAGGATTTCTAGGTATTAAAGGTGGACTTAATTTGTAAATGCATACCGTGCCATGTTGCATGCCTTTATGAGAGCTTTGCAGGAAGCGTGTGGAGTGCCGGTGGGGGTGGTCAGAGTTTTTTTTTTTAATAGTTCTTGACGCTCAAGGTGTCGTTGAGTGTACTCGGGAGAACCCCAGAACGTCCATTTATGCACAGTACAGGTGCACCCGGAAACCGAGTGGACCTGTGGTCCAGGCAACGTATAGTCATAACATGTGTCAACCCTTCATATAGTAGTGTAGTCGGATGTGCAACACCCAATGGGCAATCAAAGGAGGTGGAGATGGTCATCGCTCTGAGGCTGTGTTTCAACGGTCAAGGCATGCCTCATCTTGGGCTAGCTTCCGGAGCTCAAGTGGGGCCGGCTATGGAGACTCGCGTAGGTACCGGTGGATGCCGAAGTCCACCAATCGTACGGTGGGCCGGATGTGCTCCAGAACATCGCGGAGGCATGTGCCTTGGTGGAGGACTGGTGTGTCTATGTTGCATGTGTATTATCTTTTTCATCTTTGGCGCGAGTCGGAGAAGTGGCATCGGCCCGTCGCATAGGAGTCAGGAAGTCCCACTACTTGTTTTGGTGCCTTAAACATGGAGAGTGTTGGGTTACACGCCAACTTAGCCCCTACACAGTAGTTTGGGCACGTTGGTTGCAGAGAGTCCGACCGGGAGACGGAAAGGTGCTAGTCTCGGTGGCCTTTTTGGAGAGAGGGATGGAGCGACTTCTCAAAAAGTTGCCTCGAGCGGAAGTCTGGTGGCACGCCTGGCGCCATGCAGGCACTGCGTATCTCCGGGCCTCCGGCTTGCCGTGGTGCTTCCTAGTCCCCAGTCTGTCAGTTTGTCTAGTCCCCAGTCTCCCAGTCCCCAGTTCCCAGTCTGAGTTACATGATTTGTCCTGTTTTGGTGCAGTGTGTTCCTACCCCCTTGGCAAACATGGAGAGTGTTGGGTTACACGCCAACTTCGCCCCTACAAAGTAGTTTGGGCACGTTGGTTGCAGAGAGTCCGACCGGGAGACGAAAAGGTGCTAGTCTCGGTGGCCTTTTTGGAGAGAGGGATGGAGCGACTTCTCAAAAAGTTGCCTCGAGCGGAAGTCTGGTGGCACGCCTGGCGCCATGCAGGCACTGCGTATCTCCGGGCCTCCGGCTTGCCGTGGTGCTTCCTGTGCCGGTGGGGGAGATGGGCTAGCTTCGAAATGAGATGGCTTTTCCTGCGGTGCGCCCTACGGCGCGCAGTTTGGGAAACCTGCCTAATTTGTGGAGCTTTTTAGATTCCACTTTGTTGTGCTCCCCGGGGGGCATGGGGCCCGGTTTTACCATATAGTATGGCCCGTTTACGTAGCCATATTGATCTCTCCCTACCATGGGGACCGCCGCCACACATTGAGCATTGTGTCCGATCCATCTACTCTTCAAGCGGAGCCGCTAGCCTTGCTACGCTAGCGGTGCCCCCACTCAGCAATGAGTGTGGGCGAAGCGTGGAGCCGCGTGACCACCGGCGTTTGGTGGCCGTGTGAAACGACTTGAACTGCGAAACGTCGCAATTTTGCGAAGCGAAACCACTACGTCATAGAAATGGGCACCATGTGACATAGGGGGGTATGGGGAAGGAAGTAGTATTGGGGCTCTGCTACTTCTGACCGACGGAGTAACGCCCCTCCTCCTTAACCACAGTAGAAGGGTGAGACTTCCCTACCACGCTTTACACGTTGAGCCGGGGCCGTAGTCTTCACATTGATGGAGCGATGGTGTCAAAAGATCAACGTGTGCTATTTCTCGGTTATCTAGTTTGTTTCCGGAACAATCTACAATAAAACGGGTTTCTCAAACCATGCGGCGCACTTGCGGCGCGCCGGAAAGCGTTCTCAATGGCCTATTAATATACTACCCCGCCTGCTGAATTTCAACTAATGGAATCCACGTGATTGCCTTGGCCACCCGACTCTGAATTTTGGTGGAAGTAGACCCACCTTGCCCTCCTATAGCCAAAGTCCCTACAAGACCTCTTAGCTGAGGCACCGAATATCCCCAAACATTGGCAAGGGGGGCGGCCTGTTTGAATTCCAGACCCCGACCCCCCTCCAGACCCCCCCAACGTTTTCGAGCCCGTCTTTCTCCAATTTGAGATTTTAGGGGCAAGGGTTGGCGCCAAAGACGCCTAATTTTTTTTCCCCTTCTTGAGGGGGTTTTTTTTTTACCCCATGTGTCTATACTCGAAATACTCAGAATTTTGTGGAGAATTCAAAAATGTTTGAAAAACACAGAAAATTTTTTGACCCCTGACGTGACCTCCGGGTCTGACCTTGGCTGATGAGAGCCTGAACTAATGGGCAAACTTTTTCTGACAAAGGTTTTTACCCCATTTGTGTATGTTCAAAATGATTAGCGCGTCATGGGGATCATTTTGAGTTATGTATGTTGGGGTGCACACTGGCCCCCCTCTAGGGACCCTGGTAGCTGACCGGCCGACGCACCTACCCCCTTTTAGACCCCCAAAAGTTTTCGCACCCCGTTGGGGTCTAGAATTTGAACGGGCCGCCCCCCTTGGTCATTGGCTTCCAAGGATGGGAACAAGTTTCATCACCGACCATTTTTGGAAACCGTCTCTAAGGGAGAGCTCCAGCAGCCACACACTTCTAGACAGTTTCGATGTGAGCCGGTCTCCCCAAGGGTTTTCCAAGCGAAGAAAACAATGAGTTGGCTCTTCGAAAGCACGTCCAGGAGGTCGGGGGCAGTCTCAAATCCGGAACCCATGAAACCTGCGGTCGGGAATGTGGAAAACATTAACTCTGACCCTTCCGCCGATGTTGCCACCTCCTCCAAAAATTCGGCACCACTGGTTCTGCCGCGCGACCGGGACGTCTGGCAATGAGAGAGTTTTACAGGGAGATTCTGTAAATTGGCCACATGAGCCCGACCTACTTTGCGACCGGTCTACCTCAGCCCCAAAGACATGGCTCTCAAGGTGACACACACAGCCCGTGGCTCCGCTAAATTCAACATGCCCACGGTCACATGCAGTGTAGCAGCTGCTCGACTCTCCAAGGGGCCACCGGTGGATGAATAGCACTATGATTGGCCTCAGCTTGCCGGAGATTTCACGCCCCCTTTTAGGGGGCCGTATCCACCTCCTTTTGATTCGAGGAAACCGTGTGGCCCAGGATTTGTTCATTCATTCTTTTGATGCCCAGGTGCTGCAGCACCCTGGATGATTTGACCTTTGGATGATTTAACCCTTGAGGTTTGGGTTTGCATTTTCAAAGACACAATGCCCCCTATTACTCTATTGATATGTCCTTGATAGGGAACTGATGGATAGGGCTGTAGGCCAAGTTGGTTCCATACCCATCCCCCAATTCATTTGGGACCTCATGGCTCCGGAGGATTTTTCGGTGGTTGTTGCAAGGATCCGGGGCCTTTACGCGAAACATCCGATGACGGGTTGGTGATGGCCAGAGCCCTTGTGTGTGATGGGATCCTCAATTCTTGTGTGGAGGGCGGACTGAGTATTTGTTCCTGGTACCCAAAAACTCTTTGAAGGCGTCCATGATTGTGCACCTTGTAAAGTTTAATGAAGACCACGGCTTTGAACCCGCCAGTTTTTGGTGAAGTAACAACATGCCACTGTCCTGCTGCTTTTTTTTTTTTGTGAAACTAGAAGTGCGGTGGACTAGCCATCCACGAGTGGAAAAAGGCACAGCCGCTTGGTTTCCTTTGGCAGCTCTTGGAGCCGGATGTGGTGATTCTTGTCCTCCTCTCTTATCCTCTTTGCCATGCACACCACCCTTCGCGGTCCACTACAAAGTCTACACACGTCATGTATTTTGTTTAGTTTATTTTATTTGTTTTTGATGAGGAGGAAGTGTGTGTGCGGCTAGTCTAAGGAGTCAGAAAAATGACCAATGGATGTGAGGAGTAGGGAGACGAGTAAGCAAGGGGAGGAGAAGGCACAGAGGGAGGGGACAACACAGAGTCTGTCGAGCAGGGGAGAGAGGAGAGGAGACAGAGGGAGAGAGAGGACGAGACATAGCACAGACAGCAAGTGGAGAGAGGAGCGTTTTCTCAGCCGACACTTCACATGCACGATGTGGACGCGTGCATAACATTGGGACTGCGCTATCAAGATCTTGACAAGGATCCGAAATCAAAGTATACAACACAGGCAGTGCACCATCACGAACATGCCAAGGATAGGGAAGAAAAGTATACAACAGGTGTTGCACTCTTAGGATCTTGACAAGGATCCGAAAGTTTGGTCCACAATAGCGAGAGGGTTGACTGATTGACTGAAGAAATAAGTCTGCCCCTGGTAGTCCACCCCTGGCTACCATGCACAAACAGCAAAACGACAAATGTAGAACGAAATGCAAAGCCACACCATAGCACCTGAAGGAATACATGAATTGCATTGCAGTGCAATGTGTCCCAGGGAGCGTTGAATTAACATCTTCTCCCTCAGCATGGCCGGTCCACTGCATTTTTTTTTTTGCGATGAAATAGTTTGGCTTCAGTTCCGAAAGTGCTTTGCCCTGGTGCTGGCACACTTCCAAGAGCATTCACTGAATTTCGTTCACCTTCAACAGCGTCTTGTGCTATGTTGTTCTCATTTTGATGAGGCACTGAGAAATTCATTTTTGTAATTGGGTGGTTTATTTTGTTGCTTATGCGCAAGCACAGCAAACACTGGACATTACATTGCATACATTGATGGATTCCATTGGTGGGGGTGGTACTCATGACATTCGCTCAAATGCTGCCTAGGGTCTCTTTTGGATCGAGAGATTGGAACATGTGTTGAATGAGACCCCATGGATCTTGTGCATTTTTACTGCTATAATGCCGCTCACTGGCAAACCATTCCTGTCAAAAAGATGTATGGCTGACAACCATTGATCTTGTCAACTGCAAAAAGTGTCGTTTGCTTGTCAGGTCCCTGACAGTGATTGACCGATTTCTTATCACGTGCAGATACTGTTAAACATTGTACGTTTGCAACCAATGAACATTGCTTAGATGCTGCTGGGGTCTCCTTTTTTGCTAAAAAGATGCAGAAATTGTGGTAGAAAGTGGTTTTGTCGCCAAGAAATTGACTCGCATTTTTCGTTTGTTTTGGTTGCTTAAAATCCATTTTCAAAGGGGTAAATTTGATGTGCCAAAAAGCTTTTGCGCGATGCGCTTTTGCTGTCAAGTCTCACTTGGTACCTCCGCCATCTCTACGTCCTAGTCGGGCCTCCTAAGTGACTGGCTCACAATGCTTAGGGAGAGAGCCTATGCAATATTCTGGTTGAATTTGAGCGGTTCACCGAATGGTTTGGGAGCCCCCAATGTCCCCGTCTACCCCTCCAATACCCACTTCCTATGCCCCCCTCGATGGCTCACCCCCCCAACACCCCTCATGACCATGTTATTACGAAGATCAGCGGCAGAGGGCATATGTGGGAGGGCGCACTTGACAGCCAAACCCCCTCCCCCTCCCCCTCCCCGAAACGTTGTGACACACGAATCCATCGGGATTAACAAGGCTTCCATCGTCTTATTTTGAGCCTGTTTGCCGATGTGTCCTGGGCCCGTGCCGTGCGCTGTGCGAGGTCACCCCACAGTCCAGCCCCTTTGAAGAGCGGTGCGTCGGGGGGCCTCTTGTGTGCGTCGGCGATGTTGACGTTGACGCACCGGGCCCTCCGCATCGGATGTGCCCTTCTGGTGGCCACAGCGGTGGACCTGCAGTGCACCGGCGTCCTCACGGTCCTGACCCGCTTCCACGGCGACGCCCCCGATGCCCCGTCCCTTTGGGAGTTCGCCTCGTCGGCCGTGGACGTGTTGGCGCTCTCCCTCCTGCGGACTCTCTGGCTCGCGGTCGTGCTGGTGTACTTCGCCCGACCGCACTGCGGACCCCCGGCCCCCGCCCCGGCGGCGTCCTCCTACTCCAGCCTCAACGAGGCCGCCGATCCGAAGGAGACCCCCCTGAGGGCGGTGGGCACGTGGCTCCCCACGGCCCTGTCCCTGACCACCGTCCTGACCTTCGGGGGCATGTCCGGGTACATGGGCGTCAAGTGCATGGCCTTCCGCTTCTCCCGCCCGGCGCTGCAGGGCCCTCTGCTGGTGGGCAGCATCGCCGCCACGAACCTCCAGTGTCTCCTGCTGCAGTGCCTCCTGCGGTGCCTGACGGGCGCCCCCGCGGCGGTGTGCCCCGTGCTGCACCCCCACCCTCTCCACCCCCGGCGCGTCGCGACCTGGCCCCGCCCGCCGGTGCCCCGGTGCCGCGTGTGCGCCCTGCCGCCGCGGGGGACGCTGTACCACTGCGGCCCCTGCGGCTGGACCTCCTGCGCCAAGTGCTTCGCGCTGTACGCGCGGGCCCGCGGGGGGGCGAAGGAGATCCTCGCGAAGCCGCCCCCGTCGCCTGCGCGAGCGCGCGTGCTGCGGCTGCTGCTGCAGCAGCTGCGGCCGATGGTGTGCCGGACGGTGTTCACGGTGCTGTGCCTTTTTGTGGGGACCGCGGGGCACGTGTTGCTGCCGGTGTTGCAGGGTCGCATCCTCGACCGCGTGATCGACGGGGACCGGCCCGGGCTCGTGGCGGCGCTGCGCGCGTTCGCGCTCGTGAGTCTCGGCGCCGGGGTATTGGGGGCGGTGGCGCGCGCCGGCGTCGACAGCGCCGCCCGGTCCATCGACTGCGACCTCCGCGTGCGACTGTTCGCGCGGCTCGTGCGGCAGGACATCGCGTTCTTCGACGACGTCACCACCGCAGAACTGGCGGCGCGTCTCACGGACGACGCGCGCCAGACGCTCGCGCCGCTGTCGGCGGTGGTCACGGGGGTGTTCGGGGACGGGCTGCAGGCGCTGGGGAGCGTGGGCCTCGGGTTCTGGATCTCGTGGCGGTTGATGGCGGTGGCGGTGGCGGTGCTGGTCCCGGTCGCCGCGGCCACGGGGGCCTCCGCGGAGGCGTACCGGAGGGCGAGGGACGGCGTGGCGGACCGTCTGGCGGACGCCAGTGCCATCGCCGTCGAGGCCCTGGACAAGATCCGGACCGTCCGGGTCCTCTCCACCGAAGCGACGGAGGTCGCCGCCTACGCCCGCGCGGTGGCGGCGGCCGTGCGGAGCGGCGCGGCCGGGCACGTCGCGGCCGGGGGCCTCGCGCACTTCGGGGACGTCGCGCTGGAGTGCGGGGCCGCGGTGCTGGTGCTGGGGTACGGCGGCGCCGGGGCGTCGGGGACTGGCCCCGGCCCCGCGGTCACCGTGGGGCAGTTGGTGGCGCTGCTGCTGTGCCTGCGGGGCATGCGGCGCTCGGCCCAGCGCCTCGCGGGCGTCCGCGATGAAGTGGCCGCGGCGGCGGCAGCGGCGCAGAGGCTGATCGCGCTGATGGAGGGCCTGCATGACCGGGACCCCGATGGGGGTCTCGTCCTGACCGACGTCCAGGGGACGCTGCAGCTGCACGACGTGGACTTCCACTACCGCTCAGAGCCCGAGCGTGCTGTGCTGCAGCAGGTGCCCCTGCTTGCCCGCTCGCAGAGGGTCAGCCCGGGCACACGACCGTCGGGAACAGACGTGAGTTTACAGCGGTGCGCAGATTGTGTCAGCATCAGTACGCAGCAGTACACCGAAGTTGAACACAGCAATGCACAGCGGTGCCCCTTTTTGGTTTTTTTTTGGACATTGACCGGTCCCCCTCAAGTGCCGGCGGTGTGTAATGATGGTGTTCATTGGTGCAACACCAGCAGTGCCACAAATGTGGGGCGCTTCCATCGAATGAACGTGCAATTGCGGCTGCGTCTGGTAGTATGCGGCAGTGCACAACACTTCAGCCCAGCAGTACGCAGCAGTGAGCGTCCCCCAAAAAAAACCAAAAACAACAGTCTCGCAGCAGGGAGATGTGCACAAAGGTAGCACTGAGGCCTGGGTGCCCAGGTCTGCCCGGATACAGCCCTTTGCCCTGCCCAACTCAACATAGATGAAATGCCCCGACCCTGGGAGCAGAAGGGTTCCTTGAGTCGTGGAGCATCAGGAACCGGGAGTCCCGGGCGCTTTGCCCGTGGCGTCGCAAGTGGGTGCGCACCCTGTGCAATTGGTACGGTGGTGCCTGATGGTCTGTTAATGGTGCGCAACAGGGGGTAACTTTACCATCTGACCGTAATACCCCCCCCCCCCACTTCCCCCCCCCCCGTTGACCTCAGAAATTCCAGATCAATAGAACCCCCGGGGGTGGTTTTACCGGGCAGGGGGGGGGGGGGGCTTGCACACCCCCTGCCCCTCGCAGTGTGGTGCGGTGCTCAAAGGGCCAGTGTGGGCTGTTTTAGGGCCTCCCCATTGTGTTGTGGATGTGCGAGTGGATCGGTGAACGCGCCCTGGTACAGCCATGAGATTCCTTCTGCAAAAGGGACCGACTTTTTTTTGTGGCCTGTAGACCTCCATGTGGGTGCCTACGCCCTGGCCCCACTTGAGTTTGAGGTCCATGAACAAGGGACGGCACACATATTGCGCAGTGCAAGTGCCTGGCCATATGTACAGCCGCTCCTTCCGTAGCCACAGGCGCCGTGTATGTGAAGTCCGTCCCCCCAAAAACGCGCCGCTGATGGGTAGCGCTTGGCAACCCCCTGGCCTCTGGTGTGCCAAAGGCCCACATCAGATCCGGTGGAGGGTCAGGCCCTCCAAACTTACACAATCTGGAGGTGGCAGCATGTGAAGCCTGTGGGCGCTGGCATCAGCGTGGACGCCACAGGGGCCGTTGCCACTACTGTGAGCTGTGGGACAGCAATTCCACTCTCATTCACAAAACCTACCCCCCCCCCAGGAATGGCCACCACACCCCGGGGGGGGGCGGCCGGGCCGGGTCCTTGTATGCGACCCCCCCCCCAGGTTTTGAAAGATAGTGGTGCCGGGTCGGCCCCCAACAAGTGTCCCTATAGAAAACTTTTTTTTTCATACTATGTGTTTATACTCAAAATACTCAAAATTTTTGTAGAGAATTCATATTTGTGTCAAAGCAACAAGAAAAAATTTTGACCTGAAGGAGGGCTACAGGAGGGCTGCAGGCTCTAACAGCAACCCTAGCCCTAACCCTAATCAAGACTGAATATTGGGACCGAGCTGGTGGGGGAGGGAACATTAGCTATGACTGGTGAGGGACATCAAGAACGATTCACACATTGATGGCTCTTGACAAAGTGGAATCAGCTTGCAAGTGAACCCCATCACCACGAGGCCCACTTTCAAGGCTTTTTGGACTTCTGAGGGGCCAAAATGCCCCAAAATGGGCTCAAAATTGGCTCATTTCACCCGTTTGTGCACCCCAAATGGTCTAGGATGAGGTTTGGAAAAACGCGTTTTTGACCCATTTTTGACCCATTTTTGGTCCCAAAATAGCCCATTTTCAAGGCATTTTGGGATTTTCGGAGGACCAAAATGGGCCACCACAAGCTCAAAACAGTCCAAGCACACCTGTTTTGGCGTTGCACATGGTCTAGGATCATTTTTGAGAAAAGTCATCTTTTTGCCCCGACTTGACCCTGTTGACCCATTTGGGCACCCACCTGTTTGGGCTTGAGCTTGCAGCTTGCCGCAGCCTAGTGGGCGTAGGTATGGGGGTCTAGGCGTGGGCAATCTTGAGGGGTGGAAACCACAAAAAGTGGGGGGTTGCGGGTGGAATAGGTGCCCTCGGAATCGCATTTTGAGCCATGTAGTCAAAGATATGGCCTATTCTTGGTTTGTGGCTGTCGGCATTTGGAGCTTCTGGGGGCCTTTTTGGGCCGTTTCCCGGACATATCACGGAGTTGGAGGGCCGCAAAGAGCTCGTTGACACGGGGAAGTCAAGCCGCGCGTGGAGTGTACCCACCGTTGGCCTTCGTTTGGCCGTTTTGAATGTGTTCCAGGGCTTTTTTGGCCCAAAAATGGCTGTTTTTGGCCCTAAACTGCAGTTTTTGAAACTGAGGTCCGCCACTTGCGAATCCCGTTCCCGGCCGCCACCGTTGAGTTTCTCGCTCAAACTTTGTGTGATTGTACTTCACACCCATAGGTATCGTGCACCAAAATTTCAACCAAATCCAAAGCACCACGACGGAGTTCTGATTTTTACCCATTTCGCGCGTGCTGCTGCTTGCTTGCTGCTTGCTTTGCTTGCTTGCTTGCTTGCTTGCTGCTGCTAAACCTGGTAGGTCCACCCTAGACACTAAAAAGGGTTATAAAACCAAGACTGGTTCCACCAGCTCGGTGACCTTAACCCTAAACCACCCCCCCCCCCCTCACCCCTGGCTGGACGCCCCCCTGACCCCCGGCCAGACCCCCCCCCCCCGACCCCCGGCAGGAACCCCCCCCCCCCCCAACCCCCGGCAGGAACACCCCCCCCCCCCCCCCCCCCCCCGAGTTTTGACAGATAGCTGGGGGGGTGGTCGCATCAGGACCGTTGGTGGTCGCCCCCCCGGGCACCACACACCAGCAGGTCACATCAAGGGCATGGCAGTGGACACTGCCGTAGCCCACCAGCTTTGATGGAACACCACCCTGCAGACATGTTGTATCCTTCCGCTCTGCTGCCACTGTGGGGATCACAACAAACCCTGATCGATCACTGCTCCACAGGTCAGCCTCACAATTCCCAAAGGCAAAGTGACGGCAGTCGTTGGGAAATCCGGTCACGGCAAGACCACCATCGTGAACCTGCTGCTGCGGCTGTACGACGTGACCCGGGGCGCTATCACTCTGGACGGTGCCGATGTGCGTGACATCAGCCTCGAGTCGCTGCACTCGGTCATGGGCCTTGTGTCAGCAGATCTGCAGCTGTTCACCAATAGCATTGAGTTCAACATTGCGTATGGCCTGGAGGGATACACAGAAGAGGACCTACATAAGGCCGCAGTGCAGGCAGGCGCACACGACTTCATCATGGGGCTGAAGGACGGGTAGCCTGTGCATTATGTGCGCGCGTATGTGTGTGTGCGCGCGTGTGTGTAATGCACCAATGATGGTGCATTTGTGTATTTTCGTTCCCCGCTTCGTTTTGAGCTGCATTGTTTCCACGAAGCCTCAGTGGCACTCAAGCAGGGCAGGGTGCAGGGGGCAGTCCTGACTTTCCCACTTCATCCGGGTTCCTTAACTGAGCTGAAGTGTGTGTTCTTTGCTGCAGGCCTCTGGCTCAGCACGGCTGCCAGGGGCTCTGGCGGCTTGGTGATCATGGATCCAGGATGTTGCGTGCCTGTGCCCTGTGCTGCAGAAAGGCGCCTATTGGCGTTGAACATGCTTCTTGTTTGACAATCCAGCTGACGAAGATTCTGACATTCAGAGCCGCGTTGAGCTCGTTTGTTTAACATTGTGCGTGTGTGTGTGTGTGTGTGTGTGTGTTTGTGTGTGGGGGGGGGGGGGGAGAGGACGCTGTCAGCAGGCGCCTCAGGGTAGATGGGGCTCCCAGAGCACGCTCTTGTGGGGTGGGGGTGGCCGTGGCTCCCAGGTCCGGGGGGATGGGAGCAGGCTCGTGGTGCCAAGGACCCGACTGCCGGCAAGGGGCAAGGGCTCCTGCAGGGGCAGGGGAGGAACAGAGCCGATGTTGGCCAGCCCAAACCCGCTAACCCCTTGACTAGGACTTTAAAAGATGCCTACCCCCCAGCCCCCCCCAGCCCCCACACGGGTAATCTCTTATGTCCATCCTTTGCCATATCGCTGACGTGCAGAGCCTTGCTTCGGGAGTAGGGATCTCGGACAGCGATCACTGAAGTTTCCGTTTTCCACGACTCATCTTGTCTCTTGTGTAGCCACTAACTAGCGCATAACTTTAGCTAAGCCATTCATTTCTCCAAGCGTGAGTTTGAAAGGCTAGCAAAGCAAGAGCATGATATCATGGAGCAAAGTAAAGTCATAGACCACTGCATCAATGCCCATTAGGCATCCCTTTTCCGAGATGCAGTAAAACGAAAAAGACAGCGCCACATGGTTCTCCCGCCACAGCCAAAGGCGAAAGGGTGCCGGACTCTTGGCGCCTATTGTGCGTGCAGTACAAGAGGCCTGGGAAAAGTTATCTTAGCAAGTTGAGCCCACGGGAACGGTCCAATACATGGAGGCGGAGTAGCAGCAAAATGGTGTTACGTTTTGGCTAGGACACACCTGTCGGGGGGGGCAATGACCTGTTGAGTTGTGTGTGGATTTCCATAGCGTCAACAGGGTTTATTTTGTCCCTTCTTGTGTGTGATGAGTCGCTAGATCTGTCGCTCTGTTGTGGATTTCTTGGAGCCGGAGAAGTTGGGTGCATGCCAATTCAGACAGTAGTACGTATTGGCTGCTTAGAGGTGTTGCTTGAAGTCCGTGGACTAATTGAGTTGAGAGAGCCCGGCAGTGGTTTCCCATGGTCCATGGGGCCATTCATGGACTCAACAGGCCTCTCCATCTTGAGTCGGAGGATAAGTCGTCATGCTCAGTGCTACGGTCAAGAGTGTCCGATAGAGAGGTTTCACCACGGGGGGCGCCCACGTGTAGTCCTTGCCCCCCCCCCCCTCCCAACCCCCCTCTCCACCCCCGCGTCGGATGGGCCTGGACACGGGGCCTCCACCACCAAGTTTCGCTTCAGTGGATACCCCTCCCGGGGAAGGTGCGATCCGGATGGGGCAGCGGTACCACTGCCATAACCAGTGCTACACACTTGGAGCTGCGGTGGGTGTGATGTCCTCGAGCAAGCCTCACCGGTCTCAAGACCTGCCGACGTGGTCCTGTAGTCTAGTGGCTCTGCCCTGACCTCGTGCATCATGTCTCGGACTGTGCACCACTGCCCGTGTGCCTCTGACGTTGTGGCACAGTGTGGAACCTGCAGTACTGCCACTGCTTGTGGATGAGCGCAGATGCTCCACTGACTACTAGGCGTAGGGCACACAGTGCCCCCGGTCAGTACCATGAAATAACATGGTGTATGTGTGTGTGTGTGTGTGTGTGTGTGTGTGTGCGTGTGTGTAGAGAAAGTAGTGTGTCAGGATTCACCGCGTCTGGGTCGCCCAGGGTCAGTGGTGTCCTGCACCCCCGAGTCCAACGCGGCGGAGCCTGTGACTCCATGCAAGGTCAGCTGCAGTGGTAGAGGGGCCCAGCGCTTCACGAAAGCGTCAATACTGGCTGTGGACACTATCCTATCCCATCCCATCCCCTCCCCACCCCCCCATCCCCTCCCCACCCCCCCACCCCTCAGGGGGGCCAAAATGTTTAAAAGGTCCCGACCATAGTTTAAGCGAATATAGAGAAATTGGCAGGCGTTGTAGGCGCCGGAAAATTTTGGTCCCCCATTTGAAGGGGCCGGTAAAACAGGTCACCCCCATGTGTTTTTACTCGAGATGCTCAGGTTTTTTTTGGCATTTTCCTTGGCCCCCAAGAAGGCAGAATTTGTGCGGCCACTTCTGATTTTGTCCCTCTGTTAGGGATCCCCGAGAAGACAGGGGTGAAGCAGCCATATTGATCAATCCCCACCATGGGGACCCCGAGAACCGAGAAGGCAAGGGTAATGTAGCCATTTAGGTCCTTCCCCACGATGGGGAACCCAAAACGGCAGGGGGTGACATAGTCATATCGATCTTTCTCCCGCATGGGGACCCCAAGAAGGTAGGAGTTATACCCTTTTTTTTGGTCCCCCTCGTAGGGGGACCCCCGAAAAGGCACTATGCAAATGTCATTTGTTGCTCATTGAAGATTCGGCCCTCGAAGCTCAGCCCCGGCATGAGGTAGCGGTTGGTGTGGGGCAAAACTTGTTGCCGGGCCGCAGCACTGTCGGACTCGGCGCTCGTTTCGGTGGTGTACATCAAATTTTGAAGATCCTGTGGGTAGGACGGCAATCCTACCGAACGAATAATGAGGTACGGTACGGTATTGTACAGTGTTGTTGTGTTGTTCTATGCGGTACCTTAGCAATGGGGGATTGTCGTTATACCATTGTTGTCAGCTTGCAAAGACGATGGACAATCCATACACATTGTGTGGCCCTTTGGGTTGGGGGTATGGGCCTATTATGTGGCCCAATGCGCAGTTCAAGGCCCCTACCTCCTCCATTGGCCTCTACGGTGGCTCCAAGAAGTGTATGCGGTAGTGGGAGCAATAG
Source organism: Eutreptiella sp. 'Long Island Sound 2002' (assembly GCA_964036045.1). Classification (NCBI taxonomy): domain Eukaryota; phylum Euglenozoa; class Euglenophyceae; order Eutreptiales; family Eutreptiaceae; genus Eutreptiella; species Eutreptiella sp. 'Long Island Sound 2002'. Next base: position 63,920,891 of record OZ038386.1, read on the forward strand.
CAATAGCAGCAGCAGCAGCAATAGCAGCAATAGCAGCAGCAGCAGCAATAGCAGCAATAGCAGTAGCAACAGCAGCAACAGCAACAACAACAACAACAACAACAATACCCACAGCAGCAACACCTCTTGCCCCAGTGGCTTTGAGTATTGCCCTTCCAAGTGTGCATTGGATGCAGGACAACGAGTGGTCACCCTTCGCAGCAAACAAACCATACCAAAGGCAATGTTGAGGATGGCAATGTTGCCCCGGGTCATACATACTAATGGGAGGAGTTCACCGCCGTTTGGCACTAAGCCAATGGTTGTTGTGCCGTGCAGCCGGCCACAACGTTGACATGTATCGGTCCGGGGTACGGGCCTATTGACTTGTTGTCAAACTTGACACATGTGATCCATGCCTACGGTTTTATTGTTTTGTTGTATAGTTTGAAAATTTTTTACCAAGTTTCCGTTTTGCCGCCATTTGTTGCACCTCTTGGTGGATGCAGACAACTTGCTTGTTAGTGCCGAGATTGGACGCCTCATGAACCATGCACCCTAGTGTTGGGTGCCCCTCTTGGTGCCAGGAGCAACGGAGCAACATTGGCAGATGCCTGGGTGCCCCTTGCACTCCTTGCATGCTAGTGGCCGGAGCAGATTGCAGAGCTTCCACGTTGGCTTGCGCTTTGCCCCCCCCCCCCCCCGTCTTGGACTTTGTCCCGCCCCCTAGGGGGGGGGGGGCAATGGCAAGGGGTTTTGCCCCGGCTCTTAGCCTGTGTTTCCCCATCCTACAGAGGGTGGAGGGTTCTTCCCATTCACGCGCATTGCAGCGGGGTCCATGTCCTCCGCTAATTCATCCCCCCCACCACCGCCCTGAATCCCCTAAGGGGGGCAGTGGAGGGGGAGGGGGCCCGGCCCAGTCCCGTCTCTTGAGTGGCTCTAGAGCCGTTCCCCATTTCTGAACCCCTTTGTCCCCCAACCCTGCAGAGGGGGCCGGGGAACGCAACCGCCCCACCGCGTGAGCGAGCAAGAAGTGGACGAAAACACGTCACACAAGGGGAGGAAGGGTGGAGAGCACTCCTTGGGTGCCCCCCCCCCCCGCGGGCATCCACCTAGGCAGGTGGATGCCTACAGTAGTGCAAATGCCTGCTTCTCATAGCACAAGGTTCCAGGCCGAGAGACCAATAGGCGCCGCCACAGGCTAACAGAGCCAACCACCAAGGCCTTGTGCCACACCCCCTTCCCCCGTCCCCAAAATGGTCACGCAGTTGGGTGTGTAGGCCGGGTGTACTGCGGACGGGAGGCACCCCATTATCTGCACCACCATGTATAGGGGGCCTTCATGAGGGTGGCCCGGGCACTCAGGGGAGAGGCATTTGGCTGGGTAATGAAAATGGGCCACTGCCTCCGGTGCCAAGGCGATCCACGGCTCATGTGGCTCGGTGTCCAAGCCCATTACTAGCAAGTGGGGAGCCTGGGCCACCACTCCTAGTATTCTCGCCGGGGCTGGTCTCTGAGACAGATCATGGCTGGTTCGTTGAGGTCATGGGTCTTGGCGTGGCTGAGCGTTGTCAGCCGATGGTCCTTGTGGAAGCACGGGTGCTGGTGGGGCTGCACCTGCACCTGGATGTCCAAGAGGGCCACCAGTAAGCGGTGGAGGCGGGGGGGGGGGGGGGTCGCAATCGTGCACACATGTGTTGGCAAACCCCGATAAGTGTAGCATAAGGAGAAGAGAAGGGCCGCAAAGAGACACCAGGGGAGGCGGCATCAGGGTTTGGGAGGTGTGTGCAGGGGAGAGGGTGGTGACAAGATTAGACGACCTGAAAAAACTTTCAGCACCTGAAAGTTTCTAGTATGTTTCATGATCAAGTTTTAAGGTAAGAACGATTCTGCCGCTTCAATTTGGACAGTGTAGTGTGCACAATAACCGACAGGCCTCCGGTCAATACACATATACCACACACACACACACACACACACACACACACACACACACACACCACCTGCTGCGGTGTCCCCCTGGTCTCGAAGGTACCAGACCATCTTGGGGGAGCACATGGTATTACTGAGCCGCGCGCAGAGGCAGCGCATTGCAATGGCCCGCACGCTCATGCGCCGCCCCCGCATCCTGATCTTGGATGAGCCAGACCCATCGCTGGACCTGCGCGGCGGTGCGTTGGTGCAGGAGGTCGTTAATCAGCTGCTGCGCACGGCCGTCACGGAGGGCCGCACCGTTTTGTTTGTGGCACATCAGTTATCAAACGTCGTCAGCGCCGACAACATCGTTGTCCTGGATCACGGCCGCATCGAAGAGCAGGTGTGCCATGCCCTCCTCATCCCCCACTCGGCATGCACTGCCTCCAGTCTGTGCCTCCGTGGCCATTCGGTGGTCTGAAGACCCGCATTCCCCAGGGCCGGGGCCCAAAGCAGTTTCTGTGGGGACGGGGGGCAGTGGGGGGGGCTGGTGTCGGAGGTGACCCATGAGCGCCGCGGTCGGCCCTTCTTCCTGCCCACTCGCTGCCCCAAGGCTTTGGGGCTGGTCTGGGAGGGAAATCCCACTTCCCAACAACCACATGACATCCACAAGGACAAACGGGGCGCCCATGCGGCGAGAGCTTTGCGCAGGATTGTGTGGGCATTGGTGGTTGAAGAATCGGGTGGCGCCGAATCTCATATGCCCGCAGCTGCTGCAACGTCGTCTTGTGTGTCTGTGTGTCTCTTGGGATGTGCCCTGAGCCACGGGCGCACTAATCCTGCAGGTGTGTAGTGGATGTGGGGGTCAGGCCGCTATTTCTGGT